>JAFEMH010004330.1:0-215066 GCA_022495995.1 Adenophora triphylla var. japonica
TCTAAAAAGGATGATAATCGAGGAAGGTGATAAGGATGGATGTAGGGCGTGGACGGGATCAGAGGATATCCACATCTAAAATCCCAGAAAAAATAGCCAAGCGCTCTCACAAGTAGTGGGAGATGTGCATGATCAGGTGAAAACCAGGCTAAAGGGAAAGGTAAACTATAGGGAGCTAGCTGGTTTGTGGAGATGCTTATCTGAATTCTACAAGGTAAGTTTTTGCTGTTATGTTTCAAACTTTGAACCTAAAAATATAAATGAAGCTTTAAAGGATGTATACTGAATTTTGGCCATGCAAGAAGAGTTGAGTCAGTTTAAAAATAATGATGTATGGACCCTAGTACCTTGACCCTCTCATGGGAATGTTATAGGTACAAAATGGATTTTCAAAAATAAGACTGATGAAAAAGGGGTAATTACTAGGAATAATGTCAGACTTGTGGCTCAAGGATATACTCAGGTTGAAGGGGTTGACTATGAGGAAACATTTGTCCCTGTTGCCAAAATTGAGTCCATAAGACTCTTGTTGGCCATAGCCTGCTACCTCAAGCTAACTCGTCATCAGATGGATGTTAAGAGTGCCTTTATGAATGGGGTATTAAATAAAGAGGCCTATGTAGAACAACCTAAGGGCTTTGAGAATCATGAATACCCAAACCATGTGTATAAACTGAAAATGATCTGTATGGGCTGAAACAAGCCCCCAGAGCTTGATATGGTAGGTTGACTGATCATCTTCTTCACCTAGGATTTAAGAGAGGTGAAGTAGATAAGACCTTATTTGTGAGAAGAGAGAAAAAGGAGATAATTGTGGCTCAAATCTATGTGGATGACATAGTGTTTGGATCAAATTCAGACACCATATTGACTGCATTTGTGGAAAGCATGACCTCCACATTTGAGATGAGTATGGTAGGAGAATTGAACTACTTCCTAGGCTTACAGATCAAATAATTCAATAAATGGATGTTCATCTCCCAATCCAAATATGCCAAGAACGTTGTGAAAAAATTCTCCCTTGAACACTCCTCTCACCTTAAAACACCAATGGGGTCATCCCAAAGGCTCAGTCATGACATAGATGGTGAAAGTGTGGACCAAACTGTGTATAGAAGCATGATAGCTAGTTTGTTATACCTCACTGCTAATAGACATGGCATCATGTATAGTGTATGTCTCTGTGCTAGATAACAAGAAAACCCCAAGTTTTCCCATCTTAAGGCCTTAAAAAGGATCATCGGATATGTGAAGGGACTACAAACCTAGGGTTACATTATTCAAAGAGACAAACACTAACTTGGTAGGGTATAGTGACTCTGACTGGGCAGACAATAGTGATGATAGAAAGAGTACCACATAGGGTTGCTTCTATATAGGAAACAATCTTGTTTCTTGGTACAGTAGAAAGCAGAATTGTGTATCCCTTTCAATAGTTGAGGCTGAATATATTGCCTTGCCAGTTGCCGCACACAACTGTTTTGGATGAACCAAATGCTTAAAGACTATGGGTTGAATAGCAAAATTCTTACTGCCTTTTGTGATAACAAGAGTGCTTTAGACATATCCAAGAATCTTGTTTAACATTTCAGAACTAAGCATATTGATATTAGACACCATTTCATAAGGAATCTTGTAGAACAAAAAATTGTTTGTCTGGAATTTGTTGGGACAGAAAATTAAATGGCTGATATATTTAAAAAGGCATTAGATCATGAGAGATTTTCCTTCTTGATAAAGTCTCTTGGCTTGTGTGATATTTGAGGATGTGAGTACAAATGTGCACACATCCATTGACACATCTGTATATTATCTAACTTAAAAAAAAAATCATGCATTAGCATGAAAAATCTCAGTGTGGTCACTTGTTTGTCCTACATTTTTGACATGTCTGGTTACTTAATTGTGGGTATTTCTTGTTCATGTTGTATTTTGATAACTTGATATACTCTTTCTAGATATCTCACAGTGGGTGCCTTATTAGCAAAGAGAAACAGCTGCTTCTCCCATTTGAATGAAGTCAGTCCAGTGTGATCAAGTGATTCTCAAGATAATAGTTTGAAATCAAACTTGAAAAGATCAATAGACAAATGGCTATCTTTGGGAAACGAGAAAAGTGAAATCTACTTCAATTATGCAATTTTCCACATTAAAAAATGGGTGGATGCATTCTATAGGTTGTGCAGATTAGATTATTGCCCATTGACTTTTTGTGATCAAGATGTGTTCCCAAATGTGACTCACATCCTATGCCACATTTGAAACTGAGATTGTTTCCTTCACCTGTGTGATGCATCATGCTAGACATTCAGCATCTCAGGTCATATACGGTGCTTTGTAAATATATTTCTTGTTCATTTTTATTCTTAATTTATTCTTTGATTTAACATGTATTTGATTTCCAATATATCTTATGAAAAAGAAAGTTGTATACCAAGATCCTCATGGAAATAGTAAGGAAAATTTTAAAGGGTATTTGTGGAAGGGATATGACTGAAGAGATCCTTTGTTATCCTAAAAAGATAAATAGAATTTTGATTGATTTTAACCTCTAATGTTTGGTGGTTATCCGTGTGAATGCCAAGGGTTTATATCCATTTGAGACTTTATCACATCACACCGCTTGCCTAGAGTACTAGAGAGGTAAGAGTCCTTAATTGAAAAGGAAAGGGGGAGTTGTGGGTATAGATGTGACTCACATACATCACATCATTCTTAAAACCTCATACTGTGTTTCTTCCCCCTTTGTCCCAAATTTCTCTCTCACACACACGCACCATATTTGCTCTCTCTCTCTCTCTCTCTCTCTCTCTCTCTCTCTCTCTCTCTCTCTGTCTAACCTAAATTACAGAATCAATGGAGCCTTAAAACCCTATTCGTGATGAAGAAATCATGGATGTGCAGCCAATCTCTATGGCACTACCAGAGGCACATCAATCTGAGCAAGTGGCTCAACCTCCCTCGTATGTCTCTGTTCCTTAACCATCGGAGCAGTTACCCTCTGAAACTCCATCAATTGAGGTGCCTCCTCCATCTGAACCTACTCTAGTGGAGACAACCTATGTTCCTTCTCCAACAAAGGTCCCTACTCCTCCACCATCTCCAATTCCACCAAATGGTGAGAATTCTCCTCCCATATCCTCTGCTCCTTCTGTGGCTTTCCCGATTTCAAAGAAAAGAAAGGTACCACCCTTCATCTCCAAAGGGAACCCTGCTAAAACCTCACCCCCTAAAAAAGGTGAGGAGATCTCATAGAGACAAAAAGTTGTCTGAAGCTGACAAAGCCAAGCTTCAGAAACTACCTGGTGGAAAACCCTCAACAATAATCATGCTTGAGGATGAAAAAGAAGATGAAGATGACTCCGAGTTTAAGCTGGTTAGAAGGCCTAGGGCACAGAAAGATACACCCTGTCACACTGACAAAGAAGAGGAGCCCCTTGCTAATTTGTTGCTAACACTGAAAGGAAAGAAGAAGGCTGCAGAAACTGAGCCCGAACAAATTATGGAGGAAGATGAGTCCAGTGAGGAAAGTGATGACACTGCTGAAGATGAAAACTTCAAGCTTGGGCCTGAGGAGCTATAGCAAGAAAAAGAAGACCAAGAAGTGGAACAAATTGTTGTTGAGGAGTCATATGCTGAAGAAAAAGAAAGGAATCCCTCTCCCCCAAAGAATGTGACTTCAGATGTGCACACATCCAAACGCACATTCTTCAGACTGACAACTAAAAAGGATAAACTTATCTCTCTCCTCATCTACTGCTATGATCCCTGTCTCTCCTAAATTTTTATCTCTGGATGCCTGAGAGGTATGAGAAAATAGTTAAAAAGGTGTTAATCAAAAAGATGAAGAGGGATAGGGAGTCCTTTGCTAGGCTAGGGTTGATACAATTTTTTGAGGACAGGGGTATGTTGATGATTGTTGATCACCCCAAAACTTTATTTCCCAAAGTTGTGCATTAATTTTATGCCAACTTGTTTAAAGGCTTGAACAACCCTGCATTCCCTATATTTTTCACAGTTTATGTCAGAGGGAAGTTCATATCCTTTTCCCCCTCTGTCATTAATACTTTTTTAGGGCTAGTAGAAGTGTCTGATGAAGAATGTGAGGTTTATGAGGATGAGATAGTGTCCACCTTGACTCATGAGAAGCTAAAAGCTTTGCCCACGAAACCTAAGGACCTTGATAGTGGACCCCTCACCTCATTTTACTGTTTTCTCCATCTTATCATCACTGCCAATATTTGCCCTTCCAATAATAAAACATTTGTGACAAGGGTGCATGTTGAGTTAATATATAGGTTGGGAACCAAGAAAGCAATAAACTTTGGGGGTTTTATCTTTAAAAAGATTTGTGGTTACTGTGAGTCCCCTTCTAAAAAATGGTCCCTCCCATATCCCTCTCATATCCCAAATCCTTGTTGCTCAAGGGATAAAGACAGAAAAGGGTGAGCCTAGGGTGCGTGAGTTTGAGCTGCTGAAAGAGACCAAAACCCTCCTATACAAGAAGCAAAGATTTGTTGATCTGCCACTGGGAACTGAGTCTGCAGATGTGAGTCAAGATGTGGCCACATTCAGTCACACATCTGAGGACTCTATCAATGCTCAACTAGAAGCTCTAAATGCAGAGATCATTGCTTCTAAAACACTCTCCACAGCTCTCAAAGCTCAACTTATTGCCTCCTAGACTCACGCAGAGAATCTCAAGGCTTTGAAGGTGAATCTCTAGAAATGGAAGACTGCACTTTCTAGTCAAAAGGGGGAGAATAGGAAGATGTTGATGATGCTACTACTGCTGATGCTACTGGATGGGAAAGTTGGGAAGATGTTTGAACTCGGGGGGAGTTATAATCTAGTTTTTTAGTTTATGCTTTGGTTGAACTGCTAAACTGATTTGCTCTGTTTATTTGTTAGGATTGTGTTTTTAAAATGAGTTGGTCTGTAACCTGCTAAAATATTTGTTGGATGTTACTTAGTTTGGTTTGTTGAACTGCAATTTTTTGTTCTATCTAATCTCTATGTAGTTTTTTTGTGAATGTGTTTACACATCCTCACACACATCCAATTCAGGGGGAGGTTTGAAATCTGACAGACTTGGTTATTTGATTTATGATTTCTAAATCTTTGTTTTGACTAGAAATTCCAAAATATGGAGAGATTGAAAGAGTGAGATTTTATAGAATATTTACTTCCCTAATTTGAATCCAATTGTTAAGTTCGGTAAGTGGATTTTATGACTTTTTTATCAAAGATTTAGAATATTGTTTGGAAAAGGACATTGTTAAATATGTACATATCTTTTATTTATATAAATATATTGTGTTATATTTAGACTAGTACATACTAATATTACTAACAAATATTTTTCCTTATGAGTATCAATCTATGTTTTCTTGTATGAGTTTTATTGAATGAAATAAGGAAAAGTTTGACTGATTGAATAACTTTTCAAAGGTAGGCGCCTATAAATACAAGACCATCAGCAAATTGAGAAGATAAAGATTGAGAATTCTTTGGAAGAGAAAACCTTTTGTTTTTCACGAATTCAAGACATCTTTTTAGTTTGTGAGTATAGTTGTTACTTACATCTAAACTCACATTCAGATTTCATTCAAGTTCTTTGTTCTAATTCTGTTTAAAATAGGCTCTCCTTGGGAAAGGAAAATTGTTATTGGTTTAGAAGTTGGTTAGAACTTGCTTTAGTTTTTTAATCTTTTTGTTTCACTTATTCTTGTTTTCTTCTGTAAAACAGATCTTTAATAGTGAAACTTTTTGGGCTTAAAGCCTGTTTGATGAGACTGAAGCAGTAAATGTTTAATTTTTTGTTTTCTTTATTTTATTTCGCTGCTTATTAGTGTATGTATTAACAGTTGTAACTTATATATGTACTCACATCTGTAATCTGTTTGGTTGAAACTGATTTTCTAGATACACTAAACTTTCAACTTGAACTCTTGTACTATTTTTCCATCAAATTTAATTTGCGTACTATAGCTAATTTATTAAGTTGACTTGATTTAAAAACAAAACTTATATTTTTACAAAATAGTAGAAGCTGACATTAGGGGATCTAAAATAAAAACACATAAAAGATATTCCCTCCGTCCCTAAATGTTTATCCCGTTTGACTTTTCAAACATTTTAATTTAGTGATTTTGAAGCTTTAATTTTGATTATTTTTACAAACGCTTTGAAAATTATTGATAATATACACCGCCGTTATGTAATACTCCATCCCTAAATGTTACAAGTTTTGAAAATTTAGTGATTTTGAAGCTTTAATTTTGGAAATGAGACTAACTTTTTGGGACAAAGAAAAAGAGAAAATGGGACAAACATTTAGGGACGGAGGGAGTATTTCATTTATTTTCTTTCTTTCTTTAATCATAACTCTATATTTACACTCGTTATGCAATTCTCATCCAAATTTTATCACTTTTGACTGATTGTTATCACCTCTGAAACTTATCACTCTTTACCACTTCTATCATAAGCGACGACCACTTCATGTTAATCCTCATGACCAAGCTAACCCCCTCCACAATTCTGACGACTTATCATCCGCTACATAGTTTTGGCCAAGTTCATCCATCCAAAAATCATTCAAACGCTAATGCTTTCTCCCATAGTTACCGGGAACTCTACTCCCCCTCGTTCCACGTCCCTGATTGCGCATCTCAAAATCGGGGTCGATTACGTTCCAGTTCTTCTGGGAACGCGATAAAAATCCCCAAAAATATCAGCCCATATTTATTTTTTTTAAAGGGTTGAACATGACCTTTCAGACGCTCCGTCGGTTAATCGAATATCATCTTGGTCCCTTTTCGGACTTGCTAAAGTTGAGAACATTTTGATATTTGTCAATCCAATATTGAATTGAAGTGGAAAGTCTTCGAATCTTGGTCGGAATTTAAGTCGCCGTTGGGATGGAAGGACACTACATAAATAGGGAAAGAGTCGAAATCGCTAAAGAGAGGAAAAGTGATGAGAATTTGGACTTTGGAGTAAGAGTCGTGGATATAGATGAAAAAGGGTTTCTATAGATCGAGGAGAACGAACGAGTCAGAGTATAATCGAATGGGACTCTGTATACAAAATTAATCTTACATGGCAGCTATTTTCATCCTCAATATATTTACACACCTATTAATTGTAACACTTTTAAAAGTGGGTATGTTTAAAAATTTTAAGAGTGTATATATATATATATATATATATATATATATTACTTTTGCATTCCCTGTAAAAGCATCCACGTTCTTATTTGGCGTACCGACTACTGCTACCCCTAACATACTGATAAATGGCTATTCTATAATCATTTATAGCATTATATCTATATCATTTACTTAGTTTTTATTCTCATTTAGTATAATTTAGCTTCTTTTGTTCCATATCTTTGATTTTATGCTTTTTGATTTGTTGAGCATTTATACAGATTTTTAAGTTGATTTCTGGAACAAATAAAGCTTGAGAAATATCTAAGGGATCAAAGCTAAGGAAGGGACATCTTCAAACTTGTCATCCAGGCCAAAGTCATTGGAGCGGCCGTGCTCTATAAAATAGAGCGGCCGTGCAACTGCCTCTATCAAGCCAAAATGGCCCAAATCCTATGGAGAGGCCGTGTCTTCAAATCTGGAGCGGCCGACCAAATCAAGCTAGAGCCGCAGAGCGGCCGTGTAGCAATATCTGGAGTGGCCGTGCATCTCCTATCAGTTCAAAATAAAATTGGCACCAAGGCTTGCACGGCCGTGCAAGTTACAATGCACAACCGTGCACTTACTGTTCCAGATTCATAAACACACCTTTTGAAGACAAGTTTTTGTAGAGTTGCATCCCTAGATTAGATTGCCTATTTAATGGCCCCTTTGTATCAGTTTTAGGCATCGAAAAACATGTGATTTACATCTGAAAACACATAGATTGATAGCAATTACTCTAGCATTATTACTTCCCAAAATATTAAAAGATTCAACATTGTTCTTTGATGCTGCAGGAATCGTGCTGTATCAATCTCCGTCCAGCTGCAAGACTGATCACCTAGCGTTTGACCTGAAAACAGAACCCACGACTAGCCGAAATGGTCTCCGGCGAAGACCCTCGGGCGTGAGAGTAAGTATGGTGATACGAGAGCTTATAAGTTATAAAGAACAATGTATTCAGAATAACAAATAGCAATTACCTCTAAATCGTTGAAGATGTGAAGTATTTATAGGACTTGATAAGAGGTATAATTGTGGTAGGATTTTATGAAATCCCTAGAATCACGGATCAGATTTGTATAAGAGATCGTGTCCATATATAACTCCTGATTTGTAGGACTTCTATTTTGGAAAGAATCATATATGCATCATGACTCTTTAGGTCGATGTACGCTTGGTAGGTCGAGGTCGCCTGTATGGGTCTAGGTAGACCTGACTACTTGATATAGCTGGATAGGACCCGTATAAGATATGGACCATAAGTCGGACAAAGCTAGGTCGGGACCATGTAGGTCGGATAATGAGCTAGGTCGACTGATCTTTGTTGATGGGACATGGGCCTTGCAATAATTGGGCCGACCCACTAAGGATGTGGTGGCAATAATACTCGAATAACTGGGCTTTTCTCGTTGGGCCTAGCCCGTCACTTTTATTCCGTTCAGTGGCCCCCAACTTTCTGAGTTGACTATGTCGACCAGGAAGTTATAAGGATTTTTTGATGACAATTTGAATAGGACGATGGTAGATGCTCGACCCTCTAGATAGTCGACACTGATGACGTGGCCCAATCTTGATCGTGAACTGTGGATGGTAAGATCTGTAGGAGCGTCGTATTTTCGTAATCATTGCTATTTTTTACGCTTGGACAACTGTCTTGGAAATCGTCCGAGGCATTAATTGTTGATTAAACCGTTTGAAAACCCCTCCCTTTCCAATTCAAGTAAGGATTGTCATTGGGTATAAAAGGAGGAATCCTTTTCCTTTTTGGACTTTACAAACCCTCAAATCAGAGATAAACCCCAACAAGAACTTGAGCGAAGGCAATTCCTGATTTCTGGTGCTTCTTCGTCCTCCGTCTCCTTCGTTATATCTTTCGTCGTCAACTGAATTTAAGGTATTCCTCAATTTCCCTGCTTCAAGGTTTATTTACGAGCTTTTTCTTTGATTTCAACCATGGCTAGGACATTTAGTTGCGAACCTGGGGTTTGATATGGGTAATGTACAGTTAATCGTAGGATATACAAACACATAAATGGGGTATGAAAAGAGATGACCATGGAGGAGTGTGCGACCATCTTGACCAGGTGGGGTTTGACCTTTAGCGAACAAGATTTGCCTGGAGGAGAGAACCTGGGAGATTTAGATGTAGACGGCCCAACAATTATTTCTTTCCATCTTTTCCATGAATTGCTCGACCATCTAGTTATGTTCTATGTTAGGGATCCCAATAAGCCTTCCTTTCTTAGAAATAGAAAGGGATTTCCAGGGGAATCTAGGTCGCCCCTAAGTAGATCGCTTGAGCCTGTAAGTAAACTGATTCCCCTGCTTTTTCTTCTGTAGATATGGCTGGTCAATCACAAGCTACTGCTTCTACCTCGTCAAGCCGACGGATTGTGGATGCATTCGACTCCTCCGTTGCACAAGTGTGATGTACCCGATTTTTTTTTGAAAATCAAACGGAGTCGCCACGCCATTTTTGTTTTAAGGGCGAAAACTTTGAAAAATGCCCGGAATCAAGAGATTCGAGTTCGGAGGTCACGTTACGCGCCGGGAAGGACGTTAGTGTGCACCCGGAACGCCTCGTAAAAACGAGTCTTCCAAACATTCAAAATCCTTTGTTGTGTGTGTGTGTGTGTGTGTGTGTGTGTTTTGGCCAAAATAAGTTGAAACTGAGGTAAGTAAAAATTGGGAACTCTTTTCAAGGCTTTAAACTGATTCCATGATTTTTTGGATGATTTTGGGTTGAGATTTGGAACTCAAAAGGTTTTGGAAGTTGAAAACCATTTCTGCCAGAATGAAAAAGGCAGTTGACCCTTGACTTTGAAATGGACTTTAGGGCTTGAAAATTCCAGAATATGGGAAAAGTCCGGGAATGAAAAATGTTCAGAACACCTTAAAAAAGGTTTCTGTAAAAGAAATTTTCATTTTGGAGATGATTTGAGGGGTAAAAACCTTCTGGAAATCTCAGATATGAAATCTGGATTTCCAGAAGCTGATGAACTGACCTTTAAAAGAAAATTTGAAAAAAGGAGTTTTACTCATGCAAAAAATAAAGTAAAAATATGTCTGGAAAGATATGGATGTTGGCTACAAAAAGTATTTTGTAGTCAACACCAAATTCCAAGTTTCTGTATGTCCAAAAAATAGGAAAATGGACTGAGGTCTCAGAACAATGCTACTGGACAGCAAGATGTTCTTGAGGGAAAATGTGATTTTTGGGGGATTTGCATCTATGTTCACCCCATTTTCATCCCTAGACTTGATTCCACTACTTTGTGTTAAGTGGTTATCATATTCAAGTCATCCTTGGGGAATTTTATGGGGTTTAAAACACATCCTTTGCAAAGGGAAAGAGGATCTTTGTAAAGATGAAATTAAAGAGAAAAATCAACTAGAGATTTAGAATATGGACCATTTGAGATGGTCATTCATGAAGATGAACTTCAAGATGACCATCTTAGGTCAAGACTTAAGTTAAACTAGACATAAAGTAGATCAAAGTAGGAAGACAAGATGAACAAGAAATTAAAAGGGAGCTTTAGGGTTTCAAGAAGGAGGGTTTACCAATGATGGTTTAACCCTATATTCCTTGGTTTGGGAGCTTGGCTTGAGGAGTATCAAGACTTGAATGTGTTTAGAGAGTGTTTGATGATAGAGTGGGTGTGATTGGGAAAGATTCAAGAGAAAATGGTGGCAATCTATGGATTCCCACCTTGTTTTCTCTCTATATATTCGCCGAGTTTCGTTCTTTGTGATCAAATTATCTTGTGTAAGCGAGAGAGGAGGGTTTAATTTATAGCCCTGTGAGAGGCAATCCTATCCGCGCGGAGGGGTTCGTGGCGTGCCTTGTTCATACGCTACGAGTCTTTGGCTTTGGACAGGAAGAATATTTTTTTGAAAATTCAAGCGGTTGTGTGTTTTCAACTTGCCCAATTCGGATTTTCTTATTTCTTTTGCTTTTTGAGATTCTTTTGTTGGTTTAACTTTAAATGGCAATGCCCACTTTACCCTTGCTTTGTTAGAAAGGTTAGGGTTTGTTAGAAATGTTAGAAATGTTAAAACTTTCGTTAATTTTCTAACGAAAATACTAACAAACTTAAATTGGAGCACTTACAGTAGCCCCTCGGCGACGGTGCTTTCGAAGGAAGCGGGGTCGTCGATAAGAGTAAGGCTCCATATTTGACAGGATGATCAAGTGATCGAGTGGCTGAACCTATTTAATAGGCTACCTACATATCCCGAGTGGGAATCAAGTCGGCCGTAGTTCGGATCTTTGACCCTGGGGATGATGGCGTTTTAGGTGCCTCAAACCTGATGAGCGAGTTACGCGGTCGGTTCTTTGGAGAGAAACTTCTGTGCAGGGATAAGAGATGATCATTTTGATCGGAGAGCTATCCGCTCATTGAGGATAGGAATGACCATTTTTCGGTGATGGGCTGAAATTGCATATCCGCTCTGCTGGGGATAATTGCGATGATCATTTTGATCGGAGTGCTATCCGCTCTGCTGGGGATAGGAATGACCATTTTCGGTCTGAGGGCTATCCGCTCTGCTGGGGATAGGAGATGATCATCTTGATCGGAGGGCTATCCGCTCTGCTGGGGATAGGAATGACCATTTTCGGTCTGATGGCTGAAATTGCATATCCGCTCTGCTGGGGATAAGAATGATCATTTTCGGTCAGAGGGCCATCCGCTCTGCTGGGGATGATTGCGATTTATCGCTTTCCTAGTGTTGTGTGTGATGGCGTCTTAGGTGCCTCGAACCTTGGAGATGGCGTTTTAGGTGCCTCGAACCTTGGAGATGGCGTTTTAGGTGCCTCGAGCCTTGGAGATGGCGTTTTAGGTGCCTCAAACCTTGGAGATGGCGTTTTAGGTGCCTCGGACCTTGGAGATGGCGTTTTAGGTGCCTTGAACCTTAATGGTGGGGGTAGATGGTCCTCTTGGTGGACTCTGCTTGAAAGGATCGGTCTTACGTCTGCTGCCGATGACCATTTTGGTCGAGTGGCTGGACCTAATGATAGGCTACCTACGTATCCCTAGTGGGAATCAAGTCGGTCGTAGTTCGGGTTTTTCGACCATCTTCAGTCGTCGACCCTATGATTTGACTATTTTTGGGAAGTCGCCCTAAGATCCAACTATTTTTGGGAAGTCTCCCTATGGTTTGACTATTTTTGGGAAGTCACCCTATGGTTTGACTGTTTTGGGGAAGTCACCCTAAGATTTGACTATTTTTGGGAAGTCATCCTATGATCTGACTATTTTTTGGAAGTCACCCTATGGTTTGACTATTTTGAGGAAGTCGCCCTATGGTTTGACTATTTTTGGGAAGTCACCCTATGATCTGACTATTTTTGGGAAGTCACCCTATGATCTGACTATTTTTGGGAAGTCACCCTATGATCTGACTATTTTTGGGAAGTCACCCTATGGTTTGACTATTTTTGGGAAGTCGCCACATGATCGACTATTTTGGGAAGTCGCCCACTAAGATCGACTATTTTTGGGAAGTCACCCTAAGATCGACTATTTTTGGGAAGTCACCCTATGGTTTGACTATTTTGAGGAAGTCGCCACATGGTTTGACTATTTTTGGGAAGTCACCTATGATCGACTATTTTGGGAAGTCACCCTATGATCGACTATTTTTGGGAAGTCACCCTATGATCTGACTATTTTTGGGAAGTCACCCTATGATCTGACTATTTTTGGGAAGTCACCCTATGGTTTGACTATTTTGGGGAAGTCGCCCTATGATCTGACTATTTTTGGGAAGTCACCCTATGATCTGACTATTTTTGGGAAGTCACCCTATGATCTGACTATTTTTGGGAAGTCACCCTATGGCTTGACTATTTTGGGGAAGTCGCCCTATGATCTGACTATTTTTGGGAAGTCGCCCTAAGATCTGACTATTTTTGGGAAGTCACCCTAAGATCTGACTATTTTTGGGAAGTCACCCTATGGTTTGACTATTTTGAGGAAGTCGCCCTATGGTTTGACTATTTTTGGGAAGTCACCCTATGATCTGACTATTTTTGGGAAGTCACCTTATGATCGACTATTTTTGGAAGTCACCCTATGATCGACTATTTTTGGGAAGTCACCCTATGATCTCGACTATTTTGGGAAGTTCACCCTATGGTTTGACTATTTGGGGAAGTCGCCTATGATCGACTATTTTTGGGAAGTCGCCTAAGATCGACTATTTTTGGGAAGTCACCCTAAGATCGACTATTTTTGGGAAGTCACCCTATGGTTTGACTATTTTGGGAAGTTACCACATGGTTTGACTATTTTGGGAAGTCGCCCTATGATCGACTATTTTTGGGAAGTCGCATAAGATCGACTATTTTTTGGGAAGTCACCCTAAGATCTGACTATTTTTGGGAAGTCACCCTATGGTTTGACTATTTTGGGGAAGTCACCCTATGATTTTGACTGTTTTGGGGAAGTCGCCCTAAGATCTGACTATTTTTGGGAAGTCACCCTAAGATCTGACTATTTTTGGGAAGTCACCCTATAGTTTGACTATTTTGGGGAAGTCGCCCTATGATCTGACTATTTTTGGGAAGTCGCCTAAGACGACTATTTTTGGGAAGTCACCCTAAGATCGACTATTTTTGGGAAGTCACCCTATGGTTTGACTATTTTGGGGAAGTCGCCCTATGATCTGACTATTTTGGGGAAGTCGCCCTATGGTTTTGGTTTGTCGAATTAGGGGATGATTGCGTTTTATCGCTTTTCCTAGTGTTGTGTGTGATAGCGTTTTAGGTGCCTCAAACCTTAATGATGGAGTCTTAGGTGCCTCGAACCTTGGAGATGGCGTCTCAGGTGCCTCGAACCTTGATTTGACATGATTTCCCTTTGATGGTTTAGGATGGATGGTCCTTTGATGATTTGACAGTATTTGGGAGTCACCCGAGGTTTGACTGTTTTTTTTTTTGGGAAGTCGCCCTAAGATTTGATGATAATGTTCTTTCAGAAAAGTAGTTGACTAAGATATGCTTTCATACATGTCTTTGTGCTTACACGTAGGCTGCCAAGGAAGGGCGAGGCTACGGGCGATGTTGATGAAGAGTTGTTAGGTTGCCGTTCGTGGGACGGTTTTCGCCGACGATTTCTTTGTCTTTGGAGGCATTTTGACCTGAAGGAGGAGTTTGGTTGAGTCTGCATCTTGCTGGTGATCGTCAACCTGGTAGAGGTTGTTGAGCTTGTCTTCACATTGGGACTTCTTGTTTTTTGAGAACTTGGTGTCTCTGACCGCATCGTATTTGAGAACTTGGCGTCCACGACCGATTTGTATTTGGAGAACTTGGCGTCTCGACCGAACCGTATTGGAGAGCTTGGCGTCCACGACCGATTTGTATTTGGAGAACTTGGCGTCTCTCGACCGAAGCTGTATTGGAGAACTTGGCGTCTCGACCGATTTTCATTTTGAGAACTTGGCGTCTCGGCCGTACTTGTATTTGAGACCTTGGTATCTTTGACCGATATGCATTTTGAGAACTTGGCGTCTCTGACCGTACTGTATTTGAGAACTTGGCGTCTCTGACCGATTTGTATTTGAGAACTTGACATCTCTGACCTATTTGTATTTTGAGAACTTGGCGTCTCTGACCGTACTGTATTTGAGACCTTGGTATCTTTGACCGATTTGCATTTTGAGAACTTGGCGTCTCGACCGTCTTGTATTTGAGAACTTGGCGTCTCGACCGATTTGTATTTGAGAACTTGGCATCTCGACCTATTTGTATTTTGAGAACTTGGCGTCCCGACCGATTTGTAGACACTTTGAGGCGGTCTTCATACGTTTGTGGATGTCGGGAGGCATTTTCATCCATTGGAGGTCGTCTTTAGCAAGTTGCGACGCCGGAGGTTGTCCTTGCCAAGTTTGTAGACATGGGGACTATCTTTGCCAAACCGTAGATGCCGGAAATTTGTCTTCATCCATTTGTGGACATTGGAGGTCGACTTTGGTGAAGATCATCCTTGCCGAAAAGGGGGATTTGATTTCACGTTTGAATTCTTTGCATTCGTTAGTGAAGAGGAAGATGCATATATGGCATTCATGATGACGGATGCATGCATAGAACCAAAAATGATTATGAGATGATGCATTTACTTGCTTACGAAGATGCACCTAGCCTAAGCTTTTGGCGGGGAAATTATGATTTATGATTTTCAATCACCTAGGATTTTCCTATTGATTCAAGTTTTGTGCATGCTACATGAGCCCTTGGGAGATTTTTGTGGGGATGCATGGTGATGGAGGCTGCTTGGAGCAGTTTGGAGCAAGTGGGGGGTGAGAACCCTCGATCGCGATTAAACAGCAATGGTTGATGAGGTTTTGTTAATAGTATCACATGGACCTCAATTTTGATGAGATTGGATTCGGATCCGGGTCTTGATTGAAATTTTCCCTCTCATTCTTGGTTATTTGAAGCCGATGCCTTTGACGAGGCTCTAGGGCACGTTGATACGAGTGAAGCTTCTTTCATTTGGGTAGCTGTGACTTTGGCGAAACCTTATCCGGAGAATGATTTGATGGAATTGCTAATGCGGGAGAAACCACGATCTTGAATTAGATGCTCTTGGGAAGCCTAGTGTACCAAGTTCTGAGGTTGAAATTCTTTCTTGCGACTTGGTAAAATTCGGGTCCAAAAGACCATCTTGACAAAGCCCCCGGATCCTGAGTAGGCAAAGTCCAGATTTTGAAGAAGTGACTTGGCGAGTCTATCTCGTAGAGAAGAACCCAACGTGGACCCAAAGATGACTATATAAGCCCCAGCTTGAAGAGGCGTACAGGAGAACACAGGAGAACCGCTTAGCAAGCCCCGGCATGAAGAAATTCGGAGTAGTCTTACGAGAGGGGGCACCCATCTTTTCGGAGACCTTAGTCGGCTTGACCAATGGACCAGACTCAGAAATGTTTACGTGCAGGGGCACATCTTTCGAAAAGTGGGAATGAATCCCGATTTTGTGTATACACACTCGCTTTAGGTTTGACTCTTTTGAGAGAGTATAAGCATCACAAGGTGTGGAAAAGTGTATGGAAGCCCCTGCTGACAGAAAGATAGTGTTTGGCTCTATTTCCCTATGATGTAGAAAGAGAAGACTCGCCGAGACACTTGAAAACTTGTCTTATCTGTGATGATCACAAAGCTGCTTAAAACCCTTTGTTAATGTTCGGGTTATTCAACTCCTAAATCTGATATGAACAAATATTTTGATTAATCACAAGGAGAAAACCAACTGATATCGAGGATCAAGCTCGGAAAGTGTATAGGGACGATCCTTGATGAGACCGAATTTTTTTTTTTGAGATTTGTTTGTGATTTCGACCGGACCATTTCTGGTTGCCTACGTTCCCTCCATTATGAAGAGCTCAGGTCGCCGTAGTTCGGGCTTATCCCGAATGAAAAGAGAACGAATGTTGAAATTCGAGGGTCTGAGGACCTTTGGGGATTTTGAGGATTTGGAGGATTGAATAACATATCCCCTTAGAGTGTCCATAAAAGACATGGATGCGAAGCCCCAGTGGGACATCCACGGCAAGTGTTTGTGGAGTAGAAATGAATTATGCTCACATGAATCAAATTCAAATTTGCACAATCTTTGATTGGTAATTTTGAGTCAAAATGGATTAGATTCCAATTTAAGCAAGCAATGAAGCGTTAATTTGATTTAGATCTTAAAGATATTATGATGAAATTGCTATCCGATAGGAATTGCAGTTGGGTTTCCGGGCTTCGATGGGCCATCGGGTAATTTTGGAAGTTATGACCTCTTAAAGTGAGAGGTCAAATTTGGGCCTTTTCTTGTTGGACCTCTAAAAATGAGAGGTTGGCTTGTAGGGATGTGTTTGGGAAATCTATGGCGGGGAAGATTGATTGCCTCTAAGAATGAGAGGTCAAATTTTGACTTTGGCCAAAGGCGAGGGTAATGGTAATGGGAATATCCTTTAAAGACGAGAGGATGGCTCGGGATTGATTTAAGGTAATGGTGAGAGGAATATCCAAGCTATTGACAACTTTTCGCGAACTTGCGAGAATTCTGGCTCATTTTTGATCATCGGAGAGCTTCTTGAGAAGTCGGGGATTTTTCTTGAATTGTGAGGATCGACAGTCCTTCTTTTTTTTTTTGAAGTTCTTGCTTGATCTATTTCTTTCTTTTTTGTGTTTTTTTTTTTTGTTTGTTTTTTTTTTTTTTGCTTGGAAGGCCTCCTGAGGAGTTGAGGATTGTCTTTGTCCTTCCTTCATGGCTTGAGATATTTTGCGCATCGCCGACTCTCGAAGCTAACTTCTTGGGCCCGCTTGGACTTTCTCTCAGTAAGGAGCAAAAATGATGGCTAAACCGGGTTTCAAAACACGTCGATCTTGAAATGAAAGGGTATTGTTTAGTGAGGGTGAGGTAATGGCTTTCCTATGGGTGAAAGGCTTCAACCGCAATCCCTACCGGATGACCTAAACGAGATTAAGTCTTCATTGTTTGCTTAAGCTTTAAACGAGAAAAGATCCATGCAAATTCATCGAGCAACGAGGGGATGATGATGAAAGGGATGTGAGCATATGAGATGCAAGATGGGGAGTTGGTAAGCCCCAATTTGGGAAGGATGTCAATTGATTTTCTCACTCCGATTAATTTAAATATTAATCATTTCAAAGAATTAGTGGTTGAGCAGCACAAGTGATCATTTTGGATAAAACCATTTCAATTAAGTGTAACGTGGGTGCGCAAGTGATGCCTCGAGTCTAGCAAGAAGAGAAAAAAGACTTATATTAAAAGTTAGGCATTTAACCACTATGTCCAAAATGGACTACAACGACAAATGTCCAGGAAGGACTTAGGTGAAAGAAAAGTACTAGACCCTACGAAGGTTGACTCAAAAGACTATTTTAAAGATAGGTAGCCCCAGTCTAGCCGCTCTTTCTTTGTTGAACCATGCATCTATTCTTCGACGCTGGAGACGGGAGCTATTGCGAGATCTTTCCATCGGGATTTCCTTGGCAATCTCTTTCTTAATCCAAACACTTTCATCGCCTGCGATGGCGGATTCACCGAGCCTCACAAGGGGGCGAGTCAAATTCCATTATGCCCACAAGGCTTGAACCACCAAACTCGATCATGTTGACACTCATGTTGTTAGGGAGCGGGTTATTGATAGTATTAGGCCCTTCGGGCATCTCTAACCTCCCTTGCTCAATCAACCCTTGAATGGCCTTTTCGAGGGACGCAATCATCCGTCGAGTGCCCGTAGTACTGATGAAAGGCACAATGCTTGGAGGTATCCAAAGGAGCGTTGGGGTTTCTTGGGCGATAATTATCCAAAGGCCGGAGCAAACCTTCTTTTACCAATCCTCTAAAGATATCACTTAAAGGCATCCCAAGATTTCTCAAGTCTTGGAGCCGGGATCTGATGCATCGAGCTTCTTGGGAACAAAGGAAGTGGCATTGTTACGGTCTGTCCGCGTAGCCGATCGCCTCTTTGCCTTTAGCGAAAGCGAGAGTAGTGTTGGAGGGAGGAACCCGATATACGTAGGCGGAGTGCGGCGGTCGGCTCGATTGTAAGCCTTTTCAAACTTAGTCCGGAATTAACCATTGCACGCAAGTCGGCGTAGGGAAGTGGGTGAGGAAGCTCTCAAATGCGGCTTCAAGCATGAGGTGAAAGATGTCTAAGCGCTCCTCGTCGGAGGAGGAATGGCCATTTCACTGAGCTTTAAGTTCCACCTCTTATAGAAATCCCCAATATTCTCATTAGGAGCATTTGCATCGTTGTTTGCGAATTGTCAGCTTTCTGTTTGTCTCCCATTCCAAGTTGGCTTTATACTTATACGTGAAAATCTTGGTAATCTGTTCCCAAGTAGCCCTCGCTTGAGGATGCAATCGGAAAAACCATTTCAAAGCCCACGACTTCAAAGAGAGACTAAAGTAATCGGCCAGCTATTTGGTTTGTGCATCCCTTAGCCTTCATTGCCAAAGTATAGGTGTCCAAGTGAGTTTTAGGGCATGCACTCCGTCAAACAATTCCAGAGTGGGCATCACAAACTTGTGAGGCGGGGGACAATCGAGTCGGGATCTCACGTAGGCCGAAGAGCGGTGTTCTTTTTGGAAGTCAATTCAGCAATTTGTGCTTTCATTTCCTTGTGTTGCTCCATAAACCAAGCCAATTGGGGATCCAAAGGTGGAGCGGGAATTCTGAGCCGATATTTGAGCTAGGAAGAGGACTAGGCTGTTGGTGGTGCATTGGTGGAAGGAATACCATATCCG
Source organism: Adenophora triphylla var. japonica (assembly GCA_022495995.1). Lineage (NCBI taxonomy): Eukaryota > Viridiplantae > Streptophyta > Magnoliopsida > Asterales > Campanulaceae > Adenophora > Adenophora triphylla. Next base: position 19,469 of record JAFEMH010004330.1, read on the forward strand.
GAGCATAGGTGAAAACACTGTCCTTGGCCCAAATTTCCACAGGGAGTGTAGGTAGGAGCTTGGGCAAAGGGATAGAATCCGGCGACTTCTTTGTTGGCTTCCAATCGGCGAGGGAAGATGGAGCAGATCTGAGGTAGCCGGATGGCTTGGATTTCGGGAGTGAGACCCATAAGTAGGCTTAAGTGCGGGCTGCTTTGTCCCTGGTTGTTGAATTGCATGGTGGTTGTGGCGAGGATGCATAACAGAGAGGATATTGTGGTCTGGTGATTCGATGAAACCAGGATGGGGGCTTGGTAACCCATTGAACCACGAGTGAGAAATGGGTTTGCGGAAGCTGTGTGAGGAGCGGCGAGCTAGCATCATTACGAGGAGGGGCTCTGACCGTTGCCCCGAACCAAAGCTGTGGTGGCATTCCAAACCGTTGCTGCGAAAGTCCGGATTGATTGGTCCCAAGCGAGGCGGGATCCCAATTTGTTGTGGCATTCGGGGTATCCCCAACCATGGGAAGGCATTCCGTGCGGACTTTGTCCCCATGAGGCATTGCGAACCGGCTCGTCCCGTCGAGCTGCATGGATCCAGTGGTGCGGTTAGGAGCCAGGCCGACCTAGAGATCGAGGAGCATGGTCTCGGTGGTAGTACGGTGGGAGGCCGGTGGTGGCATCTGGAAGTAGTCGGGTTGACCAAGAGCGGGATTGAGGTCTTCCTCTTCTTCCACGGTGAAGGTGCCATCTGGTTGAGGCCCCGGCGGCCAATCCATGGCTTTTGATAGCCTCCATAAGGCTGTTCAACGTGCTTCTGGCGCACTCTCATACATTCGGCTAGGCGGATTCCACTTTGTTCTGCTCCCGAGGAGTCCCGGGAGGCGGAGTGACGTTGTCCCCATCGTTACCGGTGATGCGAGACATTCTTAAATTCGGAGTCGGAACGAGACGATAGAAGGCGACGATGCGCTTGACTCTTCCCAGCGATTAAACGGTGACCCGGTGCCGAAACCAACCTTTGTGAGGAGGCTGCGGGGAAAGACACGAGGGTTCGAGATGTATGGGAATTGAAGGAGGGTAGGTGTTTGGGCTTTAGGCATCATGCAACATGCGATTATTTGTTCACATTTACTTAAAACATGTTTTATTAACCTAATCGGTTGGAAAAGATTTCTCTTCTTTTTCGCAAACTACTACGGATCCTGGATCGGTGGGCCCCGTCACTACGTCTATAAGCCCCTCGTATTCCACTCCGTATTTCGACCTCCCGGGGTGGACGGCCCGAGGCGAGGTCCTATAGGGCAAGCGGGTCCCACCGACCTAAGAAAAACGATCCTAAAAGTCCGGCGGGTAATCGAGTCTTAACGAGCATTCGATGTGAATTACGGACAAAGGCGACGTCAAAGTCAAGATCATGTCCGAGGGCTCGACGAAAAGTCGGCATGATTTGGGCGATGAATGTCCACAATTGATCTTGACTTGTCGTCAATTAGGCCGTAATTAGGCATGGAATGATCATTAATCCTTGATGACTCGGTGTCATCTTTGGGAGTCGAGTGTATAATTTGTGCCGGTCAGGCCGAAGTCAAGGCGCCGGTCAATATCTTGGTCAAAGTCTGCGGTGGAGAACCGCGCGAGCTTCGGCGATTAGGGTCCCCGAAAGATATCGAGTCGGTGTGCCGACAAAGGCTTGAAAGGAAAGGTCTATACACGAGACAGGCATGCCACGGACCAAACTAAAAACCAACCGGGTCTCGGACAAAGTGTGTCACGGACAAGTGCATGGTCGACACGAGGCTCCGTAGGATGTTTGGGTAGTCCTGTGCTCGTCCGAGAGGCGTAATAAGACCAAACGGACCGCGACAAGGATTTCCCCGGGTTAGGGACGTAGTGTGCAGTGTACGGTCACGTGCGCGTAGTGTGCAAGCAGTCTATCTTCTTTTTCTGAGTAAAATAGAGATTTTTTTATGTGTCTTAAAAGGCATGATGCATGATTTTTTTTATTTTTTATTTTTTATTTTTATTTTTTTTTTTGGAAAATTTTCTCTTCTTTTTTTTTTGAAATTTTTTTTTTTGAATTTTTTTTTTTGAAATTTTTTTTTTGAAAATTAATGAACACATAAGCACATAATCACAAAAATTCCAAAAGTTAGGGACATGATTTCCGACAGTCAAAATTTTGACTTTTTCCGAGGCGGCCAAAACAAACACGAAAATGTGCAAAAATCAACACACACAAAACAAAGGATTTCAAATGTCGGGACGGAAGCTTGACCCTCAAAAGTTTTTCTCTTTTTTTTTTTTGAAAAGATAAAACTTGTTTGTCCCTCAAATGGAGTCGCCACACGTGATGTACCCGATATTTTTTTTGAAAATCAAACGGAGTCGCCACGCCATTTTTGTTTTAAGGGCGAAAACTTTGAAAAATGCCCGGAATCAAGAGATTCGAGTTCGGAGGTCACGTTACGCGCCGGGAAGGACGTTAGTGTGCACCCGGAACGCCTCGTAAAAACGAGTCTTCCAAACATTCAAAATCCTTTGTTGTGTGTGTGTGTGTGTGTATGTGTGTTTTGGCCAAAATAAGTTGAAACTGAGGTAAGTAAAAATTGGGAACTCTTTTCAAGGCTTTAAACTGATTCCATGATTTTTTGGATGATTTTTGGGTTGAGATTTGGAACTCAAAAGGTTTTTGGAAGTTGAAAACCATTTCTGCCAGAATGAAAAAGGCAGTTGACCCTTGACTTTGAAATGGACTTTAGGGCTTGAAAATTCCAGAATATGGGAAAAGTCCGGGAATGAAAAATGTTCAGAACACCTTAAAAAAGGTTTCTGTAAAAGAAATTTTCATTTTGGAGATGATTTGAGGGGTAAAAACCTTCTGGAAATCTCAGATATGAAATCTGGATTTCCAGAAGCTGATGAACTGACCTTTAAAAGAAAATTTGAAAAAAGGAGTTTTACTCATGCAAAAAATAAAGTAAAAATATGTCTGGAAAGATATGGATATTGGCTACAAAAAGTATTTTGTAGTCAACACCAAATTCCAAGTTTCTGTATGTCCAAAAAATAGGAAAATGGACTGAGGTCTCAGAACAATGCTACTGGACAGCAAGATGTTCTTGAGGGAAAATGTGATTTTTGGGGGATTTGCATCTATGTTCACCCCATTTTCATCCCTAGACTTGATTCCACTACTTTGTGTTAAGTGGTTATCATATTCAAGTCATCCTTGGGGAATTTTATGGGGTTTAAAACACATCCTTTGCAAAGGGAAAGAGGATCTTTGTAAAGATGAAATTAAAGAGAAAAATCAACTAGAGATTTAGAATATGGACCATTTGAGATGGTCATTCATGAAGATGAACTTCAAGATGACCATCTTAGGTCAAGACTTAAGTTAAACTAGACATAAAGTAGATCAAAGTAGGAAGAACAAGATGAACAAGAAATTAAAAGGGAGCTTTAGGGTTTCAAGAAGGAGGGTTTACCAATGATGGTTTAACCCTATATTCCTTGGTTTGGGAGCTTGGCTTGAGGAGTATCAAGACTTGAATGTGTTTAGAGAGTGTTTGATGATAGAGTGGGTGTGATTGGGAAAGATTCAAGAGAAAATGGTGGCAATCTATGGATTCCCACTGTTTTCTCTCTATATTCGCCGTAGTTTCGTTCTTTGTGATCAAATTATCTTGTGTAAGCGAGAGAGGAGGGTTTAATTTATAGCCCTGCGTGAGAGGCAATCCTATCCGCGCGGAGGGTTCGTAGGCGTGCACTTTGTTCATCCGCTACGGTGCCGCTTTGGGCAGGAAGAATATTTTTGAAAATTCAAACTGGTTGTGTTTTTCAACTTGCCCAATTCGGATTTTTCTTATTTCTTTTGCTTTTTGAGATTCTTTTGTTGGTTTAACTTTAAATGGCAATGCCCACTTTACCCTTGCTTTGTTAGAAAGGTTAGGGTTTGTTAGAAATGTTAGAAATGTTAAAACTTTCGTTAATTTTCTAACGAAAATACTAACAAACTTAAATTGGAGCACTTACAACAAGGTAGGAATGAAAGAGGTTATGTGGCCCCCCAAGTCACATCCTGGGAAAAAGGGCTCTGAGTCTCGTTTAAACATGCTTTATGGCTTCTGCGAGGTAAGTAGAGATGAGTTCAGATTGACCCACTATCCCAAGAAGGAGTTCATATCCAAATTTAGGTCGACCTATACCACGGATCCAACTAGGGTTGCCTTCTTTTATGGTCAATTCGAGGCATGGCTTAGACTTCCCTTTGTCAACAAATTTCTTGAATGTATGGACGCCCTACCTCTCCAGCTGGGAGCTAATACTTGCAGAGTTTTGGTGTGCTTTGCAATGGTATGTAGGTTTTTAGGTTTCGAGCCATGCCTTCATATTTTTAGGATGTTCTTCAAAATCACCTTAGATAAGTCGACCATGGGGATTAGCACCCCTTCCAGGCCTCATGCCCCAAAGCTGTTTATAAATATTCCCAGTAAGGCCTTTGGGTGGAACGCCCATGTTATAGTAGTTGAGAGTAGGAGAAGTTGGGAATTCCCTCTACCTAGTGGTGATTCTGACGTAATGAAGGAGGAAGACTACTGGGTGCCAGATTGGAGTAATACTTTGTACAATAAGCTGGTAGAGGTAGCTGATAGGGGGCCAATCAGCTGGGAGATTTCGGGGACCACCAAACATAACTATATTCAAGCTGGAATGATGCTTGGTCGTGGTGTGGTAGCTCCCTTGGTCCCAATAGTTAGGAGTTGGAGGTACCCTGATTGGGTCACCCGTGAGGGAGATAGATTCTGATTTGAGAATCAGCGCCATGAGTGTAAGAAGACCCCGAATTTTTGCAGACTGAATATGGATCATTTTGGGGGTAAGTGTTTACTTGCTCTTTTTACTTAGTCTGTCACTTCTTTACTCGCATGTTTCTCACTTTAGCTCGTGCACATTTTACTCGTCCATTGTCGTATCAACTGTTTCGAGCTAACACTTGTTTTTTATCTTGTACAGTTCTTACCCCGGAGCAAGAAGCTAAAATGGGGAGAGTTGTGAATGTGAAGAGAGTAAGAAGAGCTGTGGGGCTGCCAATGCCTGAGCCAACCGTCAGAAGGAAGCCGAGGATCGGCAGAAGTTGTTGCAGCTAGTTGATGAGGATACTGAAAAACTGATCCCAGTGGAGGAGGAGTTTGAGCAAGCTGGGTCGAAGAAGACTGAGGGAGACGTCCAAAGAGATAGCACTGCAGGGGTTGAAGAAGAGGCCGAGCAAACACTGGAGCCAATGCAGGAGGTTCCCCAAACTAAGGTCATCACACCGGCCGTCGATCTGGAAGACGACGAAGAAGATGAAGACAACCGTCCCCTCAATAAGAAGAAGAGATCCAAGCCCAACCCTAGATCTGAAAAGGTGGACGCTACTATCAACAGTCCTCTCTCCCCAACTATCCAAGTTTCATACGTCGAGCTCGTCCAAGCTCGAGTGGACAAGCTTAGTGATGTCCCTCTACTTACTGGAATTGATAGCTCCAGTAGGTCGTATCCAGAGCTGGAGTATGGGCAAGTGGTGGTGAGGCGATCTGCTGATCAAGATTTGGTGGCCAGGTATGCTGAGAGAGGCTTGAGCGCTGAGGAGTTTAGTGCTAGATTGGGATTAATTCATTCTGAGGTAATACTCTAGCTTTCTCATTCTTTTTGCTTACCCTTTTGTTCGCACTTCCTTTTACAAGTAGTACAATCTAACACTTTGGACTTTATATTCTTCTTGCAGTCTCTTGCTATGATCGAACTGGCTAAGAGTAGCTGGAAGGCTGCTGAGGAGAGAGAGAAAATGGCCTTGGCCATGCATGATCGAAAGTCTACCGAGCTAGGTAAGCTGGAGAAAAGTCATGCCGAGCTGGAGGAAAAACATGCTAACCTAGATTCAGCTTATGAGTCTCTTAAGCTGGTCAAGGACAATGCTCTGATAGCCAAGGATGAAGCCTTGGGCAAGCTGGGAGATGCTAAGAAGGAGCTCGCTGCAATTCAGTTGGGCAAAGAAAAGGCTGAGCAAGAGCTTGAGGTGGCGACCCAGATGATAAAAGAGAGCACCGACCTGCTAATTCAACAAACGAACGATCAAAAGGCAGCTCGCCTAAAGTGGGAAGAAGAGTCCAAGACCAAGCTGGAGGCAGTAGTCAAGGCTGCAATAGAGGCCTACAAGGAGGGGGATGAATGTCACAACTTCATCACTGAGCAGGCTAGGTCTTTCTTCGATGTAGGTTGACACCACATGGCTCGCCGCATCTTAGTGGACCCCTCTCTTGACCTGCCAATCGAACAATTGGCCAAGTGGGCTTCAGAGGAGCAGTTTGATATGGTAGCTCGCCAGGGCATCCCCTCGTTCCTTATAATGATAACGATCTGGCAGCCCTCGCCGAAGAAGATGAGGAGATAGGAGCTGAGCCTTGGGTCGCACCTCCCATTGAGCAGGTGAACTTTACCACGATTCTCCAAGATCTTCAAGAGGCAGATGAGATGGAGGTAGTTGGAGGTGAGGAGGTCGCCCAAGACCAGCAAACCCAAGCTGCTTATGAGCAAGCCAAGACTGTCAACCAAACTAGGGATATTTCAACAGTCTGAGATTTCTTTTGTTTATTTATTCGATGATGTAATGAAACAAGTCTCAAAACAATTTTCTTTTTGCTTTAAGTAGTCTATGCCTTAGCACAGTTTTTTGGGAGGCATCTAACTCGTAATACTTCTGTTTGCTTCAAGTTCTAGCCCGCTTTGGGGGACTTGCTTCTTTTTAATCGTAGTTGACTTATCCTTGAATCATTTTGCTCAGATCCTTGCTTGTATGTATGTCAAACTAGATTTATAAGATAGACTGGAATTGTTTCGAGTATTTGGTCGGACTAGTTTTGGAACAGAGTCAACCTAATACTTGCCTGTTTTGAAAACAAGAATGACTAAGAGTCGAACCTGTTTAAAGGAACAAGGCTGACTAAGAGTTGAGCCTGTTAGAACGAAATCGATTAATGATTCGGACTTGTTAAGGGAATGAGACTGACTAAGAGTCGAGTCTGTTAGAACGAGGTTGACTTAGATTTCGGACCTGTTAAAGGAAAGAGGCTAACTAAGAGTCGAGTCTGTTAGAACGAGGTCGACTTAGATGTCAAACCTGTTAAAGGAACGAGACTGACTAAGAGTTGAGTCTGTTAGAACGAGGTCGATTTAGGTGTCGGACCTGTTAAAGGAACGAGGCTGACTAAGAGTCGAGTCTGTTAGAACGAGGTCGACTTAGGTATCGGACCAGTTAGTAGCATAGAAATAACACAGCTTTGTTGAATGGAACTGCAACTTTATTGAAGTAGTAGAACGATTACACAAAAAACAAAAACTGGAACTGAAACTGAAACTAAAACTTAAACTGCAAACTGAACTTAAAAGTAGTATTTGATAAGGTAGCTAGCATGCCACGAATGTTTCAACTCTGTACCCACTGGATGACCGATCATGTAAGTTCCCTCTTTGACAATACGAGTAACAATGTAGACCTTCCCAGTTGGGAGATATCTTATTCTGCTGAGCTTTCCTTCCAGTTACCTCGATCTTTCGTAGAACGTAGTCCCCCACTTGGAACGATCTTCTCTTTACTTTCTTGTCGTGGTAACTCTTAGTTTTCTGCTTATAATTGACCATCCGTAGTTGAGTTGTAGCCTGTTTCTCGTCGAGTAAGTCCAAGTCGATCAACCTGTTGATGTTGTTCTGCTCTTGATCAAAGAAAACTACCCTGGCTGTGGGAACTTGTAGCTCGGCTGGTGCCATGGCTTCTGATCCATATATGAGAGCGAATGGGGTTTCACCCGTGGGCCCCCGAGTGGTTGTGCGGACTGCCCAGAGAGCAATGGGAAGTTCGTCCAACCAGTTGCTTCGTCGACCAACCAAACCCATCTTAAGTGCTTATAGGACCACTTTATTCGCTGCTTCAGCCTGTACGTTGCCTTGAGGATAGGCGACTGATGACTTTCAATGTTTGACACCCACTCTATTCATTTCTTCTTCGAAAGCTGTGGAGAACTGTAGCCCGTTGTCCGACACTATAGCTCGCGGAATCCCAAAACGGCACCAAATGAAATCATGAATAAAATTGATGGCGTTTTCTTCTGTAATTCTAGCTAACGGTTTGGCCTCGACCCACTTGGTAAAGTAATCAATGGCAACGATCACATACTTACAATTTCCTCGGGCGGGCGGGAAGGGACAAATAAAATTGACTCCCCACATATCGAAAGGCCAGGCTGCGATCACTGGACTTTGATCAGTTGTAGGCAGTCTAGGTAGGTCGGCAAATCTTTGACACTGGTCACACTGCTGAACAAAGTCATGAGCGTCTGCTCTCATGTGAGGCCAATAATAACCCAAAGTGATTAACTTGTCGGCCAAAGTTCTGGCCCCCCGAGTGTCCACCACAAACTCCACTATATACCTCGTGCATCAGCTGAGTAACCTCTTGAGGGTGAACGCACCTTAGCAGTGGTTTAGTGAACGACCTTCTGAATAATATGTCCCCGTGAATGACATACCTCGGGGCTTTCTTCTTCATAGCTCGAGCTGCTTTCTCTTCATCAGGTAGCTCACCTGTTTCTAGATAAGCCCGTATCTCGTCGATCCAGCACTTCGTGTAAACCCAATTTCTAGTGGTATCCTCCAGGCATTGAATCTGCACCCTCTTGTAAGCTGGATGCTCAAGGTAAGAGATAGGCTCCCCGTGCTGCTCATCTGATGTGGCCAGCTTCGAAAGTAGGTCGGGCAACTCGTTATCATCTCGATCAACCCTTTGTATCTCCCAGAATTCCAAGTCCTTGATAAGCTCCTTTACTAGGTCACAGTATTTGACTAGGGTCGGGTTCAACACTTCATACTCCCCTCAGACCTGATTTACAATCAGTTGCGAGTCACAGTAGGCCACGATCTTAGTCGCCCCAAAATACTTGGCATACTCAATTGCTGCGACCAAGGCTTCATATTCGACCTGGTTGTTAGAAGCTTCAAAGTTGAACCTCAAGGACTCTTCATAGACTGTTCCTGATTCTGGCTCGACCAAAACGATTCTAGCCCCACTAACATTCTTTGTTGCCGACTCATCAGAATAGACCTTCCAGCAATCATCGGGCAAACTTACGGCGGGCTGAGTTGCAGGCTCCTTTCCCTTTGCACTTTCCTTCTGGGCTCTTACCTCGCCAACCTCCTTGGTGAACATCATCTCGACCAAGAAGTCTGCAAATGGTTGAGCCTTCAACGCCTTTCGAGGCCTATACTCAATGTCGAATTCTGTGAGAGCAATTGACCAACTGAGTAGTTGAACTGAACATTTCAGCTTGTGAAGTATTTTTCATAGTGGAACATTGGTTAGCACAACGGGGTGAGCTAAGAAATAAGCTCGCAACTTCCTAGATGCCACGATCAAGGCGTAATCCACTTTTTCTGCATTGTAATACCTGTCTTCCACGTTGGACAGGGCCTTGCTCACATAATACTCGGGCTTCTAAAGCCTCCCTTCTTCTCGAACTAGAACGGCCGCCACTGCTTGATCGCCAACTGACAGATATACAAACAAAGTCTCTCCCATAATCGTGCTGCTCAATAATGGCGGAGAGGCGAGATACTCCTTAAGCTGCTGGAAGGACGAAGAACATTACGCCGTCCACTCAAAAAATTTCGTCCCCCTCAAAGATTTGAAGAAGGGGAGAGACCTCTCTGCCGATTTAGCAATAAAGCGACCTAGGGCTGCCACCCTACCATTGAGTCACTACATCTCCTTAATACATATAGGCTCCTTCATGTCGACCAGAGCCTTGATCTTTTCAGGATTGGCTTCAATGCCCCGTTGAGAGACCATGAAACCCAAAAATTTCCCAGCTGCTACCCCAAATACACTCTTTCTCGGATTAAGCTTCATGTCGTTTGCCCGCAAATTGGCGAACGTTTCCCTTAGGTCGACCATGTGACATCTGACCTTTGTTTTGATGACCATATTGTCGATGTAGGCCTCCATGTTTCGGCCAATTTGAGAGGCAAAGACCTTGTTGACCATCCTCTGGTAAGTAGCTCCAGCATTCTTTAGCCCAAGGGGCATCATGTCAGAAAGCATGATACCTAAACAGCCTTAAAAGGTCAGTCTTCACCACGTCATCCTTATGCATCTGAATCTGGTGGTAGCCTGAATAGGCGTCGAGGAAGCTCAAAGTAGTATGTCCGGCTATAGAGTCTACCAGCTTGTCGATCTGTGGCAGTGGGTAGCTATCCTTTGGGCAGGCCAGATTGAGGTTGGTGAAGTCGACACACATATGCCACTTGCCATTTGCTTTCTTCACCATCACCATGTTTGCTAGCCAGGTGGTATGGGAGGCCTCTTTGATGATACCTGCACCCAAAAGCTTGTTTACCTCCAGCTTTATAGCTTCCTCTTTGTCACGAGCAAAACATCTCAGCTTCTGCTCCTTAGGTATCATAGTCGGATTTACTTTCAGCCTGTGAACAGCGACTTCCTCCTTGATCCCCCTCATATCTTCTACTCGCCAAGCAAAGACGTCAGTGCTTTCCTTTAGTAGCATGACTATTTCTGTTCTTTCCTCGGCTGGCAGCTGTCTTCCAATTTGAATTTTTTGATCGGGATAGGAGGGATTAGCTACCACTTCTTCTAGCTCGTCCACAGGTTCTAGCTCTGGCCCGTCTCTGAACTGCAGGGTCTCGATGATGATTTCACGAACCCTCTGTCTTTCCTCAGCCTCCAAGTGTGGAGCCTCTTTAACTATCATATCATCCAGATCAGCTGCAATCTCATTGGTGGTGGCCCCCGAGTTTTGGTCGATCTGAAGGCATAGCTTGCCTATGATGACCTGGTCGACCATAACTGCATCTGTTTTGACCATGGTGTTTAGGGAGGGACATGTCGGCTCAGTCATGACAGAGTCCTATGAGTGATAGGTCGCCTCTTCTACACAGGTGATTGTAGATAGCCGTGAAGTTGTGGTGACAGATTTTGAGAGTTTCCAATTTCCCTCAGGAGTTTCAACTTCTAGCTCCCTCTTCTTCCTTGTTCGAAGCACGTGATCAAGATAAGCTCGGGCTGTACTTTGCACGCAGCCTACTCCAGCTAATGTAGGAAACTAATCACTAATCACATCAATAACTATAAAAGTTACCTTAGCCACAACCCTAAAAGGGTGCTGTCCGAGGTCGACATCCAGCTCGATCTGCCCCTTGGCGTCCACCCTATGATTAGTGAATCCTTCAAGTCGACCATCATAGGGTGACAAACGTTCCTTCGTCAGTCTCATTTCCTTGAAAGTCTTGTAATAAAGAATGTCTTTGCAAGCTCCAGTATCCACCAATAGCCTGCTCATCGTACCCCCATCAATCAACCCTAGGATAACAAGAACTTGCTTTCTGGCCGCCATGTTAGTAGCTAGCTCGTCAGGATAGAAACTGATGACTTCATCTCTGATGTAGCTCCTAGGTGGTACACATGGAGCCTTGGTGAGCTGGAAAATTTTGTACTTTAAACCAGTGTTGCTTATTTGCTCGGTGAACACTCCTAAATTCAACCGAGGCTGTCTTGGCTTAAATACACCTCCTGTAGCTCGCTCGCCTCCACCAGACTGAGTTCCTTTCACATATCTATCCAGCTTTCCGCTGTCAACCCACTTCTGAATGATACGTTTCAGACTCATGCACTCTTCTGTAGTATAACCTGTATCCTTGTAGTAGTCACAATACTTGTTGTCCCTTCTGAACTTATTTCCTGGGTTCATCGGGGCAGGTGGGCCTAATGATAAGTGACTATTTTGTAGTCATTTATAGCATTATTTATTTATCATTTACTTAGTTTTTATTATCATTTAGTCTTAATCTAGTATAATTTAGCTTCTTTTATTCTATATTTGGGATTTTATGCTTGTTGGTATATTTGAGCATTTTTACAGGTATTAGGGTCCATTTTTGGAGCAAATGAAGTTAGGACATATCTAAGAGATCAAAAGCCATGGAAGGGACAACTTCAAAAGTGATCATCCAGGCCAAAAAGCCACTGGAGCGGCCGTGCGCTATAAAGTGGAGCGGCCGTGCAAACCCTCAGTCAAAGCCAAAATTGCCAAAGTTCACTGGAGCGGCCGTGCGCTATAAAGTGGAGCGGACGTGCAAAGTTGGAGCGGCCGTGCGCTATAAAGTGGAGCGGCCGTGCACCTGCTGTTGCTGTGAAAAGGCACCTTTTCATTTGAAGCTCTTTGAAGGGATCCAACCCTTCACTCAAATGCTTATATAAGACACCTTTGTAATCAGTATTGGGGATCCAGAATACATCCATATACATCCAAAAAATGATCAAAAATACATCCTTAGATGGATCAAATAACATCTAGATAGATATCAAAAATACTCTAGCAATATTTATACACAATTCTTGAAGATGTATCAATGATTAGTGACAAGTTCTTGTGCATCCTTGAAGATTGTGAATGCAATAGAAGATTTCTTCCAGCCATTGTCTCTCTTTTATTATGAATAAGTATCTCTTCCCTTATCTCTATTTCTTTACTTACTTCTTTTATTATGATAATATCAAAGGCTTGTGAGTAATCCTCCATTTCCCGGAGTTGGAAACTCAATAGTTTATATTCATGCTTCTCTTACATGTCATTTCAATTCTCTTCTTATTAGTCTTAATGCTTGCAATTAGGGAGACATCCTTAATTGTATAACCTTAGTTGATCAAGTGAAAAACATTGATTAGCAAAACTCTAAGAATTGAACTAGGTCAATAAATCACGGAAAGTAATTTAAAGACATAGGGATGATCCTTTAGTGGAAAATACGTGAGAATGATAGACTTAATGGATTTTGATTTATACGGTACCCTCAAAAGGTGAGTCAGATTTCCCGTGTGACGAACGGGATTACACTAAGCCGGACCCTCGAGAGAAAGGCCGGTAAGTTTTAAAATACATGTGCTAGGCCTTCACCCATAAGTAGTTAGCACGACTTAGCGTATCATCCTTGACTTGGCACTTTCATCTTAAAACAATTTCTTTATATTATTCTTAAATTGCCTGCAAATATAAAGACGTTCATATTTGTGGAACCCCTGTTAAATCGAGCGGAGAATCTCGATTAACGGAACCATATAAAGAAACTAGGTTCCATTGATCACGAGAGTAGTTCAACGGCCTAGGGGTGTTCTTTGAATAGAAAGTACGTTGACTTTCGTTCCTAATGGATTCTTACTAATTGTGGTCAGCTAAAGATAAGCTGGAATGTCCGTTTGTGACAGGGCGGGAGTACCATAAACGGAAATCTCAAACAGTTAGGACATAATTAGTGAAGAATACAAATGCTACTGTCTTAACCCGAAGTAGTGTAGGCCTAACGTACCATCCTTGTTATTTTGATAAAAGCCTTTATCTAAAGCATATTTATTTGTTTTCAATCCCGAGAATACTATCATTATATGTTAGAGTAATTTATGTATCTTCCTAGTATTTTCTCTTACAAATTCTTATCTCCCCCAATCATTTTATCTATATATTTATATAAAGACAAATATCATCCCAAAGTAAACCCTGTCTCTGTAGGATCGACCCGTACTTGCACCCGCTATATTGCAAATAGCCGTGCGCTTGCGAATGTTAAATAAACCGTTAGGTTTCGACCGAACACCTAACTCAACAGAATTCATTATCTCAATTCGACTAACGGTCAACGGGGTGAAATTCTCGGGTACTCTCTCAGTCGCCCTTGTTCTATTTTTCCCGTTCTTGTTGTTACTACCATTCTTTGCTTGGTCTCCCTTGTTAGACTCTCCAGCCTCAGACTTGGAACCCTTTTCTGTCTTCTTTTCTTTCCTCTCCTCAGCTATGGCCACATCGTAGGCCCTTTCAAACAGCTCCTGCATGGTATTTACTCTCCTGACCTGCAGCTCGTAGTCTAGATTAGGAGAGGATACCCCATTCTTGAAGCAGTTGATTACCTCCCTATCTGTTAGGTCCTCAATTTGGTCAACCATCTCCTTGAAATTGGTGAAGTAGCTCATGGAGCTCTCAGTCTTAGTCTTGCCTTGCGTCAGGTTGTTCAAGTCGGTGACCATCATTTTTCTGGCCCCAGTTGTCGAGAAGCGATCTAGAAATTTCTTCTTCATGTACTCCCATGAGGTAATATAGCCCGACGTGAATCCACGAAACCAAGTCAGTGCTGCACCTGTGAAGGTGCTGGTTTGTGCCTTGCACAGCACATCATCCTCGGAAGAGACCAAACACATGGTGGCCTCAAAGTGCTACATATGGTTAAGGGCGTTGGTCGCACCTGAATATTTATCGAGCGATGGTAGCTTGAAACCCACTGGAGGTCGTAGTTCGAGCAACTCTTTAGATAAGGGTCGAAGAGTATTGTAATTTTGTTCGCCCTTTCCGTCGTCCTCCATTCTGTCAGCCTCCATCTTTTCTAACCTCCTTTTCAAATTCAACAGTTCCCTAGCATCTAGGTTGTCGTCCCTTTGAAGGGAGACATTATTAGATCTTTGCCTCTCCTCCTGGTGAGGTTCCCTTCTTGAGTAGGCCCTATGCCTTTCACTTCTAGAGGAAGTTACCTCTCTACCCCATCTGTCCCTGTGGGAGTGTGCCCTGACTGATCTCACGGGCAACCTAACTGATCTGATCGGCGACCTAGCTGATCTCACCGGCGACCTTCGCCCATTTCTCTCTCGATAGGATTGGGAGCTCTCAGCTGTGATAGGCGACCTGCACCCATTTCTCTCACGATGGGAATGAGATCTCTCAGTTCTGGCAGGCGACCTACGCATATTCCTTTTAGCTTCCCTTTGTCGCCTCAAATTGGACTCTGCTTCCTGCTCCCTATTCTGGTTAAGCTGACTTCTCAGGTCATCACTTGGAACGGGTATGCGGGTACGAACGTGTGGTACAATCATCTGCTGCTCGCCATTCTGCCTAGCGCTGCCGTTAGGCTGCCTGTGAGAGGTAGCCGAACGAGCATGTCGGTGAGATCTTCCATCACCCTTTGGAGATTCAGGGGTGTCAAGCAACTCCTCATGCACATCCAACAAACCTTGAACAACCTAGCCCGTTCCAACAAGATTTCTCTCCTACTGGGGTGATTAGTTGAGGGACATGGGTTGTCGCCTGCAACTGTTCGACCAACCAGTTAACGCTTTGGCTGCTGCTCTGCTTCAGGTGCTGGCATAGGCCTCTTTTATTGCCTCCTATTATCGGCAATCCAGTTCCATCAGCGATACTATTAGAGCGTGTCGCCCTCCTGGCCTGGTGCCTTAGTGGAGGAGGTAAATTGACATTACGATTTTCGGCGCCGGCGTCCGTGTTACCACCGGCGTTTCCTGGATTAAGCTCATCCGAGGCATCCAAAACATGACCGTCAGAAGCCATTACAATGGTGTGAGAAAAGTTTTGAGGTTAAAAAGCAACGATTCCCGGCAATGGAACCAAACTGATGATGCAGGAATCGTGCTGTATCAATCCCCGTCCAGCTGTAAGACTGATCACCTAGCGTTTGACCTAAAAACAGAACCCACGACTAGCCGGAATGGTCTCCGGCGAAGACCCTCGAACGTGAAAGTAAGTATGGTGATACGAGAGCTTATAAGTTATAAAGAACAATGTATTCAGAATAACAAATAGCAATTACCTCTAAACCGTTGAAGATGTAAAGTATTTATAGGCCTTGATAAGAGGTATAATTGTGGTAGGATTGTATGAAATCCCTAGAATCACGAATCAGATTTGTATAAGAGATCGTGTTCATATATAACTCCTGATTTGTAGGACTTCTTTTATGGAAAGAATCATATATGCGTCATGACTCTGTAAGTCGACGTACGCTTGGTAGGTCGAGGTCGCCTGCATGAGTCTAGATCGACCTGACTGCTTGATATAGCCGGATAGGGCCCGTATCAGATATGGACCATAAGTCGAACAAAGCTAGGTCGGGATCATGTAGGTCGGACAATGAGCTAGATCGACTGATCTTTACTGATGGGCCATGGGCCTTACAATAATTGGGCCGACCCGCCAAGGATGTGGTGGCATTAATACTCGAATAACTGGGCTTTGCTCGTTGGGCCTAGCCCGTCACTTTTATTCCGTTCATTCTTGAAGATATTTTGGAAGGAAGAAGCAATACAATTTCTGAAGTCTACTTTCATCTTCTACATTTCTACAATCATAAGTCCTTCTTTTCCCTATCTTTATATTAATTGCTTATGTTTGTTTTAATCATGGATTGTGAGTAATCCCCCTAATTTTTGGGGTTGGAAACTCAACATCTTTATTTATCATCCTTATAAATCATGACATTCTCTTTTCATCTTAACAATTCTCTTCATATCAAACTCTAAATGACTTACATTTTGGAGACGTCCAATTTGTATGATTTTAGTTAATCGAGAGAAGTACCTAGCGAAGAATCTCGATTAACGGAACCATATGAATGAACTAGGTTTCATTGATCACGAGAGTAGTTCAATGGCCTAGGGATGTTCCTTGAATGGAAAATACTTCGATTTATGAACATTAATAGATCCTTACTAATTATGGGCCATCGAGAGATATAACATAATTAGTGAATGATACAAACGCTACTTGCTTGATCGTGAGAAGTAGCGTAGCCTTAATGTACCATCCTTGATTTTGATGAGCACTTCTATTTTCAAAGGCATGAATAATTGACTATATGGATTCCAATTCCGAGAATGCTTCCATATTATAAGAGTTCAATTTAAGTATTTAGTGTATGTTTTTAGATATTTTGCAAACCAAACCATATTTCTCCCAATCTCATTTCTATTTCTTCGTAAATACAAATATTGTTTAAAAGTAAACCCTGTCTCTGTGGCATCGATCTATACTTGTATTAGCTATACTATTATAGCCATTGCACTTACGGTATTTAAAAAAACCGTTAGGTTTGAGACGAACACATACCCAAATTTTAAAAGTCATATTACTCTTTTTCGTTCTCGTCCTGCATCTCACATTCCTGATAACTATGATTTCTCCATTCTTCTGGATGTAATACACATTTTGCTCTAATCGTCACAATGACCATTTGTTTAATTTGAGCTATTACTCTAAGTGCAGATCCAACATCCAAGGTTTCATTCTCCGTCTTTGGGTTCAATTAATGGTTACCTAAATTCATGCTCAACCCGTTAGTCCCAAATTTCACAATAATGGCCTCGATTTGCCTCTTTGTCATAGGTTGATTTGGCAAATGAAAATTTCATGTATTTCTGTGTAACTCTTTAATTTTGGATTATATTAGTCTTGATTGAGACAAAATTGTATTCAGGCCAATTTAACCGAAATCAACGAATCGAATAGGTGAATTTGCCTTAAATAAGTCTGAAACAAATGAACAAACAATAAATTAAGTCGGGGCTTCTATGGCTAGGGCTCTCCGACGTGAGAGTAAAAGTAAGTTTTTGAGATAATAAGAAAAGAATAATCGAAACAGATTAAAGAATATAATTGTCCTAATTTTAAAGTTATAATCTCTTATTTATAGGTAGGCCGTGGAGTGAGTAATCCACAAGGAATTTAGTAGTTGAATTGTATTAGAAAAATGAATCTTGGCTAGAATTTAGATCATGGAAAGGACCTGAATCTTTGTTGGAATAAGATTGTTCGTGTAAAGTCCTGCTCGGCTGAGTAGATTCTTGCTCGGCTTTGCACGAGGAGTAAGACTTCCATAGGCCTCCAAGTCCCTAATCGTGTTTGAGGCGAGACTTCTTCCATGGACCGAGCTCGTATTCGGTTAACCAGATGAGCTGAGAGTAGAAGTGGGCTTAACTTGTCGTGTGCATGGCACTGATTGAGGAACGAGCCCGTTCATCGATATGAAATGGGTCTTGGGCCTCCATGTAGTATGACCCGAGCAAGAATTTGGGTTATTCCATTCAAGTCCGTAAGAATTAAAGTCATCTTTGAAATTTGAGTTTATATTATGAATTAGCTACAGAAAGAAATACCATTTGGTCCCAGATTTTTGAATTTTCTTTGAAATAGTCACTAAACTATTTTTGTTTTCAATTTTGTCCATTCCTATGACTTTTGCACAATTATTTATCATTTATATTAACTCCGTTAAAACACAACATCAAATAATTGATGTGGTTGTTTAACTTTCACATCAATATTAGTATTTCGCCTCAAATTTGTTGAGAAACGCAATACAATATGTGTTATTTTAATTTAGTTTATTCAAATTATGATAATTGTGTTAATTATACATATAATTAATGTACGAAAATGCTTTAAATTATCATATTGTTGAGTATTTATAAGTATTTTATATACAAAGACAATTGTACTTACATTACTACTTACTTAAGCTAAAGTTTATTCAAAAAAATAAATAGAAGTAAGACTAATTTTTGGTGTGGGTGGAGTATCACTTAATTGTATCAATTTATATACTCCCTCCGTCCCACCAATTGCTTCACCCTTTTCCTTCGGCACGGGAATTATGGTAATAGGAGGGAAAAAAAAATGTTGTGAGTGTAATTTGAAAATAGGAGAGAGAATTAGTGGAGGGAATAGTGAATTTGAAAAATGTTGTGAGTGTAATAGTGTTTTAGGAGAGAGAATGAGTGGAGAGAATAGTGAAGATTCTTTGCCAAAAAAGGAAAGGTGAAGCTTCTAACGAGACGCCCTTTTGGGTAATTAGTGAAGCTTTTATTGGGACGGAGGGAGTATTACTCTTAAATCATAGTTTACCCATAAAAATCTCCGTTTTAAAAAATATAATTCTAATTGAAAATACTTCTAACTAAGGTAACTTTTCTAAGTTGGCTCAATACCAAGTTAGGTAACTAAATATTTGGTGAATTTCATTCTTTATCTCTAACATGCCCCGAAAGATGGACGATCGTGTTGTGAGACCAATCTTGGACATGGATCATGAAACCGAGATTTGTCAAGTGATTTTGTTAATGCAACCACAAGCTGATCATTACCGGAGATAAAAGAAACGCAAATAGTTTTATTTTGCACATGTTGACGAACAAAATGATAATCAAGAGCAAGGTGCTTCATGCGAGAGTGAAACTTAGGATTTGCAGCAACATAAGTAGCACCTAAATTATCACAATAAACAACTGGAGGTGCAACAGCCGAATGACCCAGTTCGCGAAGAAGATTATGAACCCAAATAACCTCTGCTGACGTAGAGGCAACGACACGATATTCAGCTTCTATCGAGGACCTAGCAAGAGTGTGTTGCTTGCGAGCACTCCAAGAGATAGAATTTTTACCAAGATAAACAATATAACCAGTAGTAGAAATATAATCATCCTTATCATCTGCCCAATCAGCATCTATAAAGGCATGAAGAGAGAGAGAGAGAGAGAGAGAGAGAGAGAGAGAGGAGAATCTCGACGAAGAAGAAGACTGTAAGAAATAGTGTCAGCAAGATAATGAAGGAGACGTTTGAGAGCAACCCAATGATCTTCAGTTGGCCTATGCATAAATTGAGCCAATCGATTAACGACAAATGATATATCAAGCCTTGTTAAAGAGAGATACTGCAAACTACCAACAAGAGCACGATATTCAGGAGGATTAGAGATGGCAATGCCGTCAAGTAGATAAAGATGAATATCCAGTGCCATAGGAGTAGATACAGGTTTAGCCTCTGTCATGTATGAACAAATCAAAATATCCTGAATATATTTTTGTTGACTTAGCAGAATGCCATTTAGGTGAGGAAGAACTTTAACACCCAAAAAATAAGAAAGAGATCCAATATCCTTAAGAGAAAAGCGGGAGGAAAGTTGATGTATGAAAGAATTAAGAAGACCATTATGAGACCCAGTAATGATAATATCATCAACATATACCAGCAAATAAATAAGACCAACAGAATGATGTAATGTAAAAAGGGATGAATCAGAAACTGAGTTTGTAAATCCAAGAAATAAAAGATAGGAGTAAATCTCATTATACTATGCACGTGAAGCTTGTTTTAAACCATAAAGAGCTTTCTTCAATTTACAAACAAAAGATGGATGAGATGGGTCAAAAAAACCTAGAGGTTGAATCATAAATATGTCCTCAGTGAGAGAACCCTAAAGGAAATCATTGTTAATATCCACTTGATAAAGAGACCAACCTCGAACGGTAGCAATAGTGAGAATCATTCGAACAGTAGCAGGTTTAACAACTGGATTGAACGTTTCTGAATAATCAATACCAGGACGTTGATGAAAGCCCTTAGCAACAAGACGAGCTTTATAACGATCAACATAACCATCAGGTTTGTACTTTGTGCGAAATACCCACTTACAACCAACAAGATTTTGGGACAGAGAAGGTGGAACAAGATCCCATGTTTTATTATGTAGAAGAGCATCAAATTCATGTTTCATGGCATTACGCCATATAGGAATTTTGCGAGCCTGGGCAACGGTAGATGGTTTGGCCGAGGGGTCAGAGAGATAAGCTTAAAGGTTTAATTTGGTCACAGGTTTATGTATATTATTTTGTGATCGGGTCAAAGGTTTGCGCGGAAGGGGAGGGGGTGGGGGAGGGAAGGTGATGGGAATGGGGTAGTGTTGGCGACAGAAGGAAGAGGTATTGGGGAAATAGGGGCTGCTAAAGAGGGCTCGGTAGATGGAGGTGAGGCTGGCTCAGCAGTAGGGTGGTTTGGTTCGATAGTGGGTTGGTTGGGCTCGGTAAGGGGAGAACCTGGAGGTGAAGGAGTAAGAGGGTGGGTAGAGGCAGCCGGTAAAGTGTGGGGAATATTATGAAATAGAAGAACAAAGGTACACCATTCATCACTGGTAGGGTAAGAAGAAGATTGGGATTGCAAGGCAAAGGGAAACTTGTCTTCGATAAACTTGACATGTCGGGAAGTATAAAATTTGTTTGAAGTAGGATCAAGGCAGTAATATGCGCTTTGTGTGGCGGATTAACCAATAAAGACACAAGGTGAAGAGCGGGAGTCAAGTTTGTGAGATGTATATAGACGTAACCAAGGATAACATAAATAACCAAAGCTACGTAATTGAAGGTAATTAGGGTGATGTTTGTGAAAAAGAAAGAAATGTGAATGTAAGTTGAGGGTAGGTGTTGGCATGCGGTTTATGAGATAGCAAGCAGTTGCAAAGGCAAGAGGCCAGTGGATTTTAGGCATAGAAGAGTGGGCGAGTAAGGAGAGTCTAGTCTCAACAATATGACGATGACGACACTTAGAGTATCTATTGTGTTCAGGAGTATGAGGAGGAGAGGTGAGGTGTTGAATATCATGGGAGGCGAGAAGAGGGCGAAGCCCAATATATTCCCCCCATTGTCACTATAGATTGTTTTAATGGACCGATTGCAATATTTTTCGACTAGGTTTTTGAAGTGAGAAAACCCACCAAGGATTTATCCTTGCCTGTCCCAAGTCAGGATAAAGGGTAAGAGTTGCGGTAGGCTTGTGACAGCCAGCGTAAAAATTTTGTCGCATTACCATGACATGAATCAAAATATGAATATCGTTGGGGCGTTTCCTCAGCAGCGACGCGCTACACTTCAAAGACCTGGGTGTAGTGATAAGTATGCAAAGGTTGCTAGGTCGTCGCCCGGAAGCGACGCGCCATCTCTTCACCCGGGGGTGGTGTCAAATATGCAAGGGTTCCCGCATTGCGGACGAGTGAGGGTAAAGAAGCTAGTCCATGGTAGGTGTAAGGGTAGTGGGATGCGCTTTATAACTTGGAACATTGGATTCTTGACAGGGAGATCAGCAGAGGTGGTGGAAGTTATGAGGAGGAGGAAGATTCACATAATGTGTCTACAGGAAACTAGGTGGGTTGGAGAGAGAGCAAAAGAAATATCGTCTTGGGGTTTTAAGCTTTGGTACTCAGGAAAGGATAAGGGTAGAAATGGAGTGGGTATCATTATTGATAAGGAGTATATTAATGATGTGGTGAAAGTGTACAGGAAGAGTGATCAAATTATGGGCATTAAACTGGTGATACGTGATGAGATTATAACTATTATTTCCGCCTATGCACCACAAGTAGGGTTGGATGCATCTATTAAACAAGTGTTCTGGGAAGATTTGGAAGAGGTGGTGCAACGAGTACCTAGTGGTGAGAAATTAGTGATTGGTGGTGATCTGAACGGGCATGTGGGGTCTAGTCGACATGGCTTTGAGAGCATACATGGAGGTTTTGGTTTTGGGGAGAGGAATGAAGCAGGAAATAGCATCCTGGACTTTGCATAGGCATATGACTTGAGTATAATGAACACTTGGTTCAAGAAGAGATAATCTCACTTGGTGTCCTATAGGAGTGGAGGTAATGCGAGTCAGATTGACTTCTTCTTAGTAAGAAATGCTTGTAGAAAGAGTTATACAGATTGCAAGGTTATTCCGGGTGAGAGCACAGCGACTCAACATAGACTGGTGGTACTTGATTTTTGAAGTAAGAGAATTTCGAGGAAGAGAAAACCACAGGTAGACCCTAGAATCAAGTGGTGGAGACTTCAAGGGGAGAATCAACAGAAATTTGTAGCTAAGATGGTCGATACCGGTATTTGGTCGGATAATATAGAGGATATGGATATAGATTCGACTTGGACTAAGATGGAACATACCATAAAGGAGGTGGCGAAAGATGTCCTTGGAGAATCTAGAGGAAACGGGCCACCAAGTAAGGACACATCATGGTGGAACGAGGAAGTAAAACAAGCAATAAAGGGCAAGCGAGAATGCTACAAATTATTGGGGAAATGTAGGAGTGACGAGAACTATGAGAAGTATAAAGAAGCTAGAAGAGATGCTAAGAAAGCAGTAAGAGACGCAAGAGCAAAGGTGAATCATAAACTTTATGATAAGTTGGATACAAAAGAAGGGGAAAAGGACATCTACAGAATCGCTCGTATGAGGGACAAGAGGACACGAGATATTGGGACGGTTAAATATGTGAAAGATGTAGATCAAAGAGTTCTAGTCGGGGATAAAGAGATAAAAGATAGATGGAGTTCGTACTTTGATACCTTGTTCAATGGCGGTCAAGAGCAGGATATTGGAGATTTAAATATCTCTTCGAGTATGGTTAATCGAGATTTTATGCGGAGAATTCAAAAGAGTGAAGTGGAAATGGCAATGAAAAAGAAGAGATTGAAGAAAGCTTTAGGACCGGATGGTATACCAATTGAGGTTTGGAGATGTTTCGGGGAGAGGGAAATAGATTGGTTAACAACGCTATTTAACAAGATATGGAAAATTAACATAATGCCATTGGAGTGGCGAAAGAGTACTCTGATCCCTTTGTATAAGAACAAAGGTGATGTCCAAGATTGTGCCAACTATCGGGGGATCAAACTAATGAGCCATACTATGAAACTTTGGGAAAGAGTGATTGCACAAAGGCTGAGAAAAATTGTGGATATTTCGGATAACCAATTTGGGTTTATGCCGGAAAGATCGACTATGGAGGCAATATATCTTATGAGACAAACCATGAAGAAATATCGGGATTAAAAGAAAGATTTGCATATGGTTTTCATTGATTTGGAGAAGGCGTATGATAAAGTGCCAAGAGAGGTACTTTGGTGGGCATTAACAAAGAAGGGTGTTTCAAAGAAATATATTGATATTATCAAGGACATGTATAATGAAGTTAGTACTTGTGTACAGACTAGTATTGGGAAGACTGAAGAGTTCCCTATAAAGATTGGAGTGCATCAAGGTTCCGCACTCAGCCCCTTTCTTTTTGCTTTGATAATAGACGAATTGACGAGGTCAGTCCAAGATGATATACCAAGGTGTATGTTGTTCGCAGATGATATTGTGCTGATTGATGAGACAAGAGAGGGTGTTGAAAGTAAATTGGAGTTGTGGAGACACACTTTGGAATCTCGAGGTTTTCGACTAAGCAGAAGCAAGACTGAATATTTGGAGTGTAAGTTTAGCAGAGTTGGAAGTAGGGAGGCAGGGGCGGTCACATTTGATGGAAATATTATCCAAGGTTCTGAGTTTTTTCGCTATCTTGGATCAATTATCCAAAAGGATGGAGAATTAGATGGTGATGTGGCTCATATGATTAAAGCAGGTTGGTTGAAGTGGAAAAGTGCCACAGGGTTTCTATGTGATCGCGGCATGCCTAATAGATTAAAGGGAAAATTCTACCGCACGACAATTAGGCCGACATTGCTTTACGACACCGAATGTTGGGTCGTGAAACAGTGTCACGTGCATAAGATGAATGTGGCGGAGATGCGTATGCTTCGATGGATGTGCGGTCATACAAGAAAGGATCGATTGGGGAATGAGGTGATCAGGGGTAAAGTAGGAGTTGCGCCCATTGAGGATAAAATGAGGAAAAATCGTCTGAGGTGGTTTGGACAAGTGAGAAGGAGACCGAGTGATGCATCGATTAGGAGGCC
Source organism: Adenophora triphylla var. japonica (assembly GCA_022495995.1). NCBI lineage: Eukaryota > Viridiplantae > Streptophyta > Magnoliopsida > Asterales > Campanulaceae > Adenophora > Adenophora triphylla. Next base: position 43,887 of record JAFEMH010004330.1, read on the forward strand.
GGAACAGTGGAGAAATGATAAAATGGCGAGGGGTAGGAAAAGACCCAAACAAACTTGAATTAGAGTGATTGAAAATGATATGAGTTTACTTGGAGTGGATGAAAATATGATGTTGAAGAGGCCGGAGTGGAGGGCAAAAATACATATGGGGGGCTGATTTTTTATTTATTTATTATTATTATTTTTTCCAACAACCTTTTCACACGATAACATATGAGAATTCATGTTAGCTGATCCCAAATTATTTTGGGACTAAGGTTTTATTGTTGTTGTTGTTGTTGTTGTTTTTGAAGTGAGAAAAAATTGGGAAAGCATCATTCTTATGCTTAAGAGGATGAAACCAGATGTATTTTGAAAAATGATCAATAAATATGATTTAGTATTTATAAGCATCCAAAGAAAAATAAGGGAACGTCCATACATCACTATAAATCACATAAAGATGACCAAAAGATTGAATTGTATTTGTAGAAAAGGGTAACTTGTGACTTATATTACAATCACATGAGTTACAATGAAAAGAAGAAGAACAAGGAATTTTTAACTTGAAACTATTACTAATGTGACGTAAAATAGAATAAGAAGGATGTCCTAACCTATGATGCCAATTTGACGTAGAAGAAATTGAAGCATAGTGAACAGCAGAACGAGAAAGAAGCCATTCATAGACGCCAAATTTAGTTTGACCTTTAAGAAGAACTGCTCCCGTTTGAATATCCTTCACAACGAAGGAAGAGGGAAAGAATGTGATAGAAGCATTATTATCGAAACAAAATTTGAAAATAGAAATAATGTTACGAGACAAGGTGGGAACATGAAGAACATGATTAAGTTGAAAAAGAGAATTTTGAGTAAGAAAAGAAGTGGAACCAATGTTAGATATGTTGAGACCGGATCCATCACCAATAAATAACTCTTCAGTGTCATCATAGGGACATTGGAGGGATAAATTATTTAGGTCATTAGTGGCATGATAGGTGGCGCAACTATCAAGTAACCAAGATGTGGGTGGGGCAGCGGAAGAAGAGGTGGTGGGAGCATAGAGAGTGGGGGACGGATTCGATTTAGGACGGGGTGGTGGCCGAGAGTTGTTGGAAGGAGTAAGAGTAGGGACAGTAATATTGGGCTCGACCGAATTGGGAATTGAGATGGCATCGTTTGATGCCAATTTCCAATTTGGGATAATATCTCTAACATGCCCCCTCACGTGTAGCCGGGCTTTGCCAAATGCTTACAACGTGAACTTATTAATCGGTTGGCGCGGAGTAACATCGTGGGCCGTTGAGCCTGTGCACGTGTAATGAATCTGCTCTTATACCATATAGAAGATATATCAAAAGATATGTGAAAAGGTTATGGAGAAGTTGTGGAGAGCAAAATATATTATTTATTATTGTCTAAAAGTTTACATAAACTAGAGACTTATATTTATACTCAAAACATATGCGTTCTAATTCTTATTAGATTTTAACAAATCTCTCTTTATTCTAATAATAAATGTAATTTTAATTGAAAATACTTTTAACTAACTAAGATAACTTTAATAAGTTGACTCAATACCAATTTAATTAACTAAATATTTAGTAAATCTCCATCTTTATTTCTAATACAAACAACCACAATAATATTATTATCAGAGTTAAAATGAAGTACAAATAGCAATGTTAGTGTAAACTGTAAAGACATTAATTAGTCAAGGATTTTACACTAACATTGCTATTTGGAGGGTCAAATAATTAAGGGCCAATATTACAAAATCCAAAGTTACTTTTTTTATTCAAAAATTGAAAGTGCAGTCAAGACAGTGATAAACACAAAAAAGACCGACGTCACCCACACGAAAAGCCGGTGAAACAGCCGGGTTAAATGACGTAAACCCCTCTCTCCGTAATTCCATTAATTTCCAAGGGTATTTTCGTACACTTACATGGAAATTCTCAATTGGGTCAAGAAAAACACAAAAAAGAAAAAGAAAAAGGAAAAGGAAAAAAGCAAATCTAGAGACCACCAGCAAAAGCAAAGTCAAGAGCGATATCTACACAAATAAATACAATAAATAAAAACAATACTCCTTATGTATTTTTTTTTTTTTTTTAATTTGTCACAATTTTAAATTTTAGTTTATTTATTTTTAAAATAAACAATGAAATTCACTTGCTACCTTTATAATAACAAGCCAAAATCACATGTGTATCATATTTCGTATCACAAGTGATTCAACGATTATGAATTAATAATGATGATTTCAATTCTAATAATTTATAATCGTTGGATCACCTATAATACATATTATAATATAGTACACAAAATTGCTACATGTCATTTTTGTCTTCACAATAACAATTTACTTATTATTTTTTGTTCAATTTCTTATTTTTACTTTTATTTTTTATATTCACAATACATTTTTTCCCTCACTTTTGTGTAAAGTTGCATTAAAAATATTAAATAAGGACGGAAGGAGTGGTATTATTAAATATGGACGTGTCTTCGGGGCACAGTCAATCAAGTCAAGTGGTAAAGGAAGCAGCATTGTTGAGCTTGCAATTTCAGCGTGAGGAGTTTGAATCTTGGCTCCCTTGTAGCCGGTCGATGATGACGAAGCTGGAAAACTTGGGTATAAAAAAAAATTAAATACGGACGCGAAGAAGAATGAAATCTGATTTATTAGCGCCGTTGAGATACACATACATACACACACGCCCACCCAAATTTTCTCTCTCTATCTCTTTCCCTCTCTTTCCCCTTATCGCCTTACTTGTGCTGCGGACAATTTTTCTTTTCAATGGCGGAAGCAATATGATACTGATTGATTAACGGGCGGTTAATTTTCATTTTGGAAACCCTAATTTACAGGCGTGGAGCTCTGATTTTGATTTCATTTCCATCTGATTTTATTGGAAACCCTAAATAAGGTTGGGATTAAGTTTTCTTCTTTCTTTGGTGGCGCTGCGGCAGTAGTGATTGCTGTTTTGTGTGGCGGAGAAAGTGGCCGTTAATGATATAGCGTTGAGGGGTTTAATTATTTGATGCCGCCGGAGCCATTGCCTTGGGACCGGAAGGACTTCTTCAAGGAGAGGAAGCACGAACGTTCTTCGTCGGAGTCGTTGGGTCCTTCTTCCTTTTCTAGATGGAGGGACAACGGCGGTCCTCACCTTAATGGATCCTCTCGCTGGTCTCCCGCTGACTTCCGTCGACCTTCCGGTGAGTTTCCTCCCCCTGTCTCTCCCATTCTCCCCCTTCGTATCTATATTAACTGGAAACTCGATTATAGGGTTTCGTTCATATTTGTGGTTATTATGGGTTAGGAATATTGACCCTTTGCCTGCCCCTGTCGTCCCACTAGGTTGTTATGCAATTTCTAGTTTGACATCAAATGCATGAATTCAATCTTGGATTGAAGTTGTTGCTAATTTTTCCTCTTTATCTATATGTATTTATTCATATGGGTCTCGGTATGGGTATGGGACAGATCTGAGATGATGTTTTTTGTTGATTTGATGTAGATCTGAGGTTCTTGGTTGTGCTTGTTCAGTTGAGATCGGATGTTTTTCTGCTTTTTTATGTGAAAAATTGTACCAGTATATTTTTTTATTATGTGGTATTCTTTGCTTGGTGTTAATTTTTTTGTTTTGTTTTCTTCCTTTAATGTTTTCTCTGAAGGTCATGTTAAGCAGGGTGGTGGATGGCACATGTTTTCAGAGGAATCTGGGTCCCGTGGCGGCGGTGATGTAAAGTATGCCAGAAGAGAGAACAAGGTTGCTTTTAGTAGCCAAAAGGAGTGGAAAGGGCACTCTTGGGAAACAACTGCATCCCCAAATGGTAACTCTCACCCTCACTCTGACTTTGTAAACTCATGGGATCAACTTCACTCCAAAGAACAGGTTGATAAGAATGGTGGGGTCAGTAATACAGGCCAAAGACTCGAGAGGGAGAATTCACTGGGGTTGAATGATTGGAAGCCTCTCAAGTGGACTCGATCAGGAAGCTTGTCATCCAGGGGTTCTGGTTTCAGCCATTCAAGTAGTTCCAAGAGCATGGGTGTAGATTCTGTCGAGACGAAGGTTGATGCACAGCTTAATAATGTGACTCCTGTACTGTCTCCTTCAGGTGATGCTACTGGATGTAATACATCTGGTGCTCCCGCTGAAGACGATAGTTCCAGGAAAAAGCCACGGCTCGGATGGGGCGAGGGGCTGGCCAAGTATGAGAAGAAGAAAGTTGAAGGGCCTGATGAGGCTGCACCAAAAGAGATTTCTGTTACGGGCACTGCAGCAGAAGATGCCATGGATGACGGTGCTAGTAATTTGGAAACTCTGCATTCTAATCATGTTAATGTAATGGAGAAGAGCCCCAAACTTAAGGGGATTTCAGAATGTGCATCTCCTGCTACTCCCTCCTCAGTTGCTTGTAGTTCTTCCCCAGGTAAATTGCCTCCTAATACTTTGCAATTCCGCATCCCTTTTTTCTTGGTCCTACTTGGTGTTTTTGGAGGATACAAAAAAATAAAATATAACATGCCACGTGTATTATGTGGATTTAATTATTTCGAAAGTGGTCTTGAGTAGAAATTGTATGCAATGTGAAGTTAATATTGCAGACATGGGACTGTTCAGTACTTGAGTATGTTACTTCATAGTTATTTGAATCTCACTTGGCATCTTATTCTAAGCAAAATCTAGGGGAACCGCAGTGGGCATGAATCAACATGAGATATTTAGTATCTGCTTGCTCCCTCTTTACTTTTCTTATGCAAGTGTGACACTCGGCATTTTTAAACCCGAAACAATCATGGGCATGTTTAGTTTTAATAAAACATAATTTTGGTACAAGCTTATATAGGCAACACTTAAACCCAGAATATTAAGAGAGAAGAAAACACAGATACATTATGATTCCTCAAAGTATGTTTGGTTTATTTTCAGGCATTTTATACTCGCATGAACCCCCGTTATCAGTTTTGTAAAACCACTTTTGAAATTTGATACGTTAAAATAAAATAATCACTCACAACAGCAACAACAACAACAACAACAACAACAACAACAACAACAACAACAACAACAAAGCCTTAGTCCCAAAATAATTTGGGGTCGGCTAACATGAATCCTCATATGTTATCGTGAAAAAAAAATAAAAGTAAATAAATAAATAAAATAAAAAAAAATAATAAAATAAAATAAAATAAAATAAAACAAAATAAAATAAAATAAAATAAATAAAAAATAAGAAAATAAAAAATAAAAAATCAACCCCCCACTTGGATTTTTGCCCTCCACTCCGGCCTCTTCAACACCATACTTTCATCCACTCCAAGTAATTTCATATCATTTTCAATTACTCTAATCCAAGTTTGTTTGGGTTTTCCCCTACCCCTCGCCATTTTATCATTTCTCCACTGTTCCGGCCTCCTAACCGGTGCATCACTCGGTCTCCTTCTCACATGTCCAAACCACCGTAGACGATTTTCCCTCATTTTATCCTCAATGGGCGCAACTCCTACTTTACCTCTGATCACCTCATTCCCCAATCGATCTTTTCTTGTATGACCGCACATCCATCGAAGCATACGCATCTCCGCCACATTCCTCTTATGCACGTGACACTGTTTCACGGCCCAACATTCGGTGCCGTAAAGCAATGCCGGCCTAATTGCCGTGCGGTAGAATTTTCCCTTTAATCTATTGGGCATGCCGCGATCACATAGAAACACTGTAGCACTCTTCCACTTCAACCAACTGCTTTAATCCTATGAGCCACATCTCCATCTAATTCTCCATCCTTTTGGATAATGGATCCAAGATAGCGAAAAAACTCAGAAGCTTGGATAATATTTCCATCAAATGTGACCGCCCCTGCCTCCCTACTTCCAACTCCGCTAAACTTACACTCCAAATATTCAGTAAAATAAAATAATCACTCACATTTAAAAAAAATATAAATTGACTGTACGGGTCTCAGATTCTTATATTTAATAGTTTGCTGTATCCGGTAGTATAGACTAGTGAGCATCAATGGAGCGTAGTCTTTGGACCTACATTTAAATGTGGATGCCCTTTTCCAGTATTCTTATGCTGTTTGGTGGGTCATATGGTTATCTTTTTTTACTCTCCTAGTTCCAAATGAAGGACATACTCTGTTTTGCAAATAATTCTAACTTTGGTAATGAACATACTAAATTTACCTTTAGCAAATATCTTGTGCGAGGGAGCACTTGCAAGTAAATAGTGTGAAACTTCTTACCAAGATAGAAATACGAGGACCTGACATCTTCTTGCTGTTTTAACTAATTGCTCTAGTCTATGGTTTGACCGCCCTCCAAATTGTAACCATAGTGTATCTTATACAGCACTTATCTTTGCTACATGTAAGATAGGCTTGATGTTGATGTTATCCGTTTCTTAACAGGCGTAGAGGAAAAATCATGTTCTAAGACATCTTCATTACATAATGGTGTTTGTAATCCAAGTTCTTCCTCTTGTCATGTATCTATGAATCAGTCCGAGGGATTGGCTTTCAATCTGGAGAATTTGGAGCTTACCCAGTTTGCCAACTTGAGCTCTTCACTCACTGAACTGTTACAATCTGATGATCCAAGCCCGGTGGAATCTGGATTTGTTAGGTCTACAGCAATGAACAAGTTGTTGGTATGGAAAGCTGATATTTCAAAAACATTGGAAGTCACAGAGTCTGAAATTGATTTACTGGAAAACAAATTGAAGTTGCTAGTCTCCGATTCTGGAGTTCCCTGCCCTTTACCAGCTGCTTCCACTTCTTTGCCAGCAGAGTGCAAGGTAAAGCCATCAGAAGAACAATGTGCCACTTCCAATGTTGTTTCCAGACCTTCTCCTCTAAATGTTTTGTCTGGAGATATATTTATGGAGATGATACAGGATGGGCATGAGGAAGTACGTGCTGAAGTTAAAGATGAGGATATTGATAGTCCAGGCTCTGCAACATCTAAATTTGTAGAACCCCTTTCTTTGCGGAGGGATGTGGTCCCCTCTGACTCAATGAGGCTGAGTAATTGCTTGATGAACCTGGACCCGAAATCTGAGAACTTAAAAGTGAAACATTCAGTGAGTGGTGCTAATGAGGGAATGTCTGGTGTTATATTTCCTTTTGGTGATGGCTCTCAGCTCACAACATGCACTAGTTCTGGTACTCATTCTATGGATGTTGGTAAAAGTCAAAGAGAAGATATGGTATATGATACAATATTGGCTTCCAATAACGATTTTGCAAATAGGGCTTCAGAAGTATTTAGTAAGTTATTGCCGTCAAATGAGATGTCTTTCCGTATTTCAAGGACTGCCAGTGTCCCTTGCTCACAAAATGAGTTACAGGCTAGGAATTTTTTTGCAAAGAAGAAGCGTTCTCTAAGATTCAAGGAGAGAATTGTCACACTCAAGTTTAGGGTATTTCAGCACCTTTGGAAGGAAGACTTGCGATTGCTCTCAATAAGGAGAAATCGTGCAAAGGCCCAGAAGAAGTATGATTTGAGTTCTCGCTTTGTGCAAAATGGTTATCAGAAGCATCGGTCCTCCATTCGTTCTCGATTTTCATCTCCTGGTAAGAAAACTTTGATCTTAGCTCTTTTTATATCATTTCTCATCTGTATGCATTATTTATCCTATTTTTTCCAATGTTGATACCTGTGTTGAAATTGGTTTGCATTGTTTGATGGTAGATATAAGCAATTTTTAATCTAGTGTTCTTCTTAGCTTGAGATTGGAATCATAAACCTTTCCTGGCTCTTTTTTCCTCCTAAAAGTACTCCTCTAGCTGTGATATTTTCTTTATCTAGTTATTCAATGAACTTTTTCAGTATGATCTTTGACATGTTGAACTTCTCTGTTCCTGTTGTTCAACATTCTCTTTGGGGGACTCAGATTCCGTTGGAGTTAAATTCCTCTTATCCTGAGTACTCTCCATACTTGTTTGGCAGCGCATTGTACAAGGAAAATGTTCCATAAATTACTTGCTGTAGTAGTGTTTGTACTGGACAATGAAATGCTGAACTATCCAGTGAGCATAATCATTTACCTTCTTGATATTTGTGGGATCAGGCTAAAGCTTATAGAGTCTTTGTTCTACAGCATGCAACATTCTTCTGGTTCCTCTTTTCTTAAAACAGGAATCTTGAGGTCGGGGCTGTGGAGGTAATCTCTGATTTGATATTTTTTGTGTTTGTGTGCTACATCGTTTTGTTTGTTATGATTTTAATCCTAGTATATTGTTCGTACTCCCTAGTTTCTCCATACTTGGTTTATCATTCTGTAGGTCAGTTTGATTGTTTGGATTGAGGAAGCAAAAATTAGTGGGCGTTCAACTTTTACATTGACAACAAGTGCACATAAAGATATTTTTCAAGTTTGGTCTTCTTTGACTCGGAGATGGTATTGTTTTGTGAATTCTGTGTACTATCATGTAGGGTCTCCTGAGCTACCAAAGTATATAGCTGAATTGTAACTGTCACATGTTGGAGTTTGGCACTTGTTGGCTTCATAACTGTTAGTTGTGGAGTTTGGTCATACTCCAACTTCAGATATAAAAAGCTCCTACAACTTAGTTTGTGCTGCTAGGTAGAAAGGTCTCCCCTGGGTCTCCTTATCACTTGTTTTGCCCTTGAAGGTGTGGAGAGTCTGAAGTCCTAAAGTTCACTCTTATCATTCAAACATCAAATTTTGATGTTAATCCAATTTAAGTAGTTGTAATGTAACTCCTTATCAAGATCACCGGAGAGTTAAGTTGTAAAGTAACTCATCAATTGCTCAGCCATCATATTTCTTATCATCCAAATATCTAAGTGATTTTTCTGGAGATTCATGAGGATTAGGGGCAGCAATTTATCCATATTTGTATCTGGCATAATCTGTTCTGGGCGGGTTGGGTTTGGTAAAGTTAATGCCTGCCCAATTGCCATCCTAAAGATGGCAATTGATCTGCCCCCCGAAACTCAATATTATATGCTACGAAAGGGACATGTTCGGTTAAGGTCAAACCCGCTCTGAATCCAACCCAGTGCCATCCCTAATCAGGACGGAGAAACATATACTCAGAAACTTATACTCTATAATTATAAATGTTATAAATGTCATATGTGCTTATATATTAATGCCCAATGAGCCTTTCTTTGTAGTCTCATTACTTGTACCGAAGAACAATGTTAACTGCGTTGTTTATGTACCCTTTTGCCTTCCATTTGATGGGAATCAGATCTGAACTGAAATGTAGTTAATATGGATGAGCCCCTGCGATATGTTCTAGAGTGTTCGCTATGCAAGTCATTAAGGCTGAAGGGTGATATAGTAAATGGCTTTACCAATTAGGGTTTTTAATGAGTCAAAGGATTATGCTCGGAGGTTGGTTGGGGAGATAAGACAATTTGGAAAGATGCTTGATCTCTCTCAGTAGTACCGGCAAAGAGTGCTATTGTGGGCCTGTGTTGTAAGTTTAGCTAAGGTAACCAAACCGCTGAATTTTGGACTAAATGGATATTAGAATTTGAAGAAAGGAGATTATGTTGGATTAGGATTAGAAGTGCAGAAAATATGTACAAGCGTGATTGAGGAGTGAACGTGAGCCCAATTTCTATCTCCTCTCTTCTTCAGTGAGATTCAGAGGGGCTGGTATAGGAAAAGACGCAAGGAGTTTGTGGGTCTGTGGGGTGTTGGCAGTTTGTTGTATTTGGATGGAGAGGAATGCGAAGAGGATTTTAAAAAATCAGCACCTACCGAAACATATTGTGTGGGATAAAGTGGTGGTCTTTAGCTTCTCTTTGGGTGTTTGCCAATGGTACCTACAAAGGTTTATCGCTTAATGATTTGAGGGGGGATTGGGCAGCTGCGATAGCTTAATGTAGTTTCTATGTATTTCCTTGTTGGACTTCTTGTCCATCTTTTTGTTTTTGGATCTTCTTTTAATAAAATTCTCTTTTTTTAATCAAAAAATAAATAAGCAAACGAGTGAATGTAGAGATGTTTCTTAAGAAATAGAAAAACATGATTAGAGATAGAGGCAAGGGCTGAAACGACTAATCAATTGTAGTTAAAAGTTAATGAAAGCCAAAAACCTTTTTTAGGCATTTATTACCTGACGTAGGATAATGTGCTCATTGTTGTCCTGCAGGTACTTGTAGATAAGAAGGTGCAAAAACAAAGAGTTCTCAGGGGAGAAACGTTGACCCTCGTGAGGAGTGGACGTATGCCCCACTATCTCATTGGCTTAAAAACCAAATATTATTCAGCTGTATCTAATGAAATGATGGGCATATATTCATTCATTAAACAGATCCCAACTCTAGACAGGCTAGGATAAATTAAATATATCAACAAATCCCCCGTCTTAATGAATGTGTTCTTGCACGAACGAATTGGAGAGAAGGATGGAAGTGCTGTTCCAAGTCCTAAGTGCTTTCCTGCGGTGGAGGAAGGATCGAAGCATCTCTTCCGTTCTCCGTCTCGGCAATGACAGGCATCACTGAAGGGTGTGGAATCGTATCTCGCTCTTAACTCATCTAAGCCTGGAAGACGACTTGGTAACCTAAGTACTAATAACTTCTTTGTAAATACAGCGCATACTCTAAGGCCTCGTTTGATTTTTAAAAATAGCTCTTAATCAGAGCTTCAGATCTGAACTAATCAGAGATGCGAGTGTTAAGTGTGTTTGGTTTTTTTTGGCTTTCAGAGCTGAAGCCCACTGAAAGCCCACTTAATTTTAAGCTGTAAAATTGTCGCTGAATCACCTCTTATCCATATCATGGACAAAATATCCCTGTCAAACTTTCATATTACCAACATTATCCCTGCCATTTCTTCTCCCCTTCCGTTTGTAACTCATTCACCTCCCGATTCACTCCCACGACATTCACTCCGTTGAGTCTCAACCTAGGGTTTCTGCGCATGGTTCTTCCACGGTAAACTCTCTCGCCATCTTCCTTTTCCTTTTCCTCTTCCTCTTCGTCTCCATCTCCCTCTTCACTCCATCCGCCAAACCCTAGAATCCTAGATCTGTAAAGGGGTATTTTCATCTGTTTTTTCATGAATTTTCCAGAAATTTGGTTGATCTAAGCTTTGGTTTCAGTGGATATGTGAGAATCTGGTCTTGTTTTGTAGAATAGATTGGTTAATTATGATTTGGTTGATTTGGGCTTCATTTTCTCTTGAAATTTCCCGAAGTTTGATTGATCTACTCTCCACAGACAACCGATTTAAGGTTTCTGTGTATGAATCTGATTTTCTTGTGGTGGAATTGGTTTGAATTGGTGGAACTAGAATGGGTCTGACCTATCGACCGGTTAAGGACGTTGATGGAGAAACTTGAACTGGGTTTTCAATTATTTTTTTTATGCAAACTTGAGCTGGGCTTTCTTTATTTTTTTTAAGCAAACTTGAATTGGGTTTTAAATATTGATGGGAAGGGGAACGAGAATGCTGGTGAAATAAATGATAAAAAGTTGTAGTGGGTATGAAGGTGGGAAGATGGAGAAATTGTAACAGTTGTAACATGAATTAAATCAAAGCAAGTAATTTTGAATAGAAAGGAGGAGCAGCAGAAGCTTCATCAATGGAAGAAGAGAGGGAAATGAATAACATGGTGATGTGTCAGTTAATGGACCCAGAAGAAACATTACAGAAGCGTACAATTGTAAATAATCACATTCAGAAAATAAATTCAGTCGAATAATCAAACAACTAGAATAATTCAGAATTCAGTTTTCAGTTGCTGCCTCTTAAAAATTCAGTCATTTTCAGAGCTGAAATCAGATTTCAGCACTTATCACTTAAAAAAAACAAAACCCCCCTAAATAGGACACAATAATGTAACACAAATAGTAATTTAATACCACTATTTACTTGTTTGTAATCCAACCTGTCTATAAATAAGACACAATAATGTAACACACATAGTAATTTAATACCACTATTTACTTGTTTGTGTCCAGTATTATTAACCTTTTTTCTCAAACTTTTGTCCAAGGATGGATACTAAAAAACTCGTGTCTAAATCAAATAAAAGCTACTGAATCGTGTTCTCTAACTAGAAATCTGTGCGACAGCCGACAAGTAAAGAGTTCCGATAGAAAAAGATGAGATACAAAATTACAAATATTGTTTTATGGCTTTATATCTTTCTGATGTTTGTCTCCATGATTTATTCAATTGGCCGACAAGATAGGAGGTTGTACTGCAGTTTTTTGGTTCTTATAATGATTAGTAAATGTTTCTTTATCAACAATTTGTTTGCTGAACTGAATGGGGGCATATCATTTGTTTTTTGCTCTGTGTTTTGATAGTAGCATGGTTGCCTTTAATGCATTCTATTTTTTTTTTACATGCTTTATTGTTTCTGCAGCTGGAAATTTGAGCCTGGTCCCTACCTCAGAAATTAATAGTTATACGAGCAAGCTTCTTTCAGATTCGCGGGTCAAGATTTACAGGGATACACTTAAGATGCCTGCTCTAATCTTGGAAAAGGACAGGATAGTTTCAAGGTTCATTTCAGATAATGGATTGGTGGAAGATCCATGTGCTGTTGAGAAAGAAAGATCTATGGTCAACCCTTGGACTCAGCAAGAAACAGATATCTTCTTGAATAAGCTTGCAACATTTGGGAAGGATTTCAATAAGATTGCTTCATTTCTCGATCATAAAACTACTGCTGACTGTGTGGAGTTCTACTACAAGAATCATAAGTCCGATTCTTTTCAGAAAATTAAGAAGTCGTCGGAGTTTACAAGACAAGCAAAATCATACTCTACCAATACATACTTGGTTACATCTGGGAAAAGATGGAATCGTGAGACTAATGCTGCTTCCCTTGATATGCTTGGTGCAGTTTCAGAAATTGCAGCTAATGCTGATGATTGCTTGGATAATCAGCAGAAACTCACATCAAGATTTTTTATTGGGACATCTAGGGAGTATAAAAAACCACGAGGTGATGATGTCATCCCTGAGAGGACAAGTAGTCTTGATGTTTTCGATAATGAGAGGGAAACAGCTGCTGCTGATGTATTGGCGGGTATATGTGGGTCCATTTCATCGGAAGCTATGAGTTCTTGCATCACAAGCTCTGTCGATCCAGGAGACAGTTATCGCCAAGACTGGAAGTGTAAAAAAGCTGGTGGGTCTTTAAAGAGGCGGCGTGCGACTCCGGAGGTCATGCAGAGTGTTGTTGACGACGAGACTTGTTCTGATGAAAGTTGTGGGGAAGAGATGGGTGCTTCCGATTGGACGGATGAAGAGAAGTCTCTTTTCATACAGGCTGTGGCATCTTACGGGAAGGATTTTGCTATGATCTCGAGTTGCATGAAAACAAGGTCCAGGGATCAGTGCAAGGTATTTTTTAGCAAAGCTTGGAAATGCCTTGGACTCGACGTGATTCATCTTGAGCCTTGCAGTGTAGAAACAGCTGGTGCTAATGGAGGTTATGGGAGTGATGCTGAGGATGCTTGCATGGTGGAGACTAAAGTATCTTCATGCTGTAAGACAGAGGAACAGGAGATGCAGTTATCTGATTTGAAAGTAGAGCATATCGATTCTCCTCTTGCTGAGGACGTGAATATACAGCCTGACCTGAATCAATTGGAGGACAAAAAGGATGTTGATCTTAGATCAGACGATTTGATACCTAATGTCTCTGAGATAGAAGAGAAGCCAAAAATCGATATTGTCAGTGTCAGAAATACTGAAACTGGTACTTTGGAGTTGGTATCTGAAGTCAATGGAGCTACCGAAGATGCAAAACATAATAAGGCTCAAGAAAGTGAAGATACTGGACATGCCAACTCGGAGGAAGTAGCATCTGTGGAGGAGAGAAATGGTTATGGCCTACCTTCTACATCCGGTGCTGAGGTTAAGAAGGAAGCCATTGAGAAAGTATCGTCAGTTGAGTGTTCTGAAGGCAAAGTGAGGAGGGACAAACTTCTGTTGCCTGCTGCAGGAGATTCAGATTCTGCTTCTTTGGGACAAGGCGTTGACCTCAGTGTTGCTATGGAGCTGGAGACTGCACAAAAGCCTTGTGTGATCTCGCTGGATCGGGATAATTGCCCTCAGGCTTCAAATTCTAGTCAGCAAGATACTGCTGTAGTTCATCATCGAAAGGCTCTTAGTCACGATGACACGTCATCAAAACTTGATTTCCGGAAAAGTAAGAAATCTGCTAGTACAGATTGTTATCATCAGCATCTGCCCTTGCATTCTTTGTTGGATTGTGTTGAATCCTCCCAGATTTTAAGGGGGTATCCAGTTAAACTGTCGAACAAGAATGGGATGAATGGGGATGTGGGTCCCAATGAGCCAGCTTCCTTGATGCAGAGTGTCTCAAACTTGGATAGAAATAATTTTGATGTGGATCGGTACTTGTCACGGGATAGTTTTCTCAAGAAGTGTAATGGAGCAAGACACAATGGTTTAATGTCGGATCTACCCCGTCTGTCCCGTGAACAAAAGCAGAGTTCTCCTTTTGAAGTAGAAAAACCGTGCAGAAATGGTGAACTGAAACTCTTTGGGCAGATTCTAAGTCACCCTTCATCTCAGCCGTCGAAACCAAGCTGTAGTGGTAGTACACATGAGAATGAAGACAAGGGTACCCATCATTCAAAACTGAAAGGGGGCAAGTCCTTTAACTTGAAGTTTGGTGATAATCTGAATAATATCGATAAAAACTCATTTCTGCCAAAGTACGAACAGAACAATTATTCAAGTGTTGTTGAGAATAATAATAGCCTTCCGTTGAGGAGTTACGGGTATTGGGATGGGAACAGAATACAAACAGGGCTTCCTTCATTGCCGGATTCCGCAATCTTGCTTGCCAAATACCCTGCTGCATTTGGAAACATCCCTACACCCACCTCCAAGATTGAATCACAGCCGTTGAATGGTGTATCAGTTTTCCCAACAAGCAGCAGCAGTAGTAGAGTATCACCCGAGTATCAGATGTACAGGAGCAGAGATTTGACAAAAATTGTGCAACCTTTTACTGTAGATCAGTTGAGACAAGATTTCTTATCTCAAGTGCAGAGACGGAAAGAAATAGAGTTACTGTCGTCGAGCATACAACAGCAGCAAGGAAGAAGAGCAGGTATGGTTGGATTAAATATGGGAAGGGGAAGAGAAGGGCTCTGCAATGGTGGTGGTGTTTCAGACCCAGTGGCAGCCATTAAAATGCATTATGCCAAGACTGAGCAATATGGAGGAAACATCAGAGAAGATGAATCTTGGAGAGGTAGCAGCAGGTAGCAGGAGGAACTGGGAAAAGGCCTGCCCTGTTTGACTTGGTGGTAAATTTTCTTATTTTATCGCTATGTATTATATATATATTGTTTAAATTTGATTTTCCAACAGTGATAGGAAATTTAGGCAGTCGGCTTTTGAAAAGATGGCTGTTTTTTTTGGTCAGGAAAAGAATTTGTAGGTGGTTGTAATATTTGCTGCAGCAGCAATCTGCTTTGTATTTGTTGTACTCCTTTGATAGGAAATACAGAAAATCTGGCACCGGTTAGACTCGAAAGTCTGGATCTTCGTATATGGGGGAAGTCTTCGGGAACGATTATTGGATGCCTGTATAGAGCTGAAGTTCTTTGGTAGTTTGTGTTTGTTCTTTCTTTTTGAGTAGTTGTTACTTACTCTTGAGAAGTTTTCCACATTTTAATGTTGTTGAACTAATTGAAATTGAGTTATCGTGGAATGGGAAAGAGGGAATAGACTTAAAATGATACCAAAAAGTGAGCTGAAACTCAAGCATCCCCAAACCCTACCTATTGTGGCTGTCAACCTCAAATTGGACAAGCGGAAGATTTGGATAGATAATCATGCCAACCATTTATTATCTGTTGGTGCTGAAAAGTCAAGAATGGTAGCTGAAAATCCTACCTCACACTTCTTGGAAATATCCCCCAATGATGACAATATTTAACGTCTGACTTTGGGAGCACAGGTGGGAGATTGATTCGGGGGACTTTGCCAGCACAGGTGGGAGATTTTTTCTGGACTGTCGGTATAATTCGATTGCATATCAGTCAGCCAAGCGGTATAAATCGATTGTATAGCAATCAGACAAGCAACCAATTTTTGTGTGATTGGTTTATATGTCTACAAGTTTCAACCCATATCAGATGAGGCACTTTGTAGGGGATTTGGTATCAATTCTTGTCGAGCAATCCAATCCAAGATAATAAATAGCATCCACCGCAAACAACACAAATAATAACATGCAATCAAAGCAATTTGATTAAAGAACACAAGAGAATTGTTTATCTTGTACACCAATTAATTGGCTACGTATAGGGGCACAACGAAGTCAAGATCTTGCACTATAATATGTAAAATATGAGATACAACAAGTTCGGGGGAGGGGCAAAACATTGCTTATATAGGTGGCCCGGAATAATAAAAAACCCTAGACAAAAAGAAAATCCCGAAATTAGGAAATTCATCCCAGCCAACTATTTTGGCACGACCGCGTGCCTAACTTAGCACAGCCGTGCACGAGCAATTTTCCAAATTCCTTCATTCGCACTATTTGCACTTCAGCGCTTGTAATCCAACACTGTCGTGCCAAACTTCTGCAGTGCAGCGCGCCCAAATTAAACACGCCCGTGCAGAATACCCCAAAGCTACAAGCGCCAAAAAACCTTCTGCACGATCGTGTCGTTTACAACGCACGACTGTGCCAACATATCCTTTTGTGCTTCTCCTTTCTAATCAGACTAGTACCTGGTTAGAATCTATACTCCAATAATCTCCCACCTAGAAACTAACCTTAACAAGCATCATATATGTTCCTTCACTTGTTCTTGGTGGTCCTTCCGCTCACCTCGATCATGGCAGTGTCGGTCTGCTCTCCTAGTTTCCAAGTTGAAGCTATGCATGGCTTCAACTTGTCAAGGTTTATAACCTTTGTAAACATGTCCGCCGGGTTCTCCGATCCTTGAATCTTCTCAATCTTTAAGATATTCTGCTCAAAGAGGTACTTGATGTATTGAAACCTCAACTCAATAGATTCTTCGCAAGATGAATAGCAATCAGTCTGTCCCTTTAGAGCACATTATCACTCCGACCCCTCCCAAGTTTACTCAAGAAACTCTGTAACCATACCATTTTCTTGCTCGTCATAGTCACTACAACATATTCTGCTTCAGCAGTCGACTGTGCCACGACCTTCTTCAACTTAGAAGCCCAGAAAATTGTTGTACCACCCAATGTGAACACATAATCCGTAGTACTTTTCCTGCTAACAAGATCACTTGATGCCAAATATGCATCCACATAACCCACTAACTTGACACCCTTGCCTGCGAAACATAAGGCAGTAGTACCCCTCAAGTACCTTAGGATCCATTTAACTGTTTCCCAATGTTGCTTTTTTGGATTACCCATGAATCGACTAACTATTCCCACCGTATGAGCAATATATGGCCTTGTACATACCGTGACATACATCAAAACTCATAACTGCCAAAGCATTTGAAGTGTTCTCCATCTGAGCACGCTCCTCCTTGTCCCTAGGTGAGTTCTTGTTAGATAGCTTAAAGTGGCTACCCAACGGTGTACTCGTTGGATTTTTTCCCTCCATGCCGAATCTCCTCAATACCTTCTTGATATAATCAGTATGCGAAAGAAACAACTGTTGTGAAAATCACGCCCACGCAGCGGAAACGGACCGAGCTAGGAGGAATAATAAGATGTAACACACACGAAAAGTAAATCACACACAAAGGAACACACAAGAATTGTTAACCCGGTTCGTTGCAACAACAACTACGTCAGGGCGCTGAGCAAAATATTCTCTATAATATTTTCAGATGTTACAATTTGTCTCTAGGCTATCACATGTATTTATAGGGAACAATAAATCAAATCCTAGTAATAAAAGGATTCCTACTCAAGAAAGTAATCTTCTTTCTTCACAAGTCCTTCAAATATTACTACAAAGGAATCACCCCGATGCAAGAGGAGATCTAATCAAAATAGGAAACAAATCTGCTGCAGAGAAGAATCCTCCTTGATCTCACTGACTCCTCGACCGCGGTTCAAATTCCTTTATCCATGGTTTTGACTCCAGCGTCCCAAACAATCTCCGCTGGAGACAAACCATCCATGATACCTCTCTTGAAACAAATTTCGGTGGCCAGCTATTGCGTTGGTAGCGCCCGGCCTCTTGTCTAGTTATCCAAGTGAGTTGAAGGCGAGCAAGCAGCTTGACATAAGCTTGTCGGTTCTACCATGCTCAGTCTTCATTCCGAATGATCCTCCCTAGCATCCCCGCTCACTTGCTTGCTAACTATCGATCTGAGCAGCGCGAATTCACGTGCCCCACACAATCATATAGCTTGGAACCTTTGTGTGTTCTTTGCGACCCGTAGCATCCACCGTTCTAGATCCCGCTCCCATGTTGACCAAATTGGCTCAGCGTCGGCCGAGCATCACCCAATTTTCTATCGACATCTTAGTTTAGTGAAATTTCTCCCACCATGGCGATCTCGGCCACCACCATTCACCATTGGGATGCGCCTTCGTTTCCCCAACGACTCATGTTGCATGTGGTATACAACATATTTTCCACGCCTTGCCACGAGCCACTTGAAGCTAGCTCACGCGGTTTACCTTCCATGTCCACATGACCGAAGGTCACCTGTGACCCTCCTCATCAAGTTGCCTTATGGAAATCAAGTTCTCTTAAAATCGGAATATGTCGCATCACGTGGCCAGTAAAAACGGTCCATTCCGTTGCTTTGACCCGAACAACTCCCTTTCCAATGACCTTGACGGGATGATCGTTTCCCCAGCGAACAACCCCAAAATCACCGGGAACATCTTGCTCCATTCTTTCTGCACTAGTGCATGAATGAAACGTCGAGCCAGAATCCAAACCACGAATCCGTTGAGCTGCTCCCGCCCAGATTAATACATCCGCTAACTCCTGCAGCATTCAATTCCTTGCTCAGACCGCTTCGGACAACTTCTCCTAAAGTGCCCCTTCTCCCCTGTCATTAGCAAGTAATCACCTTCTTGCTGCCGCTTACTCTTTTCACCCAGGCATTTAGTGCTAGCCCGATGTCCCACCCTTGCTCTTCTACGAATTTCTTCGCGAGAATCACATCAGCGACATCCGCATGAGCTTGACTTCACTTTTCTGTTGAAACGTTCGCGCTATCGCGATCGTATCCCAACTTTCCGGCAAAGAAGAAAGTAAAATCAACGCTAGTACCTCGTCATCAAGAGTAACGGCCACGGAAGACCGGTTGGGTCATGATAGATTTGAATTCGCTTATATGCTTTGTTGTAGACATGCCCTCCACCATCCTTATGTTCAACAGCTTCCTCATTAGATGAGCTTTATTCGCCGCCGATGGTGCCTCGTAAATGCGTGCTCTTGACATCTGTAACATCTCCATGGTAGTCTTCGCCTCCAAAACATTCTTCGCGACATCCTTGGTCAACGTTTGCCTATATTCAAGCCCTAACGCTTTTCCGATCAGATTTCGAATTTTGCTTCCTCTATGTCATCCAGAGCTTTTCTTTTAATGGTAGATACAAATCCTTGTTCCACAAAACATCCTCGATCTGCGTCTTCCAAAAATTGAAATCCGTCCCATCAAACTTTTCGATCAACACCACCTTATTCCCATCCTCCAAAGCTCCCAAGAAATTCATAGCAAAAGACACCCCAAGCAATGATTCGACAAAACCCGAAGCTCGTGCCGGTTGTTGTGAAAATCACGCCCACGCGGAAACGGACCGAGCTAGGAGGAATAATAAGATGTAACACACACGAAAAGTAAATCACACACAAAGGAACACACAAGAATTGTTAACTTGGGTTCGTTGCAGCAACAACTACGTCAGGGCGCTACGCAACCAAAATATTCTCACTAATATTTTCAGATGTTACAATTTGTCTCTAGGCTATCACATGTATTTATAGGGAACAATAAATCAAATCCTAGTAATAAAAGGATTCCTACTCAAGAAAGTAATCTTCTTTCTTCACAAGTCCTTCCAAATATTACTACCAAAAGGAATCACCAATGCAAGAGGAGATCTAATCAAAATAGGAAACAAATCTGCTGCAGAAGAATCCTCCTTGATCTCACCAACTCCTCCGACCGCGGTTCAAATTCCTTTATCCATGGTTTTGACTCCACATCCCAACAACAACTTCCTTGCCTTCCTATCCCGGACAATCCACATACCCAAAATCTAACTGGCCTCCCCCAAATCCTTCATCTCAAAGCGTTCTGACATATGTCTCTTTAATTCGTTTACCTCTCTATCACTAGAGCCCGCTATTAACATGTCGTCCACATATAAAAGCAATATTATGTATCTGTTATCAAACCTTTTGAAGTAGCAACAATGATTCGCTCGCATCTAACAAATTGAATGTCATGTATTAATCCATCGAACTTCTTGTACCACTGCCGAGGAGCTTGTTTCAGGCCATACAAGCTCTTCTTCAATCTGCAAATCAACTCTTTATTACCCTTAGATAAGTAACTATGTGGTTGTACCATGTTTACCCCCTCCAAATCCCCATGAAGAAAGACTATCTTTATATCCATTTGCTCTAACAACAAGTTCTCTGCAGTTACTAAATCCATAATCATTCTGATAGTAGTCATCATCACAACCGGAGTGAAGATCTATGTGTAATTAATCCTATACTTATGTTCAAAGCCCTTTACAACCAACCTTGCATTGTAACGAATGTTGTCATTTGCCTCCTCCTTGATCCTCTAAATCCACTTGTTATTGAATGCCTTTTTCCCTCAAGAAGCTTTACCAACTCTCGAGTATTATTGGATATTAATGAGTCCATCTCATCATCCATCGTAACTTTCCACTTGACCCTAAGCTCACTACGATTAGCCTCCGCATATCTTTTCGATTCACCACTATCTGTTAAAAACAAATAGAAATTTGAAGGAGAATACTGTTGGATGTGATGGCTCGATGTCCTGGCAAAGGGGCTGGCGCCCTCCGAAGACAGCAACTTGGCCTGCCTGGCAAGGCATGAGGCGTGCGCCTCGAAGACAGCAACTTGGCCTGCGTTGGAACAAGTCCCAGGCGGGCGCATGGATTCATGCGAGACGGGCGCCTGGGCTCCATAGGATGATCGAGTTGCCGAAGCGACGCGAGGTTGGCGCCTGGAAGAAGCCGAGGCGGGCGCCTGGGCTTCAGACGTTTTGCGGGCTTTTCTATTTTTCGTTTATCTTAGTTGTTGGGCTAGGGTTTGTTTGCTTAGTATATAAGTATTGTAACCCTATGTAAACAATACGAATTATTGCACAGAATAATAGAGAGGCGGCACAATTCATAACCCCAAACAATTCGATCTCTCTCACTTTCGATTCCCAATTGCTTTTGTGTTTTGCCAATTGCTTCCGCTGCATTGCACAACAAATACCTATCGGGCGACCCACACAATCTTGTGGATCTGCGCAGCGGAACCGGTCCTGCAGTACTTGGTTCATTCTCAATGACCCCCTGATCTTGGTCAACATGAACACCATTGCTCCTTCCCGAGCCAGGAATATCCTTTAGCTCAACAGTTTCGGGTTCCGAACTAATCCCATCAGATGCACTTGCACTCTTTCCCTCTTTATACAAAAACTTTTCATTAAATTTGATATCCTGACTACGAATAACTTTCCGATTCTGCTCATCCCAAAATCTGTATCTTAAGTCATCCCCGCCATACCCAATGAATGTACACTTCGAAGACTTAGTATTCAATTCAATTATCTCCGCAAAATTAACATGAACATATGCAACACAACCAAATATGAAAGAAATTATAGATTTACCTCCTTACCACTTCACGCCTCCTCTAGAATTCCATTCTCCAGCGAGATTGATGATCCCTTGTTAATAAAAAAAGTCGTTGTGTTAACTGCATCTGCCCAAAACATTTTTGTAAGTCCACACTTAAATCTCACAGCCCTGACCTATTATTTCAATGTTATGTTCATCCTCTTTATAACCTTGTTATGTTGGGGTTTCCCACTTTGGGTTTTCACCATGAGAATATCATTCACAACACAATATTCCTTCTACTCTCCGAGCTCGTACTCCCCACCGTTATCGGACGTCAAGTTTTTGACCATGAGTCCGGTCTTTGTCTCCACCAAGGTCTTCCACTTCTTAAACACCTCGAATACCTCATCTTTGTCTTTCAATAAATAAACCTGAACCTTCATTGTAGAGTCATCAATAAAGTTCATGTAATATCCTACACCACCCAAAGATGTAAGCGGTGACGACCCCCACAAATCCCTGTGAACTAGCTCCAACATTTGTTCCCTCAAAGCCCTATCCTTACTTGAGAAATTATTTCTCGATTGCTTTCCAAAGGCACAATCCTCACATATACCCACGTTCAGTGTCTTCAAGCCTGATAGTCTTCCCTTCGAACATATTACCCTCATCCCTTTTTCACTCATGATCCAATCGACAGTGCCACAAATCCGTATCACCCTTGTCATCCGCGAGAGCAATATAATCCTTGGTGTTGCTAGACATATACAATGTACCCACCTTATTATCTCGAGCCACCTCCTCGATCCTCTTAGTAATAACCCAGTTTCTGCAGCCAAAGGTCACTTCAAAACCTTCTTCATCCAACTGCCCAACTGATAACAAGTTCTTTTTCAGTCCCGGAATGTCTTATCCCATATAGTTGTAAAGCCGAACTGCTTGATGTTTCAATTCTGACATCCCCCTTCCTCTTGATCTGTAAAACTTCCCCGTCCTCCAAATAGACCTTTCCAAAATCCTCGAAAGTATACTTATCCATCTCCTGTGCGCGTCCGCATGAATGGAATGATGCCATTGAATCTAACACTCTTGATTCTAGTGAGTTACTAACACTAAGAACCAATGTATCATCTATATCCTCGGTAACCACATTTACTGTATTGTTCCCCATCAAAGGAAAATTCTTCTTTAAGTTCCCGATCTCCCCACAGTTCTAGCATTTTATCAAATCTTGATTCCCGTTGGACTTTTCCTTATCGACTACGTTCTTACCGGATTCTGATTTTCACTTATTGTTTGTACAGTACTTTCCCCTGCAAGTTGTAGTTAAAGCCGCTCCTGAAGTAGAGACAATACCCAATTTCTTACGACGATTTTCCTCGCCAATAAGCAATTCCTTAGGACATCGCTTTCAATTTGTTCTTCCCTGCTGCAGTACTTAACACAGTAATCGTTCCGCTCCAATTCTCTAGCAAAGAATCCAACAATACTAATGCTTGAAATTCATCCTTAAACGTAATATGCACCGCACTCAATGAGTCAATAATGTCTTGATAATCATCGACATGGTTTGATATTGATGCCCCTTTGTCATCTTAAAGTTGAATAACTTCCGCACCATGTCAACCTTGCCTGCTGCGTAGGTTTCTCATACTTTTTAGACAGAAAATCAATAATCTCCTTGATGGTCTTCATCTTCTTGATTTTCTTAGCAATACTCTTTACCAGAGTCAACCTAAAAACACCTATGGTTTTCCTATCCAAAACCTTTCAATCCTCCTGCTTAGTGATTTCAGGCTTTACTCTTTTAGAGGCTTATACAGATCCTTAACGTATAAGAAATCCTCTATTTAGATCCATCCCAAAACCATAATCGGATCTGTCGAACTTATCAACCTTCTGTTTGTCGTTGCCCATCTTGTCTGCTAAAACCCTAGTACCTTATAACCGAAGCTCTGATGCTAGTTGATGGGGATTTGATCACAATTCCTGTCAAGCTATCCAAAATAATTCAGAGCACCCACGCACACAATAAAAATAAGTACACACAATCAAAACAATAAAGAACACAAGATAATAGTTTACCCAATTCACCAATTAATTGGCTACGTCTATGGGTACTGCCATGCCAGGATCTTGTACTATAATATGTAAAATATGAGATACAACAAGTTTAGGGGCAGAACATTTCTTATATAGGTCCCCCAAAATAATCCTAAACTAGACATGAAGAAAATCCTGAAATCAGAAAAATTCAGCCCAACCCACTTTGGCACGATCGCACACTCACGGCCGACACAAGTAATTTTCCAAATTCCCTCATTCGCACTATTTTGCACTGCAACACTTGTAATCTAGCACTGTCGTGCAAAACTTTTGCACTACAGCGCACCCAAATTAAGCACGCCTATGCAGAATACCTCTAAGTCACACATCACAAAAAACCTTCCGCACGATCGTGTCATTTATAACGCGCGGCCGTGCCAACCCATTTTAGCCCCCTTTTTGTGCTTCTCCTTTCTAATCAGCTTTGTACATGGTTAGGATCTATACTCCAAAACATTTTTGTCCAAATGAATACCCAAATAAAATAGAAACTTAGGAACCAATTATATAGGAAAGTGCTCAAATGAGAAACTAAATAAAATAGGAAATTAGGAATCAATTATAACTTTTAGATAAGATGCAAATCAAGATTTCAGATTAAATTCATATTAAAAAATGCGGTGACATTTTCGCAATTAATATGATAGACGAGGATGACACAGTAAAACGATAAGAAATTAATGCGAGCATGCGTTCGATTTAGTAGCTAATTAGCTAATAAATCCAATTGCAATGTTAAAGTTACATTTCGATTCAATAGCTGATTAGATATTGTATCCAAATATATATTGATAATACATTTGAATTCAGTAGCTACTCCATCAGTCTCATTATATTTGGCCACATTTCCATATTTTTTTTGTCTCATTTTGTTTGACCACTTATAAACCCAATGTAAATTTATATCTTATTTTCCTATTATACCGTTATTAATGTTTTACATTTAAATAATCTATTATTAGACATGCACAAATTCTCATGCCATAATTAAGGAAGGGTATAACTGAAAATATAAAAATTAAACAAGACGTTTATTAATGTTTCTTAAGTTATGTGATTTTGTATTATGGCCAAACATAATGAGACGGATGTGGTCGTAATTAGGTATTGATTCCAAGTGCAATATTCAAAATAGACTTCGATTCAGTAGCTAATTATCTATTATATCCAAATATATTTTGAAAATACACTTGTATTTAGTAGCTAATTAGCTACTGAATCCAAATATATTTTGAACGCACTTGGATTCAATAGCTAATTAGCTCTCGAATTCGAGTGAAATGTTCAAAATACACTTCAATTAATTAGCTAAATTAGCTACTGAATCCAAATATATTTTGAACGCACTTGGATTCAATAGCTAATTAGCTATCGAATTCGAGTGAAATGTTCAAAATACACTTCAATTAATTAGCTAATTAGCTACTGAATTCAAGACGTTTCCGACATAAATCACAAAAATACCACCGCACATTCCAAAAAGTTACAAAAATGTCATCACATATTTTTTAGGTGATATCTAATTTAAATCGTTAATTTATCTTAATATAAGTGTGATTATTGATTTATAAGTTTCTATTTTACTGAGATTATATAATTACTCAATTCCTACTTATCAGGAACACATGATCTAAATTCTTATCTACTTGTGCAAAATATTACTCCATTAGTCGAGATTTAAAATTCTTAGTTTGACTTCGTTTGACTTAGCAGAAATTAAGAAAAAGTAAATGTTGTGAGAATGAAAAGTAAAGTGAGAGAAAAAGTGGGTAAGAAGTTTTTTTTTTTTGAAAATGACAAGTGAGTCCATTGTCAATTTTAGGTAATAAAGCAACTAAGAACCTTAAAACTTAAACTGAGACAAATAAAAAAGGAAAGTAAAAACCTTAAATCGGGACGGAAGAGTATTACAAATATGCTCATAGAGTTAATAGTGAAAAAATGCTTTTGCAGCTAATAGTTGGATTCTCTGACTTTCAGCGGGCGTTGCATTTTTAAAACTCAAACCCCAATATTACACTCAAATGAAATCTATTCACCTTTTATTCTCTCATACAATAAAACTCAAACCCCAATCAATGGGAGATAATAACAAACACAAAACAAGAAAAAACATACAATAATTCCTCCACAAATATGCCAATGTCTTACACTTTCTTCAACACATAGTACTACAAGAACTGAGCACATACACACAATAATCTCAGCAGCTTCCCTTTCTGCTTACGACCCAGAAACTTGAACGGGCAGCGATTTCCACTCAACAATCCCACCACAGTGTGTGCCGCCATTGTGAGCTCCGGTTGTACTCTGCTTGTACTCTCCAGCTGTGGGTCCCGCAAGTTTTGCAGCAACATCTACCTGATTCTGACTATATGCAGCTTCAGAAATAACAGTTGGGACGGAGACTCTAGCAGCAATATCTCTCAGGCGATATCTTTCTGCCCGGGACCCAATGACCTGCCCTAAAATAGATGCAGCAATAGTAAAAGCCATGGCACTTTTGGGCATCAGAACTGATTTCCTAAGCATGGCTATAAACGGAACTGCTGCATGGACTGCTGCAAACCAAGACGGAGAGAATTTTTGTGTGTGTTCTCTCCAAATCCCTAATGGTATATTTGCTGCCATTCCCATTACTCCAATCACGAGTACTTTGGCGGGCAGAGGTTGGGGTCTGAGGTTCTTTGCAAAGGCAGTCTTTGATAGAGCTGCCCGGGCTGCAACAATTGCTGGCGGGCACTTGTATTGCATGCCCGAAGGGAGTTGAATTGCCTTTGCCACGAGAGGGATTACTTTACTTACTGCCCTGTAAGACTTTGCTATTGGACAACTTCCACTTTGTAGCCACTCATCGCCCATTGCCTCATGTTTTGAGTTACCTTTCTATAAGATTAGAACACAAAGACAATCAATTAAAGGAACTCCCACCTAGTTGTAAGGTTCTAAAAACTGAGAATTATACTCCCACCGTCCTATAAAGATGTTCCCACTTTCCATTTTGTTTGTCCCAAAAAGAAAGTCCCATTTCTAATTTGAATGGTTATAATAAGTAAATTTCCAAAATTTGAGTGAAATGGATGTGGATGGAGTAAGATTAGCATTTCTTTGCATGATTCTTATGTTTATTCAGGGGTAGTAATGGAAAGAAACATAAATCACTAAATTCTTTGAAAAGTCAAATGGGACGGAGGGAGTAATATTTAACATTCACGTACCTGTGAAGAAGACTCTTTCCTGGACGGCTTGGATTTTTTCTGCTTTTTCATGAAGTCATTGAATCCGTCAAACCCAAAGGACCCACCAAAACCTGAGAGACTGATGGTGGCAGCCTTTGCAGCTAAAGGATTAAATTGGGGTGGTTGTGTTTTAGTCTCAAACTTGTCTGGACGAACATATGATCCCTCCGAAAGGGGTACAACACCATTTTGCCCATGGAAAAGTTTGAATGCCATGTCAAAATTGGGACCATCCTCAAAAATAGGACCTTTGGTGCCCCGTACCTGAGCAGGATAAAAGAAACCTATGAGCATGTGCTCCAGTTTGATTCGGTATATCAACCGCTAATGCCGCCAGAGGTTGTACATTACAACAGATGGATTAAGCTCGGAAATGTCAGTCACATGCAACATGCTTGCAGATTAGATCAATTAAGATGGAATTAATTTTTAACAGAGGTCTTTAAGCGAAAAGGTTAAAAGTGTAAGAAGAAAAATAAGCATTCACGATGTGTTAATAAAAATATAATTGAGTGAGTGAGTGAGTAAGAAAGAGCGTGTGTGTGTGTTACTGGGGCACTAGGAAAGCTAGACGTGTAAATGTAGAAATTGGATTAGAGAACAGAGAGCCTCACAGTCGGTGCTTACGAAAGATGCACCATAAAGATGAGCATGATGAAGTAAGTTCAAGGGCGTCTCAATTTAAAATTTCCATATGCAAACAAAAGAACTTACTGGCATGGGGAAGGCAATGGGTGATGAGAAGGAGAAATTAGTGGGCTCATTGATGTTGCGCAAAAATGGACACCTAATAATGTCTTCTTGAGAAGCCAAACAATCATCAGTCATAGTCATGTTCCTGAAAAAAAAATCCATTGCTTGACAGCAAAATGATCTGCACCAAAGAATATGTAAGACACTGAATTACAGAGAACAACGGGTCAAAAAAAAAAAAAAAAAGAGATGCCATATATGAACCAAGAAATTAATTATACTAAACAATAACTATTAAGTGTGAGAGGCAGGCTATGACGAAGGAAAAGTTCAATGAAAAACTGATAATTAATACTTAGCCTATTTTCAGATGATTATAACGGCTGGTGGAAATGTGAATTCCATTCATGTGCAACTTCATTTTCAAGTCAGAAACACATAAGAATTGAATCTCATTATTCCATGAATGGAATTCTCACAAATAATGGCGATCTCATTTCTATCCCACGCAGGATGCAATCATAGATACTTACCTTCTTGGGAAGTGTAGTGAATTAAAGTAATATTTTTCTTTTCATTTATAACAAACTCAAAAAAAATAAAAATTGCACTGTCTAAGAACCCTTCAGTTGACAATACGCAATAATCTCATTCTGGAAATCGGTACAAAGTGAAATGTGGATAAATCACAAAGCAAAGGCAACATGCTAAAACCTTGACTAAGATCACAAAACAACAAATGCGTTTTGGGTAAAAATCAAGAGTAGAATTGTGCATAGAAAGATAAGCCATTAGACAATGACAGAAAAGGCAAGTGAATAATGATGATTTCTTTTGAAATGAAATGCAGCACTCAGGAACAAAGTGCTAGTCAAGGAAGACATTCAAAGGATAACAGAAATATACATCCTCTGTCCCAGAAAAAAATGTCGCATTTGTCAACTAAGTCGAACTTTGACCAATAGTTTTGAAATTTTGATTATCTTCATACTATTCTGAAAACGGTTATTGATACAATAATAGAAACACTATTCATAACTATTTTTAAATTTCTATGAAGATAAATAATTTATGATTAAATGTTGGTCAAAGTTCAACTTAGTTTTAATGCGACATTTATTCTGGGACAGAGAGAGTACCAGAGTACTAATTTGATGTATTAATGAATCTAAGATATTTTGAAACGAGATTAACCATGCACACTTTAAAAAGAAAAGAAGAGTTAAGATTGTAGATCAGGTATGAAGCAGAAGATCAATATCATCAAACTTCATGTTGAAGGTGAAGTTGCAATTGTACAAATAAAGTAGCAAGTAGCAGTCTATCACGATACTCAGGCAGTGCACAAGAACCCTGCATTCATATGATCTCAAACTTATTGGTGCTTTTTCTATAAACAGATACAATAAAAATGCCACCAATTCATACAGTCTCAAACGTGTTGGTAGTGGTGAAATTATAGATTGTTAAGTCTGTTTAATTTTTAAAGAGTACACACTTCAAATAAACAGTGATTAACGGTTACTTGAGTATTGAGAATTCTGACTGATAACCATGCAGGGTTGTGTATTGAATGTGTAATGTTTGGTGTTACATTTTTAAAAAGAAACATAAGAAAAAAATAAAAGGAAAACTGAGGAAAATAAAATTCACAACAAACATAAATTTAACCTAATCACAAAATACCTCCACAAAAAATATATTCAAACTACACTAAATAAAAACCACAATCTATATAATGAAGCTGGATAAATTTGATTTCAACAAGAGCACACAAAAATACAGATCATCAAAATACACAACCACAAATAAAAACACACAATACTAAAATTCATAAAATCCTTTAACATATGTTTGGCAACCTCAATTCCAAGCTATGGAATTGAAAATGGAAAAACAAAACGAATTCCCTGGAACTAAATTAACTCTTCCAATTCCAGGCCAATGGCTTCAAAATTGAGCCGCCAAACATACCCTTAAAAGTTAAATTCAAGACATACAACAGCTTAACAAAACTGACAACCCAACACAGAACTTAAAATATCAAAATTACATAAGGAAAACAAAAATAAATCAAGATCGCAACTTTAACCCCCAAAAGAGCCGAAAACCCTAGATTAAAAACAAATTCCGCAATTCCCAACCAAGCCAACACCAACAAAAATGTAGGGAAACCTCCCAATGAAATCAACATCAAAGACAAAACCCAGAACCAAATTGGGGAAAATAAACGCAAAATCAAAATAGAAACGCGTGAAAAAGCATACCTCGTGAATTGGAGTTGAGGAAGCTCTCTTCCGAGATGAATAGAGCTCGGAAAGAGAGAAAATTGAGAGAGAGAGAGAGAGAGAGAGAGTAGGTGAAGAAAGACAATAGGGAAGAGAGAATTTGTGAATATGGTTGGCACACTCCACAAAGGGATCGAAAGGAACCGACACCGAGTTCTCCACACGACTATTCAACCTTTGGTGGGCTGCCAATAAATAATCTTCCCATGTGCTTATAATTTTTGTCTCTCCATTTCCTACCGGGTCCTACAATTTGCAAATTTTTTTAATTAAAATAATGTGCAAATAACATATACTCCTTCCGACCCACGTGAATAGACACTTATTTCCTTTTTGGGACGTCCCACGTGAATAGACACTGCCCAAAATGGAAAAGAATTTATTATTTTATATTCATCCTACCCCACCCACTCATTCTCTCTCTTCATTTCCTACCACACAATTTATTCAACCAACTCCACTCATTCTCTCTCTTCATTTCCTACCACACATTTTCATTATTATATTCATTTTTCTTAGTTATTGTGCCAAGATTTTTGGTGTCTATTCACGTGGGACGGAGGGAGTATACTCCCTCCGTTCATTTACTTACTTCACACTTTTTATTTTGGGCGTCCAAATACATACTTCACACTTTGTTTTTTACCTAAAATGAAAACTTTATATTATTAAAATATTAACCCTACCCCACTCATTCTCTCTCCTACATTATTTTTATACTCACAACACCATTATAATTTACTATTCTCTCCACTCATTCTCTCTCCTATTTTACTTTCACACTCACAACACTTTCAATATAATACTCTCTCCTTAATAACCGTGTAAACAGTAACTGTGAAGCATGTAAATGAACGAAAAGAGTATATCTATAGTATAAATGAGGCCTGGGTGGAACAGTTCTGCCTGGCGAAATTCTCATTTTGCCTTCACTATTTTGTTCCTTTCCCATTTTGCCCTTAAAAAAAAAAAAAAAAACAAACGTGGCCTTGGACACGGGCATATCTAGTATATATATATACTCCCCCCCCGTCCCGTTCGAAATGGCAAAGTTTGTGCCTTGCACGAGAATTAAAAAAAGTGATGTAGGAAAGAAAAAAATTGTATAGTGAAATAAATGTTGTGAGTGAAAGGTGATGTAGGAAAGAGAAAGTGGGATATAAAATAGTTAGTGGATATTTATTGTGAGAATATGACAAGTGGGTTCCACAAATAAAGAAGTAATAAAAAACTTTCCATTTTTTGGTTGTGCCCTTTCAAATGTGACGCCTAAAAAAAATTTGTGTCATTTCGAACGGGACGGAGGGAGTATATATATTCTAAATCAACATTGTTAATTGTGAAAAGTTATCATTAATTAATAATGAAGCTTTTTCTTTATTTTTTTTAGCCTTTGACTTTATCAACCTAATCTCCTAAAAGGTAGTAGTAATAATTATATTGTCTCCTATATATATACTAGTCTTTTAGATTTAAAAATTGAAGTTTAATTTATGATTTTAATTTTTTGAATACTCCCTCCGTCCCAATAAAAGCTTCACCAATTATTCAAAAGGGCGTCCCGTTAGAAGCTTCACCTTTCTTAAAATGGCAAAGAATCTTTACTATTCCACTCACTAATTCTCTCTCCTATTTCACTTTTATACTCACAACACTTTTCAAATTTACTATTCCATCCACTCATTCTCTCTCCTATTTTACTTTTACACTCACAACATTTTTTCCACTTTCCTTTTTCCTTAATTTGCGTGCCAAACCAAAATGATGAAGTAATTACTGGGACGGAGGGAGTATATTTTATACTCCCTCCGTCCCAGCCCAGTGTACACTTATTTCCCTTTTGGTCCGTCTCAGCCGAGTGTGAACTACCCCTTTTGGCAAAGATTTTAATATTTTATATTCTCCCTACCCCACCCACTCATTAACTCCACTCATTCTCCACCATACAATTTATTCAACCAATCACTCATTAACTCCACTCATTATCTCTCTTCATTTCCTACCACACATTTTCATTATCTTAATAATATTTCTTAATTATTGTGCCCAAAACCTTGGTTCACAGTTGGGTGGGACGTAGGGAGTAGTTTATATTATATATTTATCTAAATAAGTTTATTATGCCAAAGAGTTGTTGTACTTTGATTGCTGACTACTTCGATTCACAGACCCGATTCACTAAAGACTTTGTCTACTTTTTTCATCAATTTTAACAAGTTATATAAACATACTCCTATTATCTTTCTTACATAGTACAATATTTATAGTACTATTTATACTACGAAGAAAAATTCTAGAAAGTAATAAAATTATAAAACATCTTTAATACTAAACTACCTCTATCATAATATAAATAAAACAAATAACAATAATAATAATACGTGTATTAACTAAAAAATAACCAAAAACAAGTTTGGTCAACTCATTCTCTGATCACACCCCGATCGTGATAATAGATAATAGCAAGGTAGGTTGGGTAACCAAATTAAGTTTTTAAATTAAAATATTTTAATAGATTATAAAATTAAGTTTGTTTGATAAGGAAATATTAAATTACTTAAACAATTAAAAATGTCTTAAAGTGTTTAGTGTAAAAGAATGACAGTGTGAAGAGTGTCAGTGCATGTATATTAAGTGTCAGTATAAAAAGTGTCAGTGCATGTGTAACAAAGTGCCAGTGTTAGTATAAAAAAATGTCAGTGTGAAAAGTGCCAGTACATGTATTATTAAGTGTCAGTGTAAAAATGATTTTTTCTAAACAAATATAAACTCTTAAAATTCAACAACTTAATAATTTCAACTCTTTTTTTTAGCTTCACTTTTTCAGAATAGTATGTGTTAATATTATATAAAAACTGTAAAACTGCAAGTATTTTAGGATAAAATCTCTCATAGAACTGCAAGTATTTTAGGATGGACGAAATAATTTTTTCGGAGATATTAGAAAAATGTGTTTTGAAAATGCGCGATAATATTTTTGTAAATAAACGAAACTTCTTTAAAATGCGAAGTGATATTTTTGTAAATGGGCAAATTGCATTTTAGTTACCTGAGTTTGTTGAGATGTTTCAATTGGTTATCGAATTTGCATTTGTTACAAGTTGGTTATTGAGTTTGTCTTTTTATTGCAATCAGGTGTAATTTTGGATGAACCGTTAATAATCTAACGAAAAGCATAACACGTGTCGCTCACTGAGTTAATTAGGGATATTTTGGTCTTTTTCATGAAATGAAAAGATTAAAAAAACAATCTTAAACCTAAAATCCTTTGCCTTCATTCATTCCCCCACCTCCCATGGCTTCCCCTTCCCACACCCTTCCACCAAAGCACATCAAGGAACGTATAAGCCATTTCAGCTCATCCAGACTTGCAAAGCACATCAAGGAACGTATTGAAAAAATTCAAATCTTGAGGGCAACCATGTTCGTGCATTGACAAGAAAATTTTGACGGAGGATAGAATTTGTTGTATTTTTTCAGCAAATTTGGGTTTTGGATATTGATTTTTATTTTTCAAGGAGTGAATTGAGGAAGAGGGAGGACAGATATTTGTTGTATTGAAGGGATAAATTGAGGAAGATGGAGGGTAAAGTAACAATTTTGGAGATTTGGGGGAAATCCGACAGTGAGAACAATGTTGGTTGGATAGAGGATAGAGATAATGGGGGTGGATAACAATGGTGGTGGGCTGCGGTGGGGTGGGGTGGTGGTGGGACGGCTGTAGGGAAGAAGACGATCTGGAAGGGAAATGAATTGCAGGCCATTGTGAGAAGATAGAGAGAGAAAGAAAGAGAATGGAGAGAGAGGTTTTTTTAATATATATTTAACATTTTCCTCATTTTTAGAAAATGTCAACTAACCCCCTTAAAATTATTAAGGGGTCAAATTCGATGAAAAAGATCAAAATAGCCCTTAAGTAACTCACGTGAGCGGCACATGTTATGCTCTTCTTTGGTTTTTTAACGGTTCATCCAAAATTACACCTGATTGCAACAAAAAGACAAACTCAATAACCAACTTGTAACAAATGCAAATTCGATAACCAATTGAAACATCTCGACAAACTCAGGTAACTAAAATGCAATTTGCCCATTTACAAAAATATCACTTCGCATTTTAAAGAAGTTTCATTTATTTACAAAAATATTATCGCGCATTTTCAAAACACATTTTTCTAAGATCTCCGAAAAAACTATTCTGTTCATCCTAAAATACTTGCAGTTCTATGAGAGATTTTGTATCCCAAAATACTTACAGTTTTACAATTTTTATATAATATTGACACATACTATTCTTATTAATGATTAGGTAGTTGTCATTGTAAAATTATTTAATTAATTAGATATTTGAAATATTCAAAAGGTAATTTAATCTATTATTTGATATGTATTAATAATTGTTCTTTAATGTGTGAAAATCTATTAAGTTTACATTGAGGATAGCGGAGGTAATTTTTTTACGAGATTTTGACTATTTTAATTTTGGAAAGAAATTATTTAAAAAAAATTATACCATGGTGTAATAAATATTGGATGAGAAAGAAGAGAAGAGAGCACGAGACTTATGATAAAAGGAATCAAAATCAGCAGTGCACAAATTCCCACCACCCATTGTACATTAATGGATTACTTTTATCTAGGAAACATTGTGCAAATAGAAATACCCTTCCTACCACTTTATTACTCTTCCTTACTCCGGTTCAAAGTATTTTTTATTTTTTTTCAAAAAAAAAATTTCAAAAGATAAAATCAAATCTCATTCTTGATAATAGTGCGAGGGTTCGTCCCTTTCTTTACCTCCGGACTTTGGACATCGTCAAAAAGTTATTCACATATTTTTAAAAAGACAATTATTATCACAACTTAATGATTATTTTTAGAGAATTGTTATTCGCCCCCATACATTTACTTAATACCCCCGCATTACTAAGTTTACTTATAAAAATTAAAACTATACCACCATTATTACTATTCTACCCTTTTAAATCATTCAATAAAATCTCTTCTAAACTATCAAAATACCCCCTCCAGTTGATACCAAGAATTCGTCTTCAAGGTCAAGCATTTCTATTCCCTACAGTTCAACACATTTATTGCCGGTTGACCCCAAAAACCACGAAAAAGGTTTTGGAGAAGATTACTTGTTGCCGTGTGCTTCTTCCCACTCCCAATCTATAGTCAAAGAAACCAATGGTAGCAATTCCTCCATGCAGTTGCCCACTCCCTTGGCCAAGAGATTCACATTCCCGCAGCGGGACCCACATAGTGCCTTCGATAGTAACAAAGTAAAAAGACAATCATTCTCAGGTCCATTAGCAAGTAAGCCATTTTCAAGCCTCATTCATCTACTAGCGGCCCTAATATTGATACTGAAATTTCCTAACTAGTTATCGGAAGCCATTCTAGAACTCCAATTCCTCAGGGCTCTACCTCTCCTAATGTATCTCGTAGTGCTTCACCTCCCCTTTTATCTTCACCAAAAATAAGTGAACTTCATGAGCTACCTAGGCCTCCTAACAATTTTTCCACCAAGCCAGTTTCTTCTACTTTTCTTGGGTATTCGGTTCTCATTGGTTTTTTTGACTATAGATTGGGAGTGGGAAGAAGCACACGACAACAGGTAATCTTCTCCAAAACCTTTCTCGTGCTTTTCATGGTCAACCGGCAATAAATGTGTTGAACTGTAAGGAATAGAAATGCTTGACCTTGAAGACCTTGGTATCAACTAGAGGGGGTATTTTGATAGTTTATCAGGGTGTTTATTGGAGGATTTAAAAGGGTAGAATAGTAATAATGGTGGTGTAGTTTTAATTTTTATAAGTAAACTTAGTAATGCGGGGGTATTAAGTAAACGTGCGGGGGTAAATAACAATTCTCTTATTTTTATTAAAATTTTTATTTTCCACATTACTTCATATAACTAACCAATTAATAAAGTGAAATAAATTTTAATATGGGGTAAAATAGAAATTTGAATACTTTCTATCCCAAATGTGATAATCATTTTAAAATAAATATTTTATCACAAAATGACATCTATTTTGGAATGGATGGAATATAATTTCTAAAGTTACAACCACTTTTTACAATTCAAACTGCTCCCTCACTTTCTCTTAGCATTATTTTGGAAGGTTTTTTATTTGTGTTTTTTTTCCTTCCCTTTTTGAACATTTTCTTTGGCTATAATATTCTTTTTAAATTCAAATAAAGAAGATAATTCCTAATTCTATTTTATATAAAAGTCTTACTTAAAATAGCTTTTATATCTCTTGTTATATCACGTACTAATAAGTGTTGTGGTTTGTTTTTATCAATCTTAAAATAAATATAAATGTTATATTTATAACTAAATTTATTATAATTTTCAACAATGTAAATAATGTATAATAATTAAAAATATATTTTTATTAAAAATTACAAATTAACTGCTACAACACTTACTAAAAATGGGAAAAAGTAATAAAAATGTAGGGCTAGCTTGGTAGATATACCGATTGTATTCCGCTTATACCATGTACCAACCAAGTTTAACTTGGTACATAAAAATATGTATCATTATCAACCGACTAAGTTGGTATACCAACTTAGTTGGTACGGTTGGTACTCAATTGGTACTAGTCTCTACCAAATGTAGAATCAAAATTCAAAAAGTATTACATTATATTCAAAACAAATCATAACCCACATACAATCCGACACAATAAAGACATTTTGCTTGAATTGAAAGTCAAATAAAGTGAATTACTACCCATCAACGATGAAAATGGTGGCGTTAATGAATCAAAATTAAGAAAAATAAAGAGCAAAGACATTTTAGAAAGAAGGAATGTGAAGACAAGAAAGAACCCCAAACCCTAGTTGTAGTCGGTAAAGAACAAGAAAATAATTCAATTAAAGATAACTTTGGTTAATTCGTTAGAAAGAGGAAAATTGAGAGAGAGAAGTACGTATCTTGTTTCAGAAGAAAATCGAAACTTGTGACATGGAGGCAAATCACTGAGAGAGAGTGACTTGTGAGAAATGAGAATAGAGAATAGAGAAAGTCAGCAGTCAAATTAGGGATAGAAGGAAATTTTATTATATATATATAAATATTTAATATTTATATGAAAATTAATATTTTTAAAAACTATAATTGGTACATGGTATATCAACCAACATTAAATATATGTACCGTGTACCAACCAATTATACAGAATTGATACGGTACTACCGTACCAACATTTCGATATACCGATTTTTACATACCAATTATAATTGATACACAAGTTGGTTGATACGAATTTGATTTTTTTGCCTGTCCTATAAAAATGTCTAATTCTTCTTAGGCCTATCGACATTATTAACCATTGTACTTTGTGCAAGTTTTGATTTTAACTATTCATGTATTTTTGTAAAGAGTTTTAACCATTTTACTTACACATGGAGTTTTTATCAAAAAATCCCCCATTCTAATGAAATCTACAAAAACAAAACAGCCAATTTTCGATTCTATCAAAAACTCCTTGTGTTGAAACGAATATTACCAAATACTCCATAATAAATATAAATGGCATAAATACCCCTAGCCCAAAAGAAAACCCTTACCTCCCCTTCCCCGGCCATCACCTCCTACCGCTAGCGATGGTCAACAACCATCAATCATTGACGGCCGATTGCCGAACGCCGCCAGTCCACCCTCGATCGTCGCCCGCTGACAACCGCCTGGTCATCCTTTGACTGTCGATCTAACTACCTCTGACCGACCACCTCATCCATTTCTTTGGCAATATATTTAAAAAATTAATGATATTGGTAGAAATTGAACCAGAACTTCTATAAACCAAAGATACCCCTTTACCACTAAGCCAAGTCATTCTATTATCAACATTTTACGCATCTATATTAATAAGACAAAATAAACATCCTTTTTAATTGCAAGTGATGAATAAATTTCTCAATAATATTATTTGCTTATTGTGAACAACTTTAAATACGAAATAAATGTTGGAAATGGGTAACGAAAGTTAAGTTTGACTTAACGTTGACCTAACTTCCTAACGAAATTCGTTAAATAGTTAACGAGGCAAGTTACAAAATGTATTCTACATTTAGCGTAGATTATGAAACTCATTTATTGTCTCAAAACCATTTCCGAGTGAATGAGAAATTAATGACAAAGTTTTGTAACTTAACGAGAGTTGGTTAAAAGGGTCAATTTGATCATTTGGATCAAATTGGATTTAAACTGTGTTTTTGGCTGATGAAATTGTGCAATCTGGTGATCAGAACGAGTGGGGACTCTGAGCACGAGTCGTGAGCACGAATGGACCTTAATGGACCTTGGCTCAAAACTGATCAGAACGAGTGGAAACTTGAAGAACGAGTCGTGAGCACGACTCGTGCCAAAGGGCACGAGTCGTGCCCTTCACAGCTGTTCGCGAAAAGTTGCACCTTTTAATGGAAAAGACACAAAACCTTTTAACTCTCCTTATATACTTCCCCTCCGAATTTCAATTCATACATACAGTCATTTGAGCCTTCCTACCCTCTAGTAAGATAGAAAAACATACCCAAATCATTGCATATTGTTGCATCAAATCCTTCTAAGTCCAAAGTTTCAAACATAGTGTTGTTCGTTAGAGTATTTGATTTGGAGTGCTCCTATCATATACTTAAAAGTCATTTTATCTTACTAGAAGATTGCCATTGAAACCGTAAGCACCTGTGCGGGGCAATAACTTCTTACGGAGATTGTATTTAATACAAGACTCGACTTGTCTCATAGTTTTTCAATCTCCGTTACTTTTTCAGTTAAGTTTTCAGTTAAGTTCTTGAGAAGCCTACCAAAAGTCCAACAATCGTAAGAAGTTATTTACGCTTCTTCAAGACCTTCAAGAGATGGCAAATGAGAAAGACACCACCTCATCCAATCAAGGGAATGTAACGCCTCCTTCTCAAGGTGACGCTACGTTCAACCATGTTGCACCCGCTCCTACACCGTCTCACTCGGTACAAGGTGAGAAACCTCCTTCAACTGTATCTGGTACAATCTCTAGTGTCGCACCTCTTAATGCTCCCCCTCCGTCTCATGCGTTCGTGCATGCGGAAAGATCGGGTAGTCTTACCGGGATGGATTTTAAGAGGTGGCAACAGAAAATGTTGGTCTACTTGACAACATTGAGATTAGTGCGATTTCTTTGGGAATATCCACCATTGGTATCCAAAGAGGATGATCCCCAAGCAAAGAATGCTTTGGATACATGGAATCACAACGATTTATTTTGTCGCAATTATATTCTTAATGGCTTGGATTATGCACAATACAAGGTGTGTCGTGGCATAAAGACCGCGAGAGAACTTTGGGATTTTCTCGAGATGCACAATACTATGTGTATTGTGACTAAAAGACCGCAAGTGAACTTGGTGGAAAGAAGTACCGGAAACAAGAGAAAGAACACCGGGAAAGTGAAGAGGACCGCCAAGAAGGTTAGAGGTAGTTGTTTTAATTGCGGCAAACCCGGGCATATGGATAGGAAATGTCGACATCCTAGAATCAACAACCAAGGTGGAATCCCTCTTCAAGCCAATGTGAATGAAGATAGAAATGTTTCATTGAATTTCGAGCAACTTAGTCTATCGGGATAAGTTTTGAACTGACCAAATGTGGTTATTGTGTAAGTAAAGGGTACCTTGTTGAAGGACTCCTTAACTTGAATTGTAAATGTTTTATCCGCCTAAGTGCGAAGAATAAAATTTCAAATTTTATTTACTTGGTTTGAAGTGTTCCAATTGTTATGGCGTGTTCAATTAGGTCGTGTAAATTTAAATTCACTAAGTCGACGAGTTAATTTAAAATTACTACCTAAGATGAAGTTTGATTCGCATATCAATTGTGATTTCTTTTGTAGAAATCAGTTCAAACCAGCGATAGTAAATAGATAGTTCATTACTTCTATTTATGATTGCATTTATGCAAAGTTCATCTTTTGGAAAAGTAAAAGTAAAACCTTAAAGTTTTAAGTAAACAATAAGGTTTGTGATTCATCTTAATTATCAATTAAGAATTTCGTAGTGATAGAGGTGGTTAGTATGTAGTACCGTTTGGAAAAATAATTGTTGGGACGCTGGCACTTATTTATCAAACGAATGTGTTGGGTATACATGTTTTAACCCTCCTATTTTGTATTTGATTTGATTGATACCATAACCTCCTGTCTACTTTAAGGACTTTAGGACCCTATGTAATGAAGCTTAGACTTCAATTTTTTAGCTAAGTCCATTTTATAGAATAGGTTAATCTTAGGCTTGAAGACTGGCACAAGTTTCATTGGAAGCAAGGTTGTAGTTCCTGAAGTATTCAAAACCGCACCATGAACCGCACATGCAAACCGCAAGTGCAGTTCAAGTCTTGAACTTGCTTCTTGAACCAACCGCATGCAACCACCCTTGAACCGCACCTGTGCAGTTCATGTGCAACCGCATCCTTGCAACCTCCTGGTGTAGCAAAACCGCACTTTCCTAACCGCGTCTAACCAACCGAATCCAATGATTGGCTACTTGAAGTGAACAACTTTTTATCCGTTGGAATCCACGTCAGCAATATCAAAAGTCAACCATCATATCTTGTCACGTGATTCAATGTCGAAAAGATCCAAGGATCTTGTAAAGGTGACAGTGTCCTAACCTCATTGCTTGCGGTGGAGCACGATCGGCTTTACTGCAGCTGTACCAAAGGACAAAAGTGGTTCTTTGTGGACCAATAGGATTGCATCAAGTACTTGTCCTTCAACATGTTGTATCCAACGGCTAGTTTCTTGATGCTTGGGTATAAATACCCCAATCTTCACCATTTGAAGATTGCTTGAAAAATTGAGAAGTCTTTGTGTTCATAGAAGTGAAGCTACGCCGAAATTATTCAACCCTTTGAATCTTCATCTTCATACTTCAAGAAATATTCCTAGCCCAGAAATCAAGCCTTAACACATTCAAGAATCATTGAGCTCTACATCTCACAGATTTAAAGAGCCTTGATCTTGTTTCTCACACACACACCTCTCTTGTCTAAACACATAGTTTATTCATTTGAGATACACTGGTTATAGTTTTGGATTTGTTCTTCATAGAAAAGATTTTATTGTACTTTGTAATCTCACAATACTTAATATAAAATCTCTCTTAGAAATCCAAGACTAACCATCTTGGTAGTGGACGTAGATCGTTTATCGATTGAACCACTCCAAATAGCGTGTTCTTACTTTCTGCATTTATATTTACTGTGCTTGCTAATTATATATCTTTGTCTCTGTTTGATCTTTATTTAGCTATCCATTATTGTGAAATAGTGTTTGGAGTTAACAAAGTCAAAACCACACGTGTTTGTAAAACTGCTCTTCCCAAAACCGCACCATCAAAACCGCATTTTACAAACCGCCTCTCTAAACCGCTTTACACTCTATTATTCCGCTGTGCATTTTACACTATCACTTGCAGTCTATTATCAACTGCAAGAGGATTTTGTAAGCAAGAGGTTCAGTCTTTAAAAGAGGGCGAAAAATTTTAATACAGCTATTCACCCCCCTCTAGCTGTATTTTCACCCTTGTTGCCACCTTTGGGACCAACAAGTGGTATCA
This sequence comes from Adenophora triphylla var. japonica, assembly GCA_022495995.1. Lineage (NCBI taxonomy): Eukaryota > Viridiplantae > Streptophyta > Magnoliopsida > Asterales > Campanulaceae > Adenophora > Adenophora triphylla. The sequence continues at coordinate 85,589 of JAFEMH010004330.1, forward strand.
GAGCTAACACATTTTAAAACCACTGTTTTTCAAGCTTAACAGCTTGTGTGCCGATTCGATATGGCAACCTCAAAGACAATGACTACTGTTAACTATTCACACATTCCAATGTTGGACGAAGACCACTTTGACATCTGGAAGTGCCGAATGCTTATTCATTTGGAAACCATAGATGAAATGCTGGTGGAGTGCGTGATCAATGGCCCTCTAATCCCAATGAAGGCTAACACTGATGCAACCACCAATGCTGAAACTCCAGAGGTCAAAAAGCCAAAAGATGAGTGGTCGGATGAAGAGAAAAGATTAGTTGCCTTGGACAGCAAGGCGAGGTTCATCATTTCTGGAACCCTCCCCGTATCAACTCTTCAGAAAGTGATGTACCTCAAAACCGCAACGCAGATGTGGGATGCCATAGAGAGCTACCTCGAAGGTGACGAAGAGTGCAAGGAAAACAAATTATACCTTTGTTGAAAGATCCTACAACAACTTCAACAGAAAATCCAACGAAACCTTGCGTCAAACCTACGATCGATATGTTGAGGTAGTTAATGCTTGTATATCTCTTGGTAAAACTTTAACCGATAAGGAAATCAATATGACTTTCCTATCTGCTTTAGGTTCTAGATGGGTAAATAAGGCTACCTCTCTAGAAGACTCCAAAGTATTGGGTACTTGGTCATTAAGTAACTTGTATGCCAATCTTAGAGTCTATGAACTTAAACTAAATCATATTGAAGAGATAGAAGGAAAAACCAAATCGCTTTCTATGTGTAGTGGAACATGAAGAGAAACCATCCACATCCAATCAAACCACCGATCCTTCCATATCAACCTCATCACTCATCGAGATGGATGATGATGATTTTGCCATGTTTGTGAAAAGATTTCAAAAATTTAGAAAATCCTCAAAACCTTTCACAAAATCATTTTCAAAAGGCAAACCTCCTGCAACATTTTCTAGGGCTACAGATACAAAGAAGAAGAGTGACTTGGTATGCTACAACCTTGTAGGAAACTGGCCACTTTGCATCTGAGTGTCCACGGCCTAAATATGAATATATGAAAAAGAAAACTTTTCCTTCGAAATTTTCTCATCGAAAGGGAATGGTTCTTTGAGGAGGAAGAGAATTCCAAGGAATTAGCAACTTGGATTGAAAGCAGTTACGAGGATGGAAGTGACGGTGAAACCGAAGAGGTTAACCTCTGCTTAGTTGCAGACGCTTCGATGACTCGGATTCTGAATCATTTGAGTTGCATGATATGGAGGAAAAGGAGGTTTTTGCAAAACTTCCAAATTATAAATTGGATGATGATATTAATCTTACTCCTAGCGTTAAGATAGGAAATTGTTCGTATTCACGTCCCATTTTCTCATCTAAAAGCTGCTCCACCTTCAAAAGCTATTCCAAAGAAAATTTTGAAAAAGGTGGTGGAAGAGGTTTCTCCCATGGAACATGAAAAGATGTTCAAGGAAGCTGAAATGGTGATCCATCAGTTCTCAAATCTTAAGAAAGCCTTAAGCTTAGCTCATGATGAACTTAATCGTACAAGACGGAGAAAAGCGTGATGAGGTCTGAAATCTCTAATCTTAAGGACCAAATCAAACAGATGACTCCTCTTGCTGATCAAAACCGCATCCTTGAAACTAAGGTTGCTGCACTTCAACTCAGGAATGATGACTTGGTAACCCAAATCGACGATCGTCAAAAGATTATTGATTCGTGGCTCAAGTCTCAATCCACCAAGGATAAAATCTTGGACTTCCAAGTTCCTCCAGAACTAAGGATGGTCTAGGGTTTGGATCGAGGAAGAGGAGAAGTGGGCATCCTCGAGTGAAAAGGATGAGGAAATTTTGGAACTAACTAAAGAAATGCCCAAAGGGAAGCATGCTAAAGGAAATGGTAAAGGAAGACAAGTAAATTATGTCTACCCTAAAGGAAAGCAATATTGGAAGAATTACGTGTTAAAACCTAAGAATTACGTGGAAGCATCTGAAGAGGAAATGGCTTATGGAATTGGTAGAATTCCTGCTCCAACCGCTTCGGTGGAAAAGGCGGTTCTGCTAACTCCAGGTCTGACCGCGCTTCTTCTTCGACCGCTCCTCCTGCCTTCAAATGCAGGAATAGCGTCCCCAGAAAATACGTGGTCAAACCAAAGCCTGTTCCCTTCATATCAGCTGGAATGTTAGCTGGAACTGCTCCTCCCAAACCGCTTCCTTGTCCAAAACCGCATGCAACTCCTAAGAAGAGTAAGGAGTTAGTAAAACCTCATGAAGCTTGTAGCTATTACAAATGTTCTGTGTGTGATGGTTTAGGTCACAAGGCTGCAGAATGCCTTTTGCGGTTCACATCCAATGCCAGGAAGAGCAAACCTCCTTCACAAACAGGTGTGGGTCGTAAAGGGTTGCTAACTTCAGGACCCAAGGAATAAAGGGGGACCTCGTTCTTAATGTTTACATTTCAGGTCCTCTGCTTCATGGCTGGTCACTCCAAGGATAATGAATGGTATCTTGACAGTGGCTGCTCAAGACATATGACTGGAGATAGATCATTACTTGAAGATGTCGTTGAAGCAAGTGGTCCATCTGTAACCTTTGGTGATAACAACAAAGGCAAGACCATTGGATATGGTGTTATAAGGAGAGGAAATCTAACTATTGAGAAGGTTTCTCTTGTCGATGGACTCAAGCACAACCTCCTTTCAATTTCTCAATTTTGCGACAAAGGAATGCTTTGCAACTTCACGTCATCAAATTGCTTTATCAAAGATAGCATTTCCGGCGTCACCCTACTCACAGGGATTCGTAAGAGTAATATTTACATTATTGATCTAAATTCTGCATGTAGTATTACTAATCTCTGTTTTGTAGCTAAGAATGTGAGCGAAAATAGTTGGCTATGGCACAAGAGGTTGAGCCACTTGAACTTCAAGTATCTTGCAAAGATTGGTAGGGAAAACCTCGTTCGTGGTTTACCCAAAGTGGCTGACCATCATCCAGAGAAATGCAGTGCATGTCAACTTGGTAAGCAGTCCGCGTCGTCTTTCACCAGCAAGACCGCTCCTTCAACTTCAAGATGCTTACAACTGCTTCACATAGATTTGTTTGGACCCGTAACCACTGCCAGCATTGGAGGAAATAGATATACTTTAGTGGTGGTGGATGATTACTCAAGATATACGTGGGTTGAGATGATGATTTCCAAAGATGACTGTTATGAGATTCTCACCGCACTCTTTAGACGGCTCCAAACTCAAAAAGAAGATGACATCGTTAGTGTTCGATCAGATAATGGAACAGAATTTAAGAACAACGGTGTTGCTCAGTATTGTGATGACCATGGGATTGATCACAATTTTTCCACAGCTGGTGTTCCACAACAAAATGGGGTTGTGGAAAGGAAGAATAGGACGTTGATTGAGGCTGGAAAGACAATGATATCTGAAGCGAAGCTACCTCAGTATTTTTGGGCTGAAGCAATCAATACCGCATGCTTCACTCAGAACCGCTCCCTCATCAACAAAACCTATAATAAGACTCCCTATGAGCTTTGGCGAGGAAGAACCCCCAACATTGCATTCTTCAAGATCTTTGGCTGCAAATGCTTTGTCCTCTACAACGGAAGAGAAAATAGAGGTAAATTCGGAGCCAAAGCCGACGAAGGTATTTTTGTTGGGTATGCTAAACATTCTAAAGCTTTTCGTATTTTCAATAAAACTAGTTTAAAAATACACTACAAGAAAAACAGGTTTTAGCGACGGAAAAATCCGTCGCTAAAAGTCAAATTTCCGTCGCTAAAACGATTTACCGACGGATTACCGACGGATTTTTTCCCTCGCTAAAACCCTCGTCGCTAATGTTTAACGACGAAATTTCCTGTCCGTCGGTAATTTAACGACGGACCAATCCCTCGCTAATCGATTCCAAACCGTCGCTAATAATATGGATGGGACGACGAATTTATAATATTTTGCGACGGAATAATCCGTCGTTATTGTTTAGAATTCGTCGCTATAATTAAATTAAATTTTTCAATATTTTTATTTTTGATATACCAAATTACCGACGGATATTTCCGTCGCTAATTTGATATTTTTTATTAAAAAAATTTTATATATATATATATATATATATATATATATATATATATATATATATATATATATATATATATATATATATATATATATATATATATATATATATATATATATATATATATATATATATATATAGAAATATATATATAAATATATATATAAATATATATTAATATATATATATATATATATATTAATATATATATATATATATATATATATATATATATATATATATATATTAATATATATATATATATAGAAATATATATATAGAAATATATATTAATATATTTAAAAATATATTAATATATATTTTTATTTTATTATTGTTGATAAAAAATTGACAAAATAAGCCAAAAAAATCCGAGTATTATATCATATGAATATCAAGTCCTCATCATACAATTCAATTACTGGTTGAATATCAATATTTTCTTTCCAAATAAAGCTATTGATCAAGAAAAAATTTAAAACTATTGTCGACAAACACCAAATTATTGCAGAATATCATCAACCAAACCATACAACTCTTGCCTTTGTATCTATTCATCAAACAGTTGGTCTGCGTTCAAAACCAATTCCAGAATCATCACTACAAGGCACAACATCAAGACCAGTAACCATGGCTGATGGAGGGGCCCCTTCTACAGCGATCTCCATCTCCCTAACCTTCTCATCACTCCCAGAAAACAATGCCTGAACGGACCCATCTCGCAAGTTTTGAACCCATCCGTTCAAGCCCAATTCTCTTGCAATTGATCACAACTCGAACCTGCACACATACACACGCACACACATTGTGACAAATTATTCTAAAATTAATCTTACCCAAAAACCCACAAAAAATAAATAGTCAATTGGTCCACAAAAATTGGTAATTCCATTTCATAACGTTGTTATACTACAATTTCAATGGAAAAGGGGAGGCGAACGAACTTCCCCCTGATGCATCATCAACTTATTGTCATATGGTGGCCGACGAGGAGAATCAATGGAAAAGAAGAAGTGGGAAGGGGCTGTGGGAAGGAACGTGAAGAGAGAGAGAGAAGATGAGGGAGGCTGCCATTGATTCCTAGGTGATGTTGAATTGAGGGGAAGATGAAGCCGTGGTATGCGTTTAGAGAGAGAGGGTAATGTTAGCGTGAAGAGAGAGAGAGAGCAGATGAGATGAGGGAGGGAGGCGGCGCTTAATGAATAAAAGGGGTGTGGTTAGGGTTTTGATCTAGGCCATTAATTTAAAGGAAATGGATGGTTGAGATGATAATTTAAGTGAAATAGTTTATTAAAATGTGAGCCATTGTATCCAAGTCAAATGTGTTATTATAGATGGCTAAGATGATGATCCATGTCAAAGCCAAAAATTTAATAAAATAAATGTCAAATAATTAATAATGCTTATTATTAATAACCATTCTTTATACTTTCATTTGTTTAATTTTTTTTTATAACTTTTTGTAAAAAATTTCAGTAGTAAAAAATTTCTCAAATATTTATTTCTATGAAATAAAAATTAAAAATATATTGCTTAGTAATATATTTGAACCCCTAAACCCCACTCTATACCCTAAATAAATTACACCATAAATCTTATACCCTAATAACTATAATAATTTAAAAATTAATAAAAATAATTACTTATAACTCTAATAATTTAATATATGATATAATTTCATAATAATGGGTGTATAATACTAGTAATAATACATAATATCAAAAAAGTAAATGTTTTTATAATATATACTTTTATTTCTTTAATAATATTAGTAATAATACTTAATAATAATACTAATAATGATGTTATTGTTAATTATTCAATTAAATAATTGAATATATTAATAATTATTATTATATAATTAATAATAATACTTAATAATAATATTAATAATAACTAGTAATAATACATAATATCAAAAAAGTAAATATTTTTATATTATATAATTTATTTCTTTAAAAATTATTAATAAAAATACTTAATAATAATACTAATAATGATGCTATTTTTAATTATTCAATTAAATAATTGAATATATTAATAATTGTTATTATATTAATAATACTTATTAATATACCCTCATACCCTAAGTCTCATATACTCTAAACCATATACTCTATACCTATACCATATACCCTATATCGTATAGGGTATACCCTATAGCGTATAGGCTATAGGGCATAGGGTATGGGGTATAGGGCATAGGGTATATGGTACAGGGTATACCCTATAGGGTATAGGGTATACCATTTAGGGTATAGGGTATACCCTATAGGGTATTGGGTAAAGGGTATACCCTATATGGTATAGGGTATATGGTATAGGGTATACCCTATAGGGTATACACTATAGGATATAGGGTATACCCTATAGGTTATAGGGTATAGGGTATACCCTATAGGGTATAGGACATAGGGTATATGGTATAGGGTATAGGGTATAGGGTATACCCTATAGGGTATATGGTATAGGGCATAGGGTATATGGTATAGGGCATAGGGTATATGGTATAGGGTATACCCTATAGGGTATAGGGTATAGGGTATATGGTATAGGGTATACCCTATAGGGCATAGGGTATACCCTATGCCCTCTACCCTATGCCCTATAGGGTATACCCTATACCATATACCCTATGCCCTATAAGGTATAGGGTATAGGGTATACCCTATAGGGTATAGGGTATGCCCTATAGGGTATAGGGTATAGGGTATACCATATAGGGTATAGGGTATAGGGTATGCCCTACACCCTATAGGGTATAGGGTATACCCTACAGGGTATAGGGTATACCCTATAGGGTATAGGGTATATGGTATACCATATAGGTATATATAGGTATACCTACAGTAGTATATAGGTATACCCATAGGGTATAGGGTATAGGGTATACCATATAGGGTATAGGGTATAGGGTATGGTATACATAGGGTATAGGGTATGCCCTATAGGGTATAGGGTATAGGGTATACCCTATAGGGTATAGGGTATAGGGTATAGGGTATGCCCTATATGGTATAGGGTATGTCTTATAGGGTATAGGGTATACCCTATAGGGTATAGGGTATAGGGTATACCATATAGGGTATAGGGTATGCCCTATAGGGTATAGGGTATACCCTATAGGGTATAGGGTATAGGGTATAGGGTATACCCTATAGGGTATAGGGTATAGGGTATAGGGTATGCCCTATATGGTATAGGGTATAGGGTATGCCTTATAGGGTATAGGGTATACCCTATAGGGTATAGGGTATAGGGTATGCCCTATAGGGTATAGGGTATACCCTATAGGATATAGGGTATAGGGTATGCCCTATAGGGTATAGGGTATATGGTATACCTTATAGGGTGTATCCTATAGGATATAGGGTATACCCTATAGGGTATAGGGTATGCCTGATAGGGTATAGGGTACACCCTATACCCTATAGGATATATGGTATAGGGTATAGGGTATACCCTATAGGGTATAGGTTATAGGGTATACCCTATAGGGTGTATCCTATAGGCTATCTATATTATAAATCACACCATTGTGTTTGAACAGTGGTGTGAATAGTTCCATCCGCGGAAATGACCATTTTGCCCTCACTATTCACTCCCTTTCCCATTTCGCCCTTAAAAAAAAAATTAATTTTTTTTTTTTAAAAAAAAATTTGGCCTTGGACACGGGCATATTTAAAAAAAAAACAAAAAACGTGGCCTTGGACACGGGCTTAGGCTAGTAGGGTATAGGGTATACCCTATAGGGTAAAGGGTATGCCTGATAGGGTATAGGGTATAGGGTACACCCTATAGGGTATAGGGTATAGGGTATAGGGTATATGGTATACCCTATAGGGTGTATCCTATAGGGTATAGGGTATAGGGTATACCCTATAGGGGTATAGGGTATGCCCGATAGGGTATAGGGTATAGGGTACACCCTATACCCTATAGGGTAAAGGGTATAGGGTATACCCTATAGGGTATAGGGTATAGGATATAGGGTATACCATATAAGGTATAGGGTATAGGGTATAGGGTATAGGGTATAAAAGTTATATAAAAAAAGTTAGAAAAAAATAAACAAATGAAAGTATAATAAAGAAATCAGAGACGGATAAAATTCTTTAATTTTACTATATATCCAATATTTTTTTATTTATAAAAAAAATAAGTATATAAAAGACAAAAAGAGTGACGGACAATAGCATGTATTTTTTTTTTTTTTAATTTTTTATGGCTTAGTAATATATTTGAGATGTTTGTTAGTAGTGATTTTTTTTTTAAAAAAAGTTAAGAATTTTTATTTAAAAATATATATTTTATATAATTTTATCATATTTGGCCTTACATCATTTACATTTGAGGTAAACTTAAAAATTATGTATTAATAAACATGCATTAAATTGTATAATTAAAAAAAAAAAAATCCGTCGGTAATCCCTCGTTAATCCGTCGCTAAAAGAAATTGAAATAATATTTTTTTATTTTTCTAATTATATAGCGACGAAATGCATCCGTCGGTAAAAAAATTTTCAAATCCCTCGTTATTCCCTCGCTAATCCGTCGGTAATTAATAAGAAATAATATTTATTTATTTTTTACTTTATATAGCGACGGAAGTTATCCGTCGTTATATTATTTTCAAAATTCCGTCGTTAATCCGTCGCTAAATGAAAATAAAATAATATTTTTTTAATTCTATAGCGACGAAATACATCCGTCGGTAAAAAAAAATTGCAATCCCTCGTTAATCCGTCGGTAAACCGTCGTTAAAAAGAGGCGCAATTTTTTGGCGCCAATTTTACGACGAAATAGTGAGGGAATAGTGTCCGTCGTTAAATCCGTCGTTAAATCCGTCGTTAAAGTTGTCGTTTTGACTTTTTATTTTTTATTTTTATCCCTCACTATTCCCTCGCTAATCCGTCGCTATTAGCGACGGATTTGTGTCCGTCGCTAAAATCCGTCGCTAAATGACAGTTTTCTTGTAGTGATAGTAGAATCTGTCCATGTTACTTTTGATGAGCATTCTCTCCTTGAGCCACATTTGGCTCCAAATGTTGCTGATGATTTTGTTGAGCATAATGAACCAGGTGAACCTCAAACCGCACCTGAACCTCAACCGCAAAATCCGGCACCCTCAACCGAAATTCCCCATAACCGCAATTTTGAAACCGCACCGAAGAACCCTCTCCGGATGCAACCTGCAAGGGAAGAAGAAGTTGAGAATTCCCTATCCAGCTTATAGAACCTCTTCGTCAACTAACCTTCCATGACTTCTTTGAAGGATCTAACGATGTTCCAATTGAAGATCTTCACAAACCTCGATCCAACCAGACTTACCCCTGAGGTTCGTGAAGTCGGCGTCACCCCCTCACAAATGTGATTGGTGATACATTTTCCGGTGTTCAAACAAGGAGATCAAATTATGACGAGCATACATCTCTTTTATCTCAAGTTGAACCCAAGAAGATTGATGAAGCACTCCAAGATTCCAGTTGGGTTGTTGCTATGCAAGAAGAACTCAACCAGTTTGAAAGATGCAAGGTCTGGACTTTGGTGCCTAGACCTCAGGATCAAGGAGTGATAGGAACTAAGTGGGTATTTAGGAATAAGATGGATGAGAATGGAAGCATCACTAGGAATAAAGCAAGGTTGGTTGCACAAGGATATAGACAAGAAGAAGGAATTGATTATGATGAAACCTTTGCTCCAGTTGCAAGATTGGAAGCTATCAGAATCTTCTTAGCCTACGCCTCTTTCAAACGTTTCAAGTTATATCAAATGGATGTTAAGAGTGCGTTCCTCAACGGCGAACTGCAAGAGACCGTGTATGTTGCCCAACCACCTGGATTTGAAGACTCCAAATTTCCCAATCATGTCTACAAACTCCAAAAAGCTTTGTATGGACTTAAGCAAGCTCCAAGGGCATGGTATGAGACTCTTTCTAAATTTTTACTAGAAAAAGGATTTAAACGCGGTAAAATTGATACAACTCTTTTTATTGCCAAATATAATGAGCATACTTTACTTGTTCAAATTTATGTCGATGATATTATTTTTGGTTCTACTAATGAGTTACTTTGTAAGCGTTTCGAGAAGCTAATGAAAAGCAAGTTTGAGATGAGCATGATGGGAGAATTAACATTCTTCCTCGGGCTTCAAATCAAGCAATGCGAAGAAGGTATTTTCCTTAGCCAAGCCAAATACACCAAGGAGCTAATAAAGAAGTTTGGATTAGAAAATGCTAAAGCATATGATACTCCTATGGCCACCGGCAATAAGCTAGATAAGGATCTCAAAGGTAAGAAAGTTGATCAAACTTTATATCGAGGTATGATCGGCTCATTACTTTACTTAACTGCTAGTAGGCCAGATATCATGTTTAGTGTATGTGCTCGCTATCAAGCAGATCCTAGAGAAGCACATCTCATTGCAGTCAAGCGTATAATCCGCTATTTATCTGGAACCACTAACCTTGGACTTTGGTATTCCAAAGATTCGAACTTCGATCTTGTAGGTTATTCAGATGCAGATTATGCAGCTTGTACTATTGACAGGAAAAGCACTAGTGGTACTTGTCATTTCCTTGGAAATAGACTAGTTGCTTGGGCCGCAAGAAGCAAGCTTCGGTTTCGGTGTCAACCACGAGAGTGAGTATATTCTTTGGTAGTTGTTCTTTGTCAAATCCTTTGGATGAAGCGGCGGTTGGTAGACTATGGAATCCATGAAGGGAATTGCCCCATCATGTGTGACAACACTTCAACAATTTCAGTCTCCAATAACCCTGTCATGCATTCCAAGACCAAGCATATTGATATCAAGTATCATTTCCTCAAAGACCATGTGGAGAAGAGGAATATCCATTTAGAGTACGTGGGGACAGACAACCAGATTGCTGACATCCTCACAAAGGCTCTTGACTCCAAGAGGTTTTCTTTCCTCAGAGGAGAAATGGGTATGCTTGAACTTAAATAAATTCCATTCTCTTTATTAACTAACTTGGTTGTTGAGTATAGTTTCAATTCCACTATTTGAACCGCGTGTACCAAACCGCAAGGATTTTCAACCGCACTGCAGCCAACCGCTTCACTTAAAACCGCATGCTGCAGTTCAACCGCTTGATCTTAACCGCAGTTCAACTTGGAGTATTTTCTATCTTTACTTTTACTTATAGTTATTTAAAAAAAAAAAAAAAAAAAAAAAAAAAAAAAAAAAAAGCTGTTCAAATTCCTTTTATTTATTTTTCAGTCCTTATTTTTTCTTTAAGGGTTTATTTGCAAATGTTTTCCCACAAAAATTTAAATTTTAAGAGCATTCAATGCAAAGGGAACATTAGCATTAAATGGCCTTCATGTCAGCCGTCATTGTTTGACGTGTTGAAGCTGAAAGGGTGCATGCTTTGCAATGATTCACTGAGTTGGTGAACCAGTTTGTCCTTTCAACTGCCAAACCCTAACTTTTTCCTATATATAGAAGACATAAGTCACCTTTTAAAACTTTTACTGTCTTCTCTCTCTCTCTGCCGTACCTCTGTCAGTCTTTCTACCAACTTATCTTCTCTCTCTCTCTAACCTTCATATCTTCATAAAATTCTAAGTCTTTCTTCATCAATGGCACCCAAACCCATTGAAGATATGGTATGGTTTCTGAACTTTAGACTCTTTTTTCTTCTGTAAATCATACATGCTATAGAACTGTTTCTGCCATTGATGAACTTGAAAAGCTTCGAACACCTTAACCTAATTTCTGTTCATAGATGCTTCATTTCTTGATCACTTTGCATGATAATTGTTAGGTTATGTTCGGATTATCGTTATTTGTTCGATTATATACTTTGTTTTATGATCAATCAACATCTTGAACACTGATTTTGAACTTTAAACTTTCAAAGTTTCGAAACCCACTTTTAGATTTTTCCATTTTCTGGATGATTTTGAGTAAAGTAGATGTTTTTATTGTTATATTATGAATCTACTGCTCAATATGATCATTTTGACATGTTACTTGATCATTTTGGTTAACTTTTTCCAAAACCTTGTTCTTGGTGTTCTTCGTGTTCTTCATGCACTCAAGTGACTGTTCATCTTCATTTTCAGAAAAGTTCTTATGTTTTGGATTGATCTAATTCTCAAACTTGTTTTTCCATACTTAGAAAATTTCTGAAAATTTTACCTTGTTGCATGTTTGAACCGCATGTCTTTGAACCGCATCATTCATAGAACCGCATGTTATGAAACCGAACATATAATTACTTATGTTTGTTTCAAAACCGCATGTGTTTTGGTTCTTCAAACCGCAATCTCAGAACCGCATGACATGTTTTCAAAACCGCATATACATTTTCAAACCGCATGCTAGAAAATTACTTAAGTTTTACTAAGTATATAGGCTGGACACCATAACCTTCCTCTCTAAGCACCGCTTGCAGTGTGGGATAATTTTGGATTACAATGCCACGTGCTAAGTATATACTTTTGTATTTTTTTCTTATTTGTTTTCCTACCTGTGTTCACAGTTTTCTTGAGGTTGGAAATTTTCATTTCCAAAACCGCACTATTGCCAACCGCATGTGTGCACCAACCGCATGGGAACTGTGATTGTGTTAAAGTGTTCTAACTTGTGTGTTTTATTTGTAGAATACCAAGTATTTCCTGCCAGGTTGGGAGATAAATGAACCAGAGTTGCGGTCTGATGCTCTGGGAAGAGAGATGATGAGGAAGATGCAAGCTTCTGGAATCCTTCCCCTTTTCAACAAAAATCAAACCTATACCATCCCCTCCTTCATTGACCAATTTTATGAAACCGCTGTGAAGGGAGAGACTGAGCTTTCTGATGGTTCCAAGATTCCTAATTTGGTGGGAGAAGTTGAAGGATTCAGAGTCTCCATAGACTACTTGGACATCAGGAGCACTTACGATTTTCATGTATCTGGTGCCCCAGTTGAAGTTTCTCAGGAGGTCCAAGATGCTACCTGTTCAACTCTGACAGGAAAGCTAGATTCTCTTCTTTGGCCATTACAAGACTACGCCACGAAGAGATTTTGGTGAGATGATGAGCCACTGTGCTACCTTGTTGGGAAGTCTGTTTGTGGGAAGACCGGCAACCACAACAACTTCACCTCTCATCAATGGCAATACTGCTGTGCCATCTACAACGGCATGAAGCTTCATTGGCCCAAGATCTTGATGAGAGAGATTGCTAGCAGCATTGATGCATATCAGCTTAAAGTCAAGAATGAGAAGATAAGGTGGAGACCTTTTGGGAGAGTGCTGACCGCAATCTTTGGGAACTTTCAGCATTTGGAGGATCTTAGGATTGCCACCCCAGAATTATGTATCGATTGGGGTGTTGAAGAATCCTTTGGCCTAAAAGCTATGCATTCCTTCAGAAGATCTTTTGGGAATGATGATTATAAGGCAATCTATGATGCTGATACCTCCCATACCAAGGAAATGTATGTTGCAATGAACCCTGCTACTGCTTCAACCGCACTGGGAAAAGCTATTAAGAAGGCCTCAAGGAAGAGGAAGGCCCCTGCAGAACCGCTCCCTAAGCCTACCTCAACCGCACCCTCTCAACCGCTTGGTTCAGCTGGTGCAGGCCCAAGCCAGAAGAAGCAAAGGAAAGAGAAAGAGAAAAAGAAGATGTCCCTCATTGATGAGGATGATGAAGAAGAAGAAGAAGATAATTCCATTGCCCCTTTAGTGGCCAGGGCTAAGAAGGCCAAGCAAACTCAGGCTGATTTGGCCAGGATGACTGATGAGGAGTTGTCTATCTTCTACAAAGCTGAATTTGAGAGACTTGAAAGGGAAAGGGCTGAGAGGGAAGCAGCCAAAGGAAAATCCAAGGATCCAATTCCCCAACCGCCTCCTTCTCAACCGCAACAAACCAAACCGCTTACCCAAACCCCTCCTCAATCTCCTATCCACTCCCATCATCCATCCCCAGTAAAATCCCCTGCCAAAACACCAACTCATGAACCGCATTCTCCTCCTCAACCGCAAAGAGCTGCAACCGCTCAGGGGGAGAAACCAAAAAGGGTAAAGCAAATTGCCCAGAAAAAGACCCCAACCAAAGGCCCCAAGCGGTTTCTTAAAAGAGTTAGAAATCAACCTTCCCCTTCTCCATCCCCTTCTAAATCTTCTTCCTACTCCACTTCCCATACAACATCCCAATCTCCTTCTAAATCTCATTCTTCCTCCTATCATTCTTCTTCTAGCCAGAACAAATCCCAAACTCCATCACCTCAACATTCCAACCGCTCCCCATCCATTCACCATTCAAACCGCGCTCAAACACCGCCTTACACCCATCTCACTCCAGCCATCTCCATTTCTAACCAAAACCGCGAGCCTACTCCACCTCCTGAAAATTCCCCTCCTCCTAAAACACCATCCCCAAACCGCATCAATACTCCTCCACCTGCAAATTCACCACCTCAAAAATCTCCTACTCCTGACCGCCTTCCTACTCCGCCTCATCAAACCTATCCCATTCCTGAAACCGCACCCCCTCAGCCGCAAAGAACCCCTCCTGTTTCTGTTCATACCTCTCATACCAGTTCTTCATCAAATTCCAACCCCATAAATTCTGAAATTCCAACCACCAACATTCCACCCTCAACCGCACCTATCTCAACCGCACCAATTCCCTCCTTACCTATCCCAACCGCTTCTATTCCATTACCCCAAACACAAATTCCTCCCTCAACAATTTCACCTTATACGGTCCACCTGCCCGCCTTTTCAAACCCTCCTTCAACCCATTTCCCAAACCGCACATCCAACACATTCTCAACCGCCTCCCTCAATTACCCAAATTCCTTCAACTCCAACCGCACCCTCAGATTACTCCCAAATTCTTTCAACCCTTAATCTTATCCAAGGCCAACTTCTCTTAAACCAAGGCCACATGATTAAGCTAACCGCTTCAAATGCCGCTCTTGAGGCCTCCAATAATTCCCTAACCGCTTCCAACCAAACCCTTCTAGCCAAGGTGGATGCTCAAGCCCTAGAATTGGCAAATCTTAAAGCCTTTTTGATTGATACCATTAAGGGGAGAGAAGTTCCTCTATCCAAACCGCCGAAAGCCGTTAAAACCGCAGCTGCAGAGTGTTTTCAGGGCTTTAAAGAAGATCTTGCCCGAGGAGTGCTTAGTGCCATGGGTGATGCTGTTTCAAAAACCCAACTTCATGAAATGCTCACAAATCTTTCCAGTGAGTTTGTCACCTCCACCAACTCTGCACTGATAGCTTTCATGAAGACCCTCCAAGAAACCCAACCGCAGCAAGCTTCAACCTCAGCCGCTCCTTCCCAAACCGCTCTAGATGACCTGCAGCTGAAAATTCTTACTGAACTGGACTCCCTTAAAGATAGAATAAATGTTGATCTCAACATAATGGGAGACAGTATCAAAGAGCAAGTAAGGAATTTTGATAATGACATTTCCTTGATTTGAGAACCTCAAAGCGAGGCTTCAACCTCAAGCTAGACAACTCCATCAAGGAATTGAAGTCCAACCTGAATGTATTTGTTGATGCGGAACCACTTAGAGATGCTCTCTCTACTCAAACAGTAGCCATTCGGGATGAGATCTTCACATTCTACAATTCCTTGAAGGCTGCATTGAAGGATTCACTACTCGGATCAAGGAAAGTGTTGATGGAAACACTAGATCTGTTGATCTTTGTTGGAACCGGCTAGCTGTGATTACGTAACCGCACTACGGATTGTTGAGACTACCCTTGCTAGGCAGTGAAGACCTCGGAGCCCTCGGAAGAAATATCGGAGGTGAAAGCTCGGCCTTCGGACCTTCAGAACCGCAGTTACCTCAGCAAGAAGTCAATCAACCAAGAGAGCAAGCACGCCATCAACATCAACCGCGCCATCATCAACCGCATCATCAACCGCGTCAGCATTAGGATGTCTCATTTTGTAATTCCTTTATCCTTCTTTCTTGAACTCCTTTTTGATTTGTTGGACCACACTCCATGTAATTCTTGTCCAACTTTCTTTTGTTTTTGAAACCTTTGTATTTTGCTTCTCTACCATTGTAAGTGTAACCGCATTGGTAGTAATGAAAAATGCATCATTGGTTCCAAAACCTTGTTCATATCAAACTACTTGTTTGTAGAACAATGAAATCTCTTATGGTTTATAAACTCATTCAAATATTTTCTAACTTAAAATCACTATTTTGAATTGATGTTTAAACATTCGGTTTGAACCGCACTTTGAACTTAAACTCGAATTTCTTAAGTGCATGAATGCATTTCTATACTTTCCACATTGTAAGTTTTCATCTTTTAGAAAGTATAGAAATCTATAGCTTAAGCTAAGTGTGTGCATTGACTTGGGACATGAATTACCATGTTAATTCTTATGGACATGTTCTTACCAAGTACAATGTTTGCTTTTGTTATAGTAGGTAATGGCATCAATCAAATAGGGGAGATTGTTGGGTAGACATGTTTTAACCCTCCTATTTTGTATTTGATTTGATTGATACCATAACCTCCTGTCTACTTTAAGGACTTTAGGACCCTATGTAATGAAGCTTAGACTTCAATTTTTTAGCTAAGTCCATTTTATAGAATAGGTTAATCTTAGGCTTGAAGACTGGCACAAGTTTCATTGGAAGCAAGGTTGTAGTTCTGAAGTATTCAAAACCGCACCATGAACCGCACATGCAAACCGCAAGTGCGGTTCAAGTCTTGAACTTGCTTCTTGAACCAACCGCATGCAACCACCCTTGAACCGCACCCGTGCGGTTCATGTGCAACCGCATCCTTGCAACCTCCTGGTGTAGCAAAACCGCACTTTCCTAACCGCGTCTCACCAACCGCATCCGATGATTGGCTACTTGAAGTGAACAACTTTTTATCCGTTGGAATCCACGTCGGACAATATCAAAAGTCAACCATCATATCTTGTCACGTGATTCAATGTCGAAAAGATCTGCAAGGATCTTGTAAAGGTGACAGTGTCCTAACCTCATTGCTTGCAGTTTGGAGCACGATCGGCTTTACTGCGGCGGTACCAAAGGACAAAAGTGGTTCTTTGTGGACCAATAGGATTGCATCAAGTCTTGTCCTTCAACAAACCGTATCCAACGGCTAGTTTCTTGATGCTTGGGTATAAATACCCCCAATCTTCACCATTTGAAGATTGCTTGAAAAATTGAGAAGTCTTTGTGTTCATAGAAGCTGAAGCTCGCCCGAAATTATTCAACCCTTTGAATCTTCATCTTCATACTTCAAGAAATATTCCTAGCCCGAAATCAAGCCTTAACACATTCAAGAATCATTGAGCTCTACATCTCAGTTTTAAAGAGCCTTGATCTTGTTTCTCACACACACACCTCTCTTGTCTAAACACATAGTTTATTCATTTGAGATACACCGGTTATAGTTTTGGATTTGTTCTTCATAGAAAAGATTTTATTGTACTTTGTAATCTCACAATACTTAATATAAAATCTCTCTTAGAAATCCAAGACTAACCATCTTGGTAGTGGACGTAGATCGTTTATCGATTGAACCACTCCAAATAGCGTGTTCTTACTTTCTGCATTTATATTTACTGTGCTTGCTAATTATATATCTTTGTCTCTGTTTGATCTTTATTTAGCTATCCATTATTGTGAAATAGTGTTTGGAGTTAACAAAGTCAAAACCACACGTGTTTGTAAAACTGCTCTTCCCAAAACCGCACCATCAAAACCGCATTTTACAAACCGCCTCTCTAAACCGCTTTACACTCTATTATTCCGCTGTGCATTTTACACTATCACTTGCAGTCTATTATCAACTGCAAGAGGATTTTGTAAGCAAGAGGTTCAGTCTTTAAAAGAGGGCGAAAAATTTTAAACAGCTATTCACCCCCCCTCTAGCTGTATTTTCACCCTTGTTGCCACCTTTGGGACCAACAGAATGCTTCTTACACACCCAAATCAATTGAATCACAGAAAAAGGAAAGATAGAACTTTTAAGGAGATGTTGAACTCCTTATTGATAAGTTCCGTCTTATGTGGGTATACCTAGCAAAGGTAGAAATATCTAAAGAGGTTAAGATAGGACCCAAAACCATGGATTACATTTCCATTGAACATAGTTATGACTATGTTGTCAGGAGATAACATGGTTATTACAATTAAATAAAGGAAAATATTAAATATGAATTAGGATATTCATAAAATATTTGATATATGGAGGTACACCTCAAGTGTGGGGGTACAAGCTAAATACATAAGTTCTATTAATATGAACTTCTAGTATTAACAGAAACTGTTAAACTGTTAACAGTTAAAAGAATTGATCATCATATATTTGGAAGTTATTTGATGATAAAAACTCCTAACGAATTTGAAGTATTCGTAAGCTGTTTTATAAATACCTAAACTGTGGGGGTATTCGGCTAAAGTAGTAATACTTAAGCAATACACGTTATATTCAATAAGAATATACTTCCTAGAAATGATAGGAAATGTATAAATTTTAATAAGAAAATTTATAGAAACTGTAAGTGGTTTTCTTAAAAAGAAGAAGAACCAAGATACAGTTAAAGGACAAAATCATCCTACTCTATTAGGAAGATGGTTGATCTTCCTTATACTAACCGTTAGGTTGCAAAAACTAGATGTGCCAAGGATGAAACCTTTAAATATTAGACTACAAACGGTCCATCTCAAGTTGAAGATGAAGGACTTAGACGTAGTAAAAGGGCAAGAGTGGAAAAGTCTTTTGGTCCTGATTTTCTATCAGTTATGTTGGAAAATGAATCAGCAACTGTTAAGGAAGCATTATCTGTTCCGGATAGAGGCTATTAACAGAGAGATAGAATCCATAATGCTTAATAATACTTGGGAATTGGTAGATCTCCCTCCAAGTTGCAAACCATTAGGTTGCAAATGGATTCTTAAAAGAAAGTATAAAGCCGATGGATCTGTTGAAAAGTATAAGCCAGGCTAGTTGTCAAAAGGACATGATGATTTATGCAAGATTATCCCATTGACACAACAGAGCATTCTATGTCGCACAACCGTGTTGGATCTACTTGTATATTCATATGGACTAAAACAAGCAACTAAACAGTGGCATGAGAAGTTCAATAGAACTATGTTATCAAATGGATTCAAGATTAATGAATGTGACAAATGTGTCTACATTAAAGGAACATCTGAATCATTTGTTAACAGTCTGTCCTTACGTGGATAACATGCTAATAATAGTCATGAATTGATCATGAATACCAAAGACATGTTAAAGAAGAACTTTGACATGAAAGATAGGGGATTAGCCGATGTCATATTAGAAATAAAAATTTCTAGAACATCAGAAGGAATAGTCCTATCACAATCCCATTATCTTGAACAAGTACTTCGAAAGTTCAAATAGATTCTTGAGAGGTAATCTCTGTAAAGTAGATTCCTGAAAGGTACTCTAAGGAGGTCAAACCACTTAGAGATACTGAATACTTGGGAAGTCGGAACGGTACAGAGATAATAACCACTTGAAGAAACTGACCGATAGAAGAATTTGATCACTCGAAGGGACTGATCATTCTAGATAGACTAAAAGTCTAATTGTACTTGTAATCAATCACCGGAATAGTATAGTCATAATACTTGGTGTACTTAAAGATATACTTATGATTAAAGATTACAATACCTATGGTATTCAATAGTATGGAAAGAGTATACTGATTGAATGTTCGACACTAAACACAAATTGAGAATACACTCACATTAGTTGGAGTAAAAGTGTCATTATTTCCTTCCAAGATAATATGTATAACTCGATTCAATATGAAATCTGAGTTGATATCATTAGACAAAGCTAAAGTAAAAGCTGAATGGTCTTGGAAGATATTCCTTTGTGGAATAAGTTTGTGTCTACTTGACCTAAGGCATTGTGACGACAATGAAGAAATAGGAAAAGGTGTAGAACATCGTGGTAAGTCAAGACTCAATGGTCATTGACATATTACCATAAGACAATTGATCTCAAATGAGACTGTCACAACTGGCAATGTGAAGTCAAAAACCGAATCCGTATACCAAAGGGTATGAATAGGAGATCAAAATGTCTGTTAAGGGGAATGGGTTTAAAACCCATAACAAAAGGACCTATAGCGGACACTCAACCTTGAGAAATGGAGATCCTAGGCCCTTGGTTCAATGAGACAACCAAGTTATAAGTTCTAGTAGAGTTACTTGGAAATAACAACTCGGTTTATTAACCCGGAAATGTTGAA
Organism: Adenophora triphylla var. japonica; assembly: GCA_022495995.1. Classification (NCBI taxonomy): domain Eukaryota; kingdom Viridiplantae; phylum Streptophyta; class Magnoliopsida; order Asterales; family Campanulaceae; genus Adenophora; species Adenophora triphylla. The sequence goes on from JAFEMH010004330.1 coordinate 105,926, forward strand.
TACTCATTCCCAGAACATCCAAGTACAAGCACATGCAGCAGTGGTAAGGATAAGTTGAGAAAACTTTTAATGATTTCTATACCTACGGGTGGAGTAGTGCATGATACTCCTTATAGTGAGAATCACCTATATAAGCGAGAGGTAATTAGGCCGCCTCTAAATGAACGCTTATGAATGAGATACGGTCCAGGGCCGAAATGGACAAAACGTGAGAACAACAATTGTTAGAGCTATTATTATGTGAGTATTATTGTCTTGGTATACATCCGACAGTCACTGGTTCAAAGCGACTCGCTACCAAATGGCTAATATATCCGATAATATTTCACTAGAAAAGATTCAAGGCCACAAGCTATCTATCCCGATGTAATAATAGTTCGCCAGAACTTTGGACGAAATTGCATTCATGCATTAATTGTCATTCATGTGGGGGATTGTTGGAAATGGGTAACGAAAGTTAAGTTTGACTTAACGTTGACCTAACTTCCTAACGAAATTCGTTAAATAGTTAACGAAGCAAGTTACAAAATGTATTCTACATTTAGCGTAGATTATGAAACTCATTTATTGTCTCAAAACCATTTCCGGGTGAATGAGAAATTAATGACAAAGTTTTGTAACTTAACGAGAGTTGGTTAAAAGGGTCAATTTGATCGTTTGGATCAAATTGGATTTAAACTGTGTTTTTGGCTGATGAAATTGTGCAATCTGGTGATCAGAACGAGTGGGGACTCTGAGCACGAGTCGTGAGCACGAATGGACCTTAATGGACCTTGGCTCAAAACTGATCAGAACGAGTGGAAACTTGAAGAACGAGTCGTGCCCTTCACAGCTGTTCGCGAAAAGTTGCACCTTTTAATGGAAAAGACACAAAACCTTTTAACTCTCCTTATATACTTCCCCTCCGAATTTCAATTCATACATACAGTCATTTGAGCCTTCCTACCCTCTAGTAAGATAGAAAAACATACCCAAATCATTGCATATTGTTGCATCAAATCCTTCTAAGTCCAAAGTTTCAAACATAGTGTTGTTCGTTAGAGTATTTGATTTGGAGTGCTCCTATCATATACTTAAAAGTCATTTTATCTTACTAGAAGATTGCCATTGAAACCGTAAGCACCTGTGCGGGGCAATAACTTCTTACGGAGATTGTATTTAATACAAGACTCGACTTGTCTCATAGTTTTCCAATCTCCGTTACTTTTTCTGTTAAGTTTTCAGTTAAGTTCTTGAGAAGCCTACTAAAAGTCCAACAATAAATTGACTGTTTTATTAACCGTTTGCACATTTATATTATAATACTCCCTCCGTCCCAAAATGTTTGTCCTATTTGACTTTTTGTTGAACTTTGACCACAAATTTATGAGAGATTAATCATGTTCATGAAATTCTAAAAGTTGTTGTTGATAATATTATTAATGGTGAATCAATAGGAATTTTTAGAATTTCATGAACATAATTAAATTGTCATATATTTGTGGTCAAAGTTCAACAAAAAAATCAAATGAGACGAACATTTTGGGACGGAGGGAGTAACATAAAACAAACATACTTCTAAATTGTAAGGGGAAAATGAATTTCTCAATTAAATAATTTTTTCATTGTAAATAATTTTATAAATAAGATAAACTGATTTATCATTATTTTAATGGATACATGAAAAAATAATATTAACTTAAAAAAAAAAAAGAGAGGCTTTGACCAATAAAGCTCTCAATCAAATGAAACGACCAATAATGATAGACATTTTCAAAACTCCCCTAAAAGTCCTTGGATTTTTGCTGGACCAAAATGCCCTTCCACTCCCTCACGCGTGCACGCACAGGCGGACAAAAAAAAACCAACGCTAAGCTCGTTTCAGTTAGGCGCTTTCTTCTCCCATCTCTCTCTCTCTCTCTCTCTCTCTCTCTTCCTCTCTCCTCTTTCTCTCTCTTCTTTTTTTCCCCTCAAAATTTTAAAATGCAATTTCTCAAAATCTAGAAATCGAAAAAATAATCTGAAATCACCGATTAATCGTATCATCAAAACTATAGAAATCGAAAAAATAATCTAGAAATCGAAAAAATAACCTGAAAAAATTTATGGGTACTTGTTCTCTAACAAGTACCCATAAATTTAATGTGCATCTCTATGCATATAATCATCATATGATTATCCATTAACATTTATACTAATTATTCACTTAATAATTAGGGAGGAGATTATTACAAATAAATATGCAAAACATATAATAATCAAATAATAAACTTTTCATATAATAATAAATAATGTCAACACATAAGTCTATCAACTATAGGCCTAGGGCATAACACTAACACAATCATGTTCGTGCATTGACAAGAAAATTTTGACGTAGGATATAAATTTGTTGTATTTTTTCAGCAAATTTGGGTTTTGGATATTGATTTTTATTTTTCAAGGAGTGAATTGAGGAAGAGGGAGGACAAATATTTGTTGTATTGAAGGGATAAATTGAGGAAGATGGAGGATAGAGTAACAATTTTGAAGATTTGGGGGAAATTCGACAATGAGAACAAGGTTGGTTGGATAGAGGATATAGATAATGGAGGTGGATAACAATGGTGGTAGGCTGCGGTGGGGTGGGGTGGTGGTGGGACGGCTGTAGGGAAGAAGACGATCTGGAAGGGAAATGAATTGCAGGCCATGGTGAGAGGATAGAGAGAGAAAGAAAGAGAATGGAGAGAGAGGTTTTTTTTTTATATATATATTTAACATTTTCCTCATTTTTAGAAAATGTCAACTAGCCCCCTTAAAATTATTAAGGGGTCAAATTCGATGGAAAAGATCAAAATAGCCCTTAAGTAACTCACGTGAGCGGCACATGTTATGCTCTTCGTTAGTTGTTTAAGGGTTCATCCAAAATTACGCCTGTTAGACAAATGCTATGGCTTCTTTAAGACTTAACGAAAAAACTGACAGCAAAAGTAACGGAGATTGAAAAAACAAAAGGATTCAAGTCGAGTCTTGTATTTAATACAATCTCCGTAAGAGTTATTTGTCCCGCACTGGTGCTTACGGTTGTATGACAAAACTCTAGTAAGATAAAACGACTTACTATTAGTTATAAGGAGCACTCCAATATAACTAATCTAACGAACAACAAAGGTTTTAGAACTTTGGACTTGAAAGATTGAATGCAACAATATGCAATGATTTGGGTATGTTAATCTATCTCTCTACAGGGTAAAAGGCTCGGAATATTGTATGTTATAATTGAAATTCGGAGGAAACTATTTAAAAGAAGTTAAAGGGTTCATGGCCGTTCACTCCAAGAGGTGTCAAAACCACTGTTCAAAATGCGAGCACGAGCGCGGCCGCTCTTGCCTTGAGCGCGACCGCGGCGGCATCCGAGACCAGGCCATGATTTACTTAAGATCGAGGCGCGGCCGCTCTAAGTGGGAGCGCGACCGCGCTGAAGCCCCAGGCTGAAAGGTCACGAAAACCTTTTGAGAACAGTTGTGACCCCAAAACTCATTTGGATCGAGTCAAGTCAACCCAAGTTAACTTTAACCCTTTATTTAACTTCCGTTAAGTTACAAAAACACTTGTCATTAATTCTCCTTCACCCTAAATGGTTTTAGAGACATTAAATAAGTATAATAATCTACAACACATGTAGAATATAATTTGTAACTAGTTCTGTTAACACATAACGAACTTCCGTTAGAAACTAGATCAACGTTAAGTTAAACTTAACTTTCCGTTATCCATTTCCAACAATCCCCCACATGAATGACAATTAATGCATGAATGCAATTTCGTCCAAAGTTCCGGCGAACTATTATTACATCGGGATAGATAGCTTGTGGCCTTGAATCTTCCCTAGTGAAATATTATCGGATATACTAGCCATTTGGTAGCGAGTCGCTTTGAACCAGTGGCTGTCGGGTGTATACCAAGACAATAATACTCACATAATAACAAACTCTAACAATTGTTGTTCTTACGTTTTGTCCATTTTGGCCCTGGACCGTATCTCATTCATAAGCGTTCATTTAAAGGCGGCCTAATTACCTCTCGCTTATATAGGTGATTCTCACTATAAGGAGTATCATGCACTACTCCACCCGTAGGTATAGAAATCATTAAAAGTTTTCTCAACTTACCCTTACCACTGCTGCATGTGCTTGTACTTGGATATTCTGGGAATGAGTATTCAACATCTCCAGGTTAATAAACCGAGTTGTTGTTTCCAAGTAACTCTACTAGAACTTATAACTTGGTTGTCTCATTGAACCAAGGGCCTGGGATCTCCATTTCTCAAGGTTGAGTGTCTGCTATAAGTTCTTTTGTTGTGGGTTTTAAACCCATTCCCCTTAACAGTTTGTACAGTTGATCTCTATTTATACCTTTGGTAAATGGATCCGCTAAGTTATCACATGATTTTACATAATCAATGGTGATAACGCCATTCTTGATCAACTGTCTAATGGTATTGTGTCTACGACGAATATGTCTAGACTTACCATTGTACATACTATTCGTGCCCTTCCAATTGCTGATTGACTATCACAATGGATTAGTACAAAGGTACGGAGTTTGCTCCAACAAGGAACATCCTCCAGGAAGTTCTTAAGCCATTCTCGCTTCTTCCCCCAGCCTTTATCTAACGCGATAAACTCGATTCCATCGTGGATCCGGCTATACACGTTTGTTTGGAGGATTTCCATGACCTTTGCTCCTCCACCTATAGTGAATACATATCCACTTGTGGATTTAGAGTCTTTCGTGTCCGATATCCAATTGGCAGCACAGTATCCTTCTAATACTGCTGGATATTTCTTGTAAAGTATCCCATGGTTTAATGTATACTTTAAATATCTTAGTACTCTCATTAGTGCTTTCCAATGATCAGTACTAGGATTGCTTGTGAACCTACTTAGTTTGCTCACTGAATATGCAATGTCTGGACGAGTACAATTTGTTACGTACATCGATCGCCAATTATTCTTGCATATTCCGGTTGAGAAACTGGTTCCCCTTTGTTCTTGGCTAAATGTAGAGCCAAGTCTACAGTGTCTTAGCCTGAGGGTCATCAAAGACATTGAATTTCCGAAGAACATTCTCTAGGTAATGGGATTGTGAAAGAACTAATCCTTCGATGTTCTAGAGATCTTTATCCCTAATATTACATCGGCTAATCCCATGTCGTTCATGTCGAAGTTCTTCTTTAACATGCCTTTGGTATTCATGATTAAATCATGATTACTTCCCATTATGAGCATGTCGTCTACATAAAGACAAACGATAACGAATGATTCGGATGTTCCTTTAATGTAGACACATTTGTCACATTCATTGATCTTGAATCCATTTGATAACATGGTTCTATCGAACTTCTCATGCCATTGTTTAGGTGCTTGTTTTAGTCCATACAAGGATTTTACAAGTTTACACACCTTTCTTTTCTTTACCGGGAACCACGAACCCTTCGGGTTGTTCCATGTAAATTTCTTCATCAAGTTCTCCATTAAGGAAAGCAGCCTTCACATCCATTTGGTGTATCTCAAGATTATGCACTGCTGATAGCTATGAGAACACGAATAGATGTGATCCTTGTGACGGGGAGTATGTATCAAAGAAATCATATCCCTCTTTCGTCTAAAGCCTTTGGCAACTAGCCTAGCTTTGTACTTTTCGATAGATCCATCCGCCTTATACTTCCGTTTAAGGATCCATTTGCAACCTAATGGTTTGCAACCTGGAGGGAGATCAACTAATTCCCAAGTATTGTTGAGCATTATGGATTCTATTTCACCGTTAATAGCTTCCTTCCGTAACGAACTATCCGGACCGGACAAAGCTTCTTTAACAGTTGATGGTTCGTTTTCTAACATGTAAGATAGAAAATCAGGACCAAAAGTCTTTTCCACTCTTGCCCTTTTGCTACGTCTCGGTTCTTCATCTTCTATTTGAGAAGGACCGGATGTAGACTCATGTGTTCTCTTATTAGAACCTACATCTTTCCTGTCCTTAACCGGAAAAATGTTTTCAAAGAATACCGCATTCCTTGATTCTATAGTAGTTCCTACGTGCATATCCGGAATGTCCGATTTATGCACTATAAACCGATAGGCACTACTATTATTGGCATATCCAATAAAAACACGATCCAATGGTCTTTGGGCCAATCTTGACTTGTTTAGGCTTAGGTACTTCAACCTTGGCCAAACACCCCCACACTTTAAGGTATTTAAAACATGGCCTACGATTATGCCATAATTCATAGGGCGTCTTATCAATACCTTTCTTGGGTATTTTATTAAGAACATAATTAGAAGTGAGTATTGCTTCCCCCCACAAGTTGTCGGGTAAGCCTGAACTGATCAAAAGCGCGTTCATCATCTCTTTGAGAGTGCGGTTTTTGCGTTCAGCAACTCCATTAGATTGAGGGGTATATGGAGCCGTTGTTTGATGAATTATGCCGGATTCCCAACATAGTCCTTCAAACGGTGCTTCATATTCTCCACCTCTATCGCTTCTAATTTTCTTAATTTTCAAGTTAAGTTGATTCTCAACTTCTTTCTTATAAGTTTCAAAAGCTCCTAAGGCTTCATCCTTACTTCTTAAGAGATGGACATAACAATACTTAGTGCAATCATCTATAAATGTAATGAAGTACTTTTTACCTCCTCGAGTTTGCACTAGTTTTAAATCACATATGTCGGTGTGAATTAACTCGAGAGGAGACATGTCTCTTTGTATGGCATTAAAAGGTGACTTAGTCATTTTTGCCTCAACACAAACTTCGCACCTATTAGTCGAGTCGGATTTAGTCATTTGGATTAAATCTTGTCTCGCTAATTTCTTAATGGTGTCGAGGTTTACATGTCCTAATCTATCATGCCATAAATTAGAACTTTCCGACAAGTAAACATAAGGAACACAACTTTTATTCATCGCACCTTGGCGGATTACAGTCATTACATTCATTTTAAAAAGGCCCTCCTCGAGGTAACCTTTTCCAAGAAACAACCCATTCTTGGTTAGTACAAATTTGTCGGATTCGAATACTAGTCTAAAACCGGCCTTACTAAGCAAAGCGCCGGACACCAAATTTTTACGGATGTCTGGAACATGCAGCACATCCAACAAGGTTACTTCTTTTCCGGAAGTCATCTTCAAAATCACGTTTCCAATGCCTTGAACATCGGAGGTCGCTGAATTTCCCATGTAAAGCTTTCTTCCGGAGATGGGAGTATAGGAGGAGAAACTTTCCTTGTTACCACAAATATGGCGGGTAGCACCGGTATCTATCCACCATGATTTAGGGTTCTCCTCCAAATTTGCAACGTTGGCTTCAAAGACAACCGCTGCAAAGTCTAGGTCCATGTGGTCAACATTGTTCGCCTCTTTCTTCGGGAGACTGTTAGTACCCGGTCCGAAAAAAGGTAGTCCAAATACCTGGCCCGGTTAATATTAATAAGAAACCCTAAAAGCAACCCTAACCCTAATTCATTAATTCTTCCGTACTGCGCCGTCGCTGTCAGCTTGGAAAGGACGCCAGTTGGAAGAGCCGATCGGCCCTTTGCCCGTGGTAGAGCCGATCGACCCTTTTATTTAGAGCCGATCGACCCTTCAGCCCTAGAGCCGATCGACCCTTTAGAAGCCCAGCCCAAGTTCCGAGGTATTATAAATAGGGGTGCCCGGCTCCCCATATTGACACACAATTTACTCGGGAGAAGCGAGACTACACTTGCTTTACCCACAGTTTTTCTTACTCTCTTCGAATCGCCCTAGATTCGACCTCAAAGTCTTGCTACAATTGGTAAGACTCTTTTTAATATTTTTGTTCTTTATTATTATTGTCTTTATTATTATTATTGTTTGCATGCTTAGTATATTTTAATTACTTTATTTCTTGCTTATGTCATATATGCTAGATTTAGCGTTGTTTTTAATATATTTAAATATGTAATAGCCGAGGATGATCTAAGGTTCGCCCTAAGAAACCCAATGGATCTAGGAACTATTTCTTTCCTTCCGCCTTAGTTATAATTATCCCATGATCAACAATCCCCCAAGGATGAACGTTGATTAGTGCACCTTCCGAGGGCTGGCTTTCGAAAGGTTCTAGGGTGTGATCATCAATTAATTCTTTCTCTCCCCTCCTCCTTATGCATGATCCCGCTTCTTCTATCTATTCCCGTAAACACCGCACACAACCAACACCCCACATGCTAGAAAGACCGATTCGTCGGGCAATAGGAGTGATAACGTTTCTTCTTGTTGTAACTTGACCCCGAACCCAATTAAGCTTGTTTAGCCTTTTTCAAAGCTTTGGGCTATATCAAAGTGGCGTGGCGACTCTCAAAATTAAACTAATATTTTAATATGGTTTAAATCGAGTGTCACTAAATGAATATCCCATTTCGGTCCGACATTATATAATTATTTATTTCAAACTTCCGAATGCGCGTTGCATCGGGACGGGGTATTCACAGTGGCGACTCATTGGGGCTGCTTTTGAAATCTTTTCAAACTAAGTGGGTCAGACTTTCGTTTTCTTGTATGGTGTTGTATTTCTTTTTCTTTATTCTTAACTGTTGCATTGCATGCATGCATTTCATGTAAATAAAAAATCTTTCTCTTTTTCCCTTTAGACTTTTTACCTCACACTACCACTAGAGTCCGTGTCACACTGCACAGACACCCTTTTACCCTTCGGAGAAGCCAAAGTGCGGGAAGTGTGGTGATCATGTTGCCTCCCTTCCGAGTCTCGCTTGGCCATCCACTCATCGGTGCGCTTCGGCCACGGTGGGAGCTGAAATCTAACCCTTGTGTCACCCACTTTGCTAAGAATACACTCCTTGTGACCGGTTGGTTTGACTAGCTTTTTCATGTAGACAATTAATAAGGTCTTTATGTTGAGTCACTACGAATCAGTGATAAGTCAAGATCTATAGAGAGAAAAGAGCACAAAAATTTGATTTCCTTTTAAAGGATGTGCCATGTAAGGTCGAGTGCTTGTTAAAAGATCTTGTCTTATCATAGGTCTGTAGTACTTCCCATAAATATCATCTTAAATGACTATATGAGACGGTTAGTCGTTAGGATCCACCACTTTAGGACCTTTAGTTAGTTGCGAAAAAGGGGTATCCCTTCCAACCAAGAGTAGGTTCTATAAAATAGAGGGCTTTTTTGTAAATAAAGTGCTTAACTATCCCTCATTTCTAGGACCCTCCGAGGTCCGCTCTTCATTTCTAGGACCCTCCGAGGTCCGCTCTTCAGTTCTAGGACCCTTCGAGGTCCGCTCTTCATTTCTAGGACCCTCCGAGGTCCGCTCTTCATTTCTAGGACCCTCCGAGGTCCGCTCTTCATTTCTAGGACCCTCCGAGGTCCACTCTTCATTTCTAGGACCCTCCGAGGTCCACTCTTCATTTCTAGGACCCTTCGAGGTCCGCTAGGACCCTTCGAGGTCCGCTCTTCACTTCTAGGACCCCTCGAGGTCCGCTCTTCATTTCTAGGACCCTCCGAGGTCCGCTCCTCATTTCTAGGACCCTCCGAGGTCCGCTCCTCATTTCTAGGACCCTCCGAGGTCCGCTCCTCATTTCTAGGACCCTTCAAGGTCCACTCCTCATTTCTAGGACCCTTCGAGGTCCACTCCTCATTTCTAGGACCCTTCAAGGTCCACTTCTCATTTCTAGGACCCTTCAAGGTCCACCCCTCATTCCTAGGACCTTCCGAGGTCCACTCCTCATTTCTAGGACCTTCCGAGGTCCACTCCTCATTTCTAGGACCCTTCAAGGTCCACTCCTCATTTCTAGGACCCTTCAAGGTCCACTCCTCATTTCTAGGACCCTTCAAGGTCCACTCCTCATTCCTAGGACCCTCCGAGGTCCACTCCTCATTTCTAGGACCCTTCAAGGTCCACTCCTCATTTCTAGGACCCTTCAAGGTCCACTCCTCATTTCTAGGACCCTTCAAGGTCCACTCCTCATTCCTAGGACCCTCCGAGGTCCACTCCTCATTTCTAGGACCCTTCAAGGTCCACTCCTCATTTCTAGGACCCTTCAAGGTCCACCCCTCATTCCTAGGACCTTTCGAGGTCCACTCCTCATTTCTAGGACCTTCAAGGTCCACTCCTCATTTCTAGGACCCTTCAAGGTCCACTCCTCATTTCTAGGACCCTTCAAGGTCCACTCCTCATTTCTAGGACCCTTCAAGGTCCACTCCTCATTTCTAGGACCCTTCGAGGTCCACTCCTCGTTTATAGGACCCTTCAAGGTCCACTCCTCATTTCTAGGACCCTTCAAGGTCCACTCCTCATTTCTAGGACCCTTCGAGGTCCACTCCTCATTTCTAGGACCCTTCAAGGTCCACTCCTCATTTCTAGGACCCTTCAAGGTCCACTCCTCATTTCTAGGACCCTTCAAGGTCCACTCCTCATTCCTAGGACCCTTCAAGGTCCACCCCTCATTCCTAGGACCCTCCGAGGTCCACCCCTCATTCCTAGGACCCTCCGAGGTCCACTCCTCATTTCTAGGACCCTCCGAGATCCACTCCTCATTTCTAGGACCCTTCGAGGTCCACCCCTCATTTCTAGGACCCTTCAAGGTCCACCCCTCATTCCTAGGACCTTCCGAGGTCCACTCCTCATTTCTAGGACCTCCAAGGTCCACTCCTCATTTCTAGGACCCTCCAAGGTCCACCCCTCATTTCTAGGACCCTCCGAGGTCCGCCCCTCATTTCTAGGACCCTCCGAGGTCCGCTCCTCATTCCTAGGACCCTCCGAGGTCCGCTCCTCATTTCTAGGACCCTCCGAGGTCCGCTCCTCATTTCTAGGACCCTCCGAGGTCCGCTCCTCATTTCTAGGACCCTCCGAGGTCCACTCCTCATTTCTAGGACCCTCCGAGGTCCACTCTCCATTTCTAGGACCCTCCGAGGTCCACTCTCCATTTCTAGGACCCTCCGAGGTCCACTCCTCATCCCTTGGACCCTTCAAGGTCCACACCCTCTACTATGGACCGCCCTAGGTCCAGTCTCCCAATCTTGGACCATTCAAGGTCCACTCCTCATCTCTTGGACCCTTCAAGGTCCACACCCTCTACTGCGGATCGCCCTAGGTCCAGTCTCTCTATCTTGGACCGTTCAAGGTCCACTCTTTGACCCTTCGTTGTGCTCTTCCTATACTAAGTCCACTCTCCCAATCTTAGAACATTCAAGGTCCACTCCTCAATTTAGGACCCTTCGAGGTCCACTCTCTCTATCTAGGACCATTAAAGGTCCACCCTTCTACCTGCGACTCTTCGAGGTCCACCCTCATCTCTTGGACCATCCATGGTCCACTCCTCTACCTTAGACCCCCATGGTCTACAAGTTAGGACCCTTCAAAGTTCTACCTCTCATCTCTTGAACCTTCCATAGTCTGCTCCCTTAGCCTTAAAACCATCCATAGTTTAGATCCTTTATCTCTAGCACCCTTCAGCCAAAGACCAACCAAGGCCAATCCTCACCCAAGACCAAATTAACTCACCTAGATCACCCTCATTTTGACCCCAAGGATTGAGTCATCTTCCTCTCCTTTTTTTCACCAAACGGACTCTTTTACATTCATCCTATCTCTTTCTCTAAACTTAACCACAGTTGTATCATCAATCGGGGCCCCCTCGAACTACGGTGACCTGAGACTCGTACCTTAAATGGTAAGGGTTACGTAGGCAACTTCAGCCCGGTCAAACTCTCAAATCGTGGAGATCATCTATTTTCTCAAAGGTGCCTTAAGATTAATTATGAGTCTAATTCTACTCATTGGTTCGACTACGCCGTATGTTCTTACGAGAATTCTACATCATGTCTATGGAGAAAAGCATTGAAGCCCTTAAAGAAGTCTCAGACATGAGGTTGGGAGTGATTAACCTCCTCAAAGACATGCATGAAATTGAGCAGCGCCATTTGTCTTACATTCAAGAATATTTGAGAAGAGTTCCTCCTCCTGTTCAATTCCAGAGTCCCTATCATCCACATGCTTATGGTTCCCCTTATGGTCCTACACATCAGAATTTCTCATTCAGGATGCCTGCTGTGGCTACCAACCAACTAAAGGCATCAATACCCGAGAAGAAGATCAACAAGGAACATTTTGATGACTTAGGAATGCCTGTGGGTGAGTTCTTCGACATTTTGGTGGGAAAGAATTTGATCGAGCCGCTCGAGAACTACAAGCCTATTAACCCAAAGGAAGACTTAGATACATCCAAGTTTTGCAGATACCACAAGTACGCTGGGCATACCACTGACAAATGTGTGCAACTGAAACGCTCAATTCAAAGATTGATCAACCAAGGGAAGACCCAAGGCCTCATTGATGAAGGAACCCTCACCCTTCGAGGGAAGATTTAGATTCATTCAGTCTTGTAGGTTCTAGTGTGTCTTTCTTACTTCCACTTTGGGCATTGGTATGTAATGTCCACTTTAGATTAGTTACTTCAATAATAAAAAAGGTCTTTCTTTCTTATCTCTCTAGACTTGAGACATAATCTCGCATTACTTTCAAGAAGATTGTTTTATTTATAATTATCAATTGGTTGCTAATCTCACTGATAAACTCACCGGCTAATAAAGTAAACAATGAATGAATGCTTTGATTGGAGTAAACAACTCACCGTTCCTTCTTCACACACACCATCCCTATACACCCTTCTCTCATACACTCTCTCCATACTCCACCATATACTTTCCATACACTATCGCCAGACCCTCTCCTTGTACACACCCCCTATACTCCCTCGAGCATACACTTCCCCAAATACACTCTCCCCCACTTAAACATCCTTTCCATATGATCATTTATTTTAAACCCCCATTTGACCTCCTTTCCATATGATCAAGACAAAGACCGTTGTTGCTCATCATCAGAAAATAGCTGCTCACGCCACTGCAATTTAAAGAAGATGCAAGGAGTTGTTCCTATCCTTCACAAGTGCTGCATGAATATCAACTTGGGGCTCACCAACCCCCCAATCTCGCGTCTCCTCTGATTTTCCATTTTGATCGATAAGCTTTCATTGAATATGCTCACATATCTTTCTTATGGTCCGAATATATTCTGCCTTACTTAATAAGTCGGTTAATTGAGTTTGCATTTATTTTAAATACTCTTTTGAGAATGCTATCCAGTAGCGATTAAAGCTTAAACCTCTCACCATAGGAAGCCATAACCTTATCCTCACTAAATAATACCCTTTCATTTCAAGATCGACAAGTTTTGAAACCCTAAGGAAGAAGCTCATACTAGGGGCTCCCCTGACTCACAAAGGAAGTAATCACCTCCAAGCTCAAAAAAGGCGGAATGTAATTCAGACAAGGGGCTCCCTCGACTCACAAAAGAAGAGACCACCTCCAAGCCCAAAAGGGAAAAAGTAAACGCATCCCAAGGCATACACTAGGGGCTATCGCGAGCAAACAAATCCGAAGGCTTTTCTCGATAAGAGGGTGTTAAAAAAAAAAAAAAAAAAAAAAAAAAAAAAAAAAACAACAACAACAACTTCATCACCCCGAAGTGAACCTCCCATCTCAAAGGTCGTGAAAATGAGACGTCGAGTGAAAATCCTATCATGATTAAGTTACCTGCCGAAACCACAACAAACTCGCGAGAAGAAGCAACAAAGATTCCCTCTTGGACAAATCCCATAAATCCATTCCAAAGTCCATCCTCTCACTTTTAGAGGATTCCATCACCACCCTTGACCTTATCAAAATCAAAGTTAACCTCACTCTTAGAGGTTCTGAAGAAGCAGCAACAAGAAAATCCCTTCACCTTAGAGATTCCAAACACATCCCTCAAGCCAACCTCTCAGCAAATGGCCCAGCCGACCTCTCACTTTAAGAGGTCATGTTAAGCATCATCCAATGGTCGATCGCAACCCAAAGACCAGCTACAACCGCTACCGGATGGCATTCTCAAAAGATTATTTAAAAGAAATGCATATTCAGATTTTCGAGTCACTTGTTATCCTACGTGAGCATATTACATATTCTCTCAAAAGTTTGGGAACTTGTCCTATTCTTGAAATTCGTTCATTCGACTCCTCAAACACTGTCTGCAAAAGTCTCACTGGGGCTTCGCATCCGTGCCTCTCAGCGGCACTCCGGTAAAAGCAAGGAGACACGCGCCAGGGACTACTCCCCTCGGCTTGCGAGAACAAAGGAACAAAGAATCTTCACTTGAAGGAATGAAAAAATCTTTGGGTTATAATCAGTCAATTCCCACCTTTTCTTCCACCCCAATCTTTTTCCTATTTTTCATTCTTTCCCATGAAGGAGATCAATGCAGCGGCAGCCCGCACCACAATTACCACCGAACAGCCTTGAGCAGCAAGCAACAACGGAACGTCCTTCTCATTCTTAAGTCAAGCCCAATTTCACCATCAATCGATTTTCTTTCTCTTACTACAACTTCAAATCAAAACATTCATTTGTTTACCTATATAATTGGAATTTGATAAACCAATCAGTGAGGTCCATTCACGAGCAATCAAGATATAATTCTGAATAAAATAATTCTTCAAATGTCTCGACAAGTCTTCTTTTTCTACATCATAGGAAAATAGAGCCAAACACTGTCATTCTGTCTGCAGGGGCTTCCACACACTTTTCCACACCTTGTGATGCTTATACTCTCCCAAAAGAGTCAAACCCAAAAGCGAAAGTGTCATACACGAACTCGGGATCCATTCCCACCTTCGAAAAAATGCGCCCCTGCACATATACATTTCATAGTCTTGTCCAGCGACTGATTGACCATTGTTCGAAACGAGGGGTCGCCCCCGTGGCCGCAAGATGACTCTGTCTGCAAATAGGGATGCATTGAATCTCTCCAAGCCGGGGCTTTTGCTAAGCTGTTCTCTCAGGCTCTCTTTACCAGATTCCCTTCAGGCTTGCTTTGCATCATCAACTGGGGCTTCGCCATTCCCTTCAGGTTTGCTTTGCATTATCGACTGGGGCTTCGCCAAGGTCACTTCATCAAACAGTGGGGCTCCCCTCAACAAAAATGGGTCGACTATGTGCTCTAACAAAAATCGGAGCTCCAATGAAGTCATATCTAGCATGAAGGGCATCCCTTGTCATCAAGATCAGCATGTGGCAAACTCTTTGAGTTAGTTAGAAACATGATTAATCATAAGGCCTCTTTATCAAATAAACATGCTTTCAAAATACTGTCCTCCTTGGTACCTTGTTTACAAAAATCACTCTTTGGTCTCCACAAATTTTCAAACTCTTCAAATCTATCAAAAACGTATCTCTGTGACTCTCAAGATGACTCGGCCCTTATCTCTGGACATCAAACTTACCTAATCCCACCTTCTATCATCGACACTTACTCGGCCTCGCCTAGTTTAAACCAATAACCTTTCTGCTCAAACTGTCTTGTTTAGACTTACCTCTCTAAACCCTAGCCTTAAGCCTAGGTGACAAATACCTCTCTAAACCCTAGCCTCATGTCTAGGTGACAAATACCTCTCTAAACCCTAGCCTCAAGCCTAGGTGACAAATACCTCTCTAAACCCTAGCCTCAAGCCTAGGTGACAAAAAACCTCTCTAAACCCTAGCCTCAAGCCTATGTGACAAATATCTTTCTAAACCCTAGCCTCAAGCCTAGGTGACAAATACCTTTCTAAACCCTAGCCTTAAGCCTAGGTGACAAATGCCTCTCTAAAACCCTAGCCTTAAGCCTAGGAGACAAGACTCCTCTCTAAGCCTTAGCAATGATTATCCCAATCTTTTAATCACTTGGTTCTTCGGCTCGGGAAGCCATAATAATCCCAATCAATTCACACAACTATTCTTCATCGCAAATAAGCTTGATAGCCTAAGTCCTTTGGCAGCTACAGTTTCCCGCATTTTAGAGGTCTATCCTCCATTTCAAAGGGTCCGTCCCGCATATCAAAGGGTCCGTCCCGCATTTCAGAGGTCTATCCTCCATTTCAAGGGTCCGTCCCGCATCTTCAAAGGGTCCGTCCTGTATCTCAGAGGGTCCGTCCCGTACTTTTCAAAAGGGTCCGTCCCGCATATCAAAGGGTCCGTCCCGCATTTCAAAGGTCCGTCCTCCATTTCAAAGGGTCCGTCCCGCATTTCGAAGTCTATCCTCCATTTGAGGTCTATCCCGCATCTTCAAAGGGTCCGTCCCGCATTTCAAGCAGGTCTATCCTCCATTTCAAGGGTCCGTCCCGCATCTTCAAAGGGTCCGTCATCTTTGGGTGACTCCTCTCACAAATCTTTGGGTGACTCCCCTGAGTCAAATCTTTGGGTGACTCCCCAGGACAGTCAAATCTTTGGGTGACTCCCGTCTGATCAAATCTTTGGGTGACTCCCGGACGATCAAATCTTTGGGTGACTCCCCGGACGGTCAAATCTTTGGGTGACTCCCCGGACGGTCAAATCTTTGGGTGACTCCCGACAGTCAAATCTTTGGGTGACTCCCCGGATCAAATCTTTGGGTGACTCCCAAATCTTTGGGTGACTGACAACAAATCTTTGGGTGACTCCCGATCAAATCTTTGGGTGACTCCCCGGACAGTCAAATCTTTGGGTGACTCCCCGGACAGTCAAATCTTTGGGTGACTCCCTGACGGTCAAATCTTTGGGTGACTCCCGGACAGTCAAATCTTTGGGTGACTCCCGGACAGTCAAATCTTTGGGTGACTCCTGGACGGTCAAAATCTTTTGGTGACTCCCGTGCAGTCACGTATCCTTGACGCCACACATCCGCCATTCTCGGGTATTAAAAACGCCCACTCTTTTGAACTACGACTTGGCTTGATTCCTTTTTAGGGATACGTAGGTAGCCCGACGTGGGTCCAGCCACTTGACCTATCCGGTCATCCTTTTGCGACCCAGCTCGAGTCCAATCCCTTGCATCCGCAAGATCACTTTTCTTACCTCCTAAAATCCCTTTTTTCAGGACGGATCCTATTCTTTTATCGTCGACCCCACTTGTCTTGCAAGAAGCGTCGCCGAGGGGCTACTGTTAGTACCCGGTCCGAAAAAAGGTAGTCCAAATACCTGGCCCGGTTAATATTAATAAGAAACCCTAAAAACAACCCTAACCCTAATTCATTAATTCTTCCGTACTGCGCCGTCGCTGTCAGCTTGGAAAGGACGCCAGTTGGAAGAGCCGATCGGCCCTTTGCCCGTGGTAGAGCCGATCGACCCTTTTATTTAGAGCCGATCGACCCTTCAGCCCTAGAGCCGATCGACCCTTTAGAAGCCCAGCCCAAGTTCCGAGGTATTATAAATAGGGGTGCCCGGCTCCCCATATTGACACACAATTTACTCGGGAGAAGCGAGACTACACTTGCTTTACCCACAGTTTTTCTTACTCTCTTCGAATCGCCCTAGATTCGACCTCAAAGTCTTGCTACAATTGGTAAGACTCTTTTTAATATTTTTGTTCTTTATTATTATTGTCTTTATTATTATTATTGTTTGCATGCTTAGTATATTTTAATTACTTTATTTCTTGCTTATGTCATATATGCTAGATTTAGGGTTGTTTTAATATATTTAAATATGTAATAGCCGAGGATGATCTAAGGTTTCGCCCTAAGAAACCCAATGGATCTAGGAACTATTTCTTTCCTTCCACCTTAGTTATAATTATCCCATGATCAACAATCCCCCAAGGATGAACGTTGATTAGTGCACCTTCCGAGGGCCTAACTCAAAGGTTCTAGGGTGTGATCATCAATTAATTCTTTCTCTCCCCTCCTCCTTATGCATGATCCCGCTTCTTCTATCTATTCCCGTAAACACCGCACACAACCAACACCCCACATGCTAGAAAGACCGATTCGTCGGGCAATAGGAGTGATAACGTTTCTTCTTCTGTTGTAACTTGACCCCCGAACCCAATTAACTGTTTAGCCTTTTTTCAAAGCTTTGGGCTATATCAAAGTGGCGTGGCGACTCTCAAAATTAAACTAATATTTTAATATGGTTTAAATCGAGTGTCACTAAATGAATATCCCATTTCGGTCCGACATTATATAATTATTTATTTCAAACTTCCGAATGCGCGTTGCATCGGGACGGGGTATTCACAGAGACGACAATCCCTTGACAAGTGGCCCGGTTTGCCACAATTATAGCACGACCCCTTGAACCTTTTAGAGGTCTTCTTCTTCCCTTTCTTAGCATTCCCGGTATTTTCGGAATGCTTTCTCTTTAATGCCCGCTCGTGCTAGCCTCGGCGAGATTGACCTTTGCCTCCATCTTGCCTTTAGCAACTTTGGCCTCATTCATTCTATTGTTCTCTTCTATTTGAAGACGAACAACAATGTCTTCCAAGGACATCTCCTTGCGTTTATGTTTGAGATAGTTCTTGAAATCCTTCCACGAAGGAGGCAACTTCTCAATGATAGAAGCCACCTTAAATGGATCATTCATGATCATACCCTCGGCATCAAGCCCATGTAGAATGATTTGGAATTCATCTACTTGAGTTGTTACCGATTTGGAATCGACCATCATAAAGTCAAGATACTTACCGACGACAAATTTCTTTGACCCGGCATCCTCGATCTTGTACTTCCTTTCCAAAGTGTCCCATAACGCTTTGGCTAACTCGACTGTACTATACACATTGTATAGTGCATCGTCAAGTCCATTTAAGATATAATTCTTACAAAGAAAATTACCGTGAGACCAAGCCTCCTTTGCCATTTGCCTTTGAGGGTCCGGATCACCTTTTTCTACCGCCGGAGGATCTTCCTTTAAGAAGCGGTGCAAGCTTAGGGTGGTCAAGTAGAAGAGCATCTTCTGTTGCCATCTCTTGAAATCCACACCGGTGAATTTCGCGGGTTTCTCACCATGACTGATGTGATGAGTTGTAGGAGCGGGAGCAACGTTGTTGAATGTAGTATCACCTTGTGATGGAGGCGTCACATTCCCTTGACTAGATGAAGTGGTGTCTTTCTCGTTTGCCATCTCTTGATAATCTTGAAGAAGCGTCAAATAACTCTTACGATTGTTAGACAAATGCTATGGCTTCTTTAAAACTTAACGAAAAAACTGACAACAAAAGTAACGGAGATTGAAAAAACAAAAGGATTCAAGTCGAGTCTTGTATTTAATACAATCTCCGTAAGAGTTATTTGTCCCGCACTGGTGCTTACGGTTGTATGACAAAACTCTAGTAAGATAAAACGACTTACTATTAGTTATAAGGAGCACTCCAATATAACTAATCTAACGAACAACAAAGGTTTTAGAACTTTGGACTTGAAAGATTGAATGCAACAATATGCAATGATTTGGGTATGTTAATCTATCTCTCTAGAGGGTAAAAGGCTCAGAATGACTGTATGTTATAATTGAAATTCGGAGGGAAACTATTTAAAAGAAGTTAAAGGGTTCATGGCTGTTCACTCCAAGAGGTGTCAAACCTGTTCAAAATCTGAGCACGAGCGCGGCCGCTCTTGCCTTGAGCGCGACCGCGCTGGCATCCCGAGACCAGGCCATGATTTACTTAAGATCAGCGCGACCGCTCTAGGCTGGAGCGCGACCGCGCTGAAGCCCAGAACTGAAAGGTCACGAAAACCTTTTGAGAACAGTTGTGACCCAAAACTCATTTGGATCAGTCCAAGTCAACCCAAGTTAACTTTAACCCTTTATTTAACTTCCGTTAAGTTACAAAAACACTTGTCATTAATTCTCATTCACCCTAAATGGTTTTAGAGACATTAAATAAGTATAATAATCTACAACAAATGTAGAATATAATTTGTAACTAGTTCCGTTAACACATAACGAACTTCCGTTAGAAACTAGATCAACGTTAAGTTAAACTTAACTTTCCGTTATCCATTTCCAACAACGCCTGGTTGCAACAAAAAGACAAACTCAATAACCAACTTGTAACAAATGCAAATTCGATAACCAATTGAAACATCTCGACAAACTCAGGTAACTAACATGCAATTTGCCCATTTACAAAAATATCACTTCGCATTTTAAAGAAGTTTCATTTATTTACAAAAATATTATCGCGCATTTTCAAAACACATTTTTCTAATATCTCCGAAAAAACTATTCCGTTCATCCTAAAATACTTGCAGTTCTATGAGAGATTTTTTATCCCAAAATACTTACAGTTTTACAATTTTTATATAATATTGACACATACTATTCTTATTAATGATTTGGTAGTTGTCATTGTAAAATTATTTAATTAATTAGATATTTGAAAAATTCAAAATGTAATTTAACTATTATTTGATATGTATTAATAATTGTTCTTTAATGTGTGAAAATCTATAAATTTACATTGAGGACAGAGGAGGTAATTTTTTTACGAGATTTTGAATATTTTAATTTTTGGAAATAAATTATTTTTAAAAAAATTATAACATGGTGTAATAAATATTGGATGAGAAAGAAGAGAAGAGAGCACGAGACTTATGACAAAAGGAATCAAAATCAGCAGTGCACAAATTCCCACCACCCATTGTACATTAATGGATTACTTTTACTAGGAAACATTGTGCAAATAGAAATACCCTTCCTACCACTTTATTACTCTTCCTTCCTCCGGTTCAAAGTATTTTTTATTTTTTTTCAAAAAAAAATTCAAAAGATAAAATCAAATCTCATTCTCGATAATAGTGCGAGGGTTCGTCCCTCTCTTTACCTTCGGACTTTGGACATCGTCAAAAAGTTATTCACATATTTTTAAAAAGACAATTATTATCACAACTTAATGATTATTCTTAGAGAATTGTTATTCGCCCCCACACATTTACTTAATACCCCCGCATTACTAAGTTTACTTATAAAATTTAAAACTATACCACCATTATTACTATTCTACCCTTTTAAATCATTCCATAAAATCCCTTCTAAACTATCAAAATACCCCCTCCAGTTGATACCAAAAATTCGTCTTCAAGGTCAAGCATTTCTATTTCCTACAGTTCAACACATTTATTGCGGGTTGATCCCAAAAACCACGAAAAAGGTTTTGGAGAAGATTACTTGTTGTCGTGTGCTTCTTCCCACTCCCAATCTATAGTCAAAGAAACCAATGGTAGCAATTCCTCCGTGCAGTTGCCCACTCCCTTGGCCGAGAGATTCACATTCCCGCAGCGGGACCCACATAGTGCCTTCGATAGTAAAAAAGTAAAAAAACAATCATTCTCAGGTCCATTAGCAATTAAGCCATTTTCAAGCCTCATTCATCTACTAGCGGCCCTAATATCGATACTGAAATTTCCCAACTAGTTACCGGAACCCATTCTAGAACTCCAATTCCTCAGGGCTCTACCTCTCCTAATGTATCTCGTAGTGCTTCACCTCCCCCTTTTATCTTCACCAAAAATAAGCGAGCTTCATGAGCTACCTAGGCCTCCTAGCAGTTTTTCCACCAAGCCAGTTTCTTCTGCTTTTCTTGGGCATTCAACTCCCATTGGTTTCTTTGACTATAGATTGGGAGTGGGAAGAAGCACACAACAACAGGTAATCTTCTCCAAAACCTTTCTCGTGCTTTTCATGCTCAACCGACAATAAATGTGTTGAATTGTAGGGAATAGAAATGCTTGACCTTGAAGACGAATTCTTGGTATCAACTAGAGGGGGTATTTTGGTAGTTTAGAAGGGTGTTTATTGAAGGATTTAAAAGGGTAGAATAGTAATAATGGTGGTATAGTTTTAATTTTTATAAGTAAGTTTAATAATGAGGGGGTATTAAGTAAACGTGGGGGGGGGGGTGAATAACAATTCTCTTATTTTTATTAAAATTTTTATTTTCCACATTACTTCATATAACTAACTAATTAATAAAGTGAAATAAATTTTAATATGGGGTAAAATAGAAATTTGAATACTTTTGATCCCAAATGTGATAATCATTTTAAAACAAATATTCTATCACAAAATAACATCTATTTTGGAATGGATGAAATATAATTTCTAAAGTTAAAACCACATTTACAATCCAAACTGCTCCCTCATTTTCTCTTAGCATTATTTTGGAAGGTTTTTTATTTGTGTTTTTTTTTCCTCCCTTTTTGAACATTTTCTTTGGCTATAATATTCTTTCTAAATTCAAATAAAGAAGATAATTCCTATTTCTATTTTATATAAAAGTCTTACTTAAAATAGCTTTTATATCTCATATTATATCACGTACTAATAAGTGTTGTGGTTTGTTTTTATTTATCTTAAAATAAATGTTATATTTATAACTAAATTTATTATAATTTTCAACAATGTAAATAATGTAGAGGCATTTACAAAAAACTCATTTTAAAAGAGGGAAATTACAAAAAAATACACACAAGATGGAAATTACAAAAAAACTACTATAAAAATTACAAAAAACTACTTTTGTAAATTGAAAGCACTATTTTCTTTAAAAAAAAAAGAAAAAGAAAATGAACATAAATAAACATTAAATGTAAAACAATCATTCTTCAGTTCGAGGAGTATTCTGCATGATCACAAACTACTTCAACAAAACTTTAATTCGAAATGCTTAATCTTCAGCACTAACAACTTAAATTTTACTGATTCAAGGTGCATGCATTACGAATTGACTCTCCAATTCCATCCAATTCTCACATTCCAATGACCAAACTGAATCAAATTAAAACCCCTAATGAGAGAAATTCAGATCTATTAACCTTCATTCTGATAAACAACTGATAAATATGATAAACAACTGATAAACAACTGATAAACAGCTGATAAACAAATGATAAATAAATGATAAACAAATGATAAACATGATAAACAACTGATAAACAATCGATAAACAACTGATAAATATGATAAACAACTGATAAACATGATAAACAACTGATATACAACTGATAAACAACTGATAAATATGATAAACAACTGATAAACAACTAAAAATATTTAATCGGGACAGAGGGAGTATATACTACCAATTATAATTACATACACTAATAAGCTCAAATATTATACTATGACCTTGTCCACATTCATAAATGGGCTTTCCAGGCATTCAATAATTCATCCAATACTTTTTTGTAAATGTCATCTTTTTTAATGAGTTTTTTATAATAAATCCTTGAAATTTTCTAGAAGCTTCAAAAAAATTTGCTATTATATATAGTAGATTTTCTTTTCACAACTCACAACTGCAAATAAGCCTTGTCAATTAAACTAATTGACCCCACATTTGATAATTGAGATATTGTCATACTGGACTTATGAACAACTTTCTTTTAATATTTTTACAAAACAAGCTTAAATATCAAATTGATCAGTATACCCTCGTCAAAGAAAATTAAACACATCTTTATAATTAATTAATTAACCATTGTAATCATACCCCTCAATTAAATTATCCCACCTAATGATGAACCAAAAAAAAAAGAAAAAAACCCAACCGAAAATGTAATGATCATATAATATCATAATTACAGTTTTTTCCAATCAACGCAGAATTGTGGATTAGGAAGATCGGCAAACTGGTTGGATATCAGGTAATACACAGTCTGAAAATAATGAACAGAGGAAGTGTGAGTGTAGGTTTTGTGTGAAAAATGATTTTTAGTAATATTCATATTTAATTAAGTAATTTTTTGTAAAATTTTATATTGTATGTTTTTTTTGTAAATGTCATTTTTTTAATGAGTTTTTTGTAATAAACCCAATAATTAATGTATAATAATTAAAAATATATTTTTATTAAAAATTACAAATTAACTGCTACAACGCTTACTAAAAATGGGAAAAAGTAATAAAAATGTAGGGCTGGCATTAGGGATGGCAATCGGATCGGATCAGTCCTGATCCGAATCCGATTCGAATACTAGAAAGCCATATCTGAATCCGATCCGATCCGAACTTACTCGATCCGAGCCCCGATCCGATCCGAATCTGTAAAAATTTTTTTTGTTACTCAACAAAGGGCTTATATTTTTTGCACCAGCTGAAGGAGCCACAGCCCACAGCAAATTCCAAATCTAATGGAAAGTTCCAGGATTTATAAAGCAGGGACGGCAAACCAGAAAAATTGGGCAAGCACTCAGAAGGCCTATTCAAGATCTATTGATAGAATCAAACAAATTGATGACTTAATTAAAGTATAATGAAAATATTTTGAAAAACAAAACTACTGGGATTTAGAACAGATAATTACTTCAGCAGTATAAACAACTTATTCATATACCCATGGATCACAATATCTGCAAGCTTAGTGCAAATAAAGTCAAACAGAACAATATAATAGAAATAAACTGATATAGATGTGCTTGCATTACCTTGGTAATTTTATTGCCAGAGAAAATATTTTTGGCACCAGAGGCCACTTTTAACTTTCTAAGTAAATCAAGTAAATAACATTTCGATATATCGATTTTTACGTACCAATTATAATTGGTACACAAGTTGGTTGATAAGAATTTGATTTTTTTGCCAGTTCTATAAAAATGTCTAATTCTTCTTAGGCCTATCGACATTCTTAACTATTGTACTTTGTGCAAGTTTTGATTTTAACTATTCATGTATTTTTGTAAAGAGTTTTAACCATTTTACTTGCACATGGAGTTTTTATCAAAAAATCCCCCGTTCTAATGAAATCTACAAAAACAAAACAGCCAATTTTCGATTCTATCAAAAACTCCTTGTGTTGAAATGAATATTACCAAATACTCCGTAATTAAATGTAAATGGCATAAATACCCCTAGCCCAAAAGAAAACCCTTACCTCCCATTTCCTGGCCACCACCACCACCTCTGATGACCACCACCTCCTACATCTGGCCACTCACCTCCGACCGCTAGCGACGGTCGACAACCACCAATCATTGACGGCCGATCACCGAACGCCGCCCATCCGCCCTTGACTGTCACCCGCTGACAACCGTCTGGTCATCCTTTGACTGCCGATCCGACTACCTCCGACCGACCACCTCATCCATTTATTTGGCAATCTATTTAAAAAATTAATGCTATTGGTAGAAATTGAACCAGTGCCTCTATTAACCAAAGATACCCTTTACCACTAAGCCAAGTCATTCTATTATTAACATTTTGCGCATCTATTTTAATAAGACAAAATAAACATCCTTTTTAATTGTAAGTGATAAATAAATTTCTCATTAATATTATTTGCTTATTGTGAACAACTTTAAATACGAAATAAATTGATTGTTTTGTTAACTGTTTGCACGTTTATATTATAATAAAATAAAACAAACATACTTCTAAATTGTAAATTGTAAGGGGAAAATGAATTTCTCAATTAAATAATTTCTTCATTGTAAATAATTTTATAAATAAGATAAACTGATTTATCATTATTTTAATGGATACATGATTAAAAAAAAAACATATTAACTTTTAAAAAAAAAAGATATTTTGACCAATAAATCTATCAAACAAATGAAACGAACAATAAGGACATACATTTTCAAAACTCGTCAAAAAGTCCTTGGATTTTTTCTGGACCAAAATGCCCCTCTACTCCCTCACGCGCACACGCACAGGCGGACAAAAAAAACCAACGCTAAGCTCGTTTCAGTTAGGCGCTTTCTTCTCCCATCTATCTCTCTCTCTCTCTTCCCCTCTCTTCTTTTTTTTCCCCTCAAAATTTTAAAATGCAATTTCTCAAAATCTAGTAATCGAAAAAATAATATGAAACCACCGTATTAATCGTATCATCAAAACTAATCAAACAAGTAAATTCAAAATATGATTCAGATTTTAAAAATAAAAATTTCATTTTTCAATTGTAAAAAATTGAAAAAAAATCATTTTTAATTTTTCAATTGATTTCACATTTGCATGATTACACAATTGTGTCATTTTTCATTTTTCACTTGTAAAATTATTTTTCAATTGATTTCACAATTGTGTGATGTTATATGTCCTTTAAACAATTGAAAAATCAATTTATTAAAATTATTACTCAATTTCTTAGATGTTTAAATTAAAAACATTACACAACTAAGACATTCATTTCTTATTTGTTCATAATTGAGTATAAAACTAATAAATTCATCTCTCAAATTTTCATTCTCAAATTTTCATAATTGATGACTCATTTCTCGGTTGTTTGATTATAACGATGAATTCGTTGTCACGCAACCTAAAGAATAACATAGACAACTTTATTTCACGGTTATGTGATTTCACAGTTGTGTGATCTTTAAACAGATGAGAAATCAAATTATTACAACTGATACTCAGTTTCTCAGATGTTTAAGTTTAAAATTTGAGACATTAATTTCTCATTTGTTCATAATTCAGTATAAAACTAAGATATTTAATCCTCATTTGTTTATAATTGAGTATAAAAACTAATAAATTAATCTCTCAATTTTCACAATTGATAGTCAATTTATCAGATGTTTAAATTTAAAAATTAAGATATTCATTTCTCATTTGTTCATAATTGAGTATAAAAAATTCATTTTTCACTTGTCGAAATCAAAGATATTCATTTCTCATTTGTTCACGCCTTATATAAAAACTGAGACTTCATTTCTCAGTTGTTCATAATTAAGTATAAAAACTGATAAATTTATCTCTCAATTTTTCACAATTGATACTCAATATTTGAGACATTCATTTCTCATTTATTCACATCTGGATATAAAAACTGAAGTATTTATTTCTCATTTGTTTATAACAACGATAATTGATATTTTGTCCAAAGCTAAAGCTAAAGGGTGCATAGCCGAATTTATCTAAAGTCCACATTACTACTATAATTTTTCATGTTTTCTCAAGCATCTGAATGAAAAGATATTACTTGCATAATACCCCATCTAGTCCAAAATAAATGTCGCATAGAATACCCTCTCTTTTTCAAAATAAATGTCGCATAAGTTGAGCTTTGACCAAAAAATTATACAAATTTGTTTATTATTATACTATTATGAAATTGGTTATTGATACTACAATAGATACACTATTGTATTGATACACTATTCATGAGTATTTTTAAATTTCCATGAAGATAAATAATTTAGCATTGAATATTGGTCTAGCATAGTTGATCATATACAACATTTATTCGGGAACGGGAACAGATGCTGCGTAACCAAATATCCTCGGAAGCAAATCTCAAAATCACAGTAAAGTAAGTCTGCACAACAAAACTCTCTTTTTAAATCAGAAGGATCAATGGCTTGCCTATACTCTGGTGACTGAAATACTCTCATTAGGTACTGAATCAACAAAAAGAGCTCATTGTCAGATTTTTTTAATGTCAGACTTGAAGTCTCCTCCGGCACAGCCTTAACTAATTATTGACTTGGAGAGAGAGAGAGAGAGAGAGAGAGAGAGAGAGAGAGAGAGAGAGAGAGAGGGTGAGAATCAACAGTTATTTACTCTCAATGAATGTGCAAAATGTTTTGTTTGGATCAGCCAAAAAATGTTGACGTTCTATTAGCTATTTAGAGTCTGGTTCCTCCATGGATCTCTTGTATTCAGGCTTCAGCTCGTAAGTTCCTTGGTTGGGTCCCTTGTTATTGTAGACGCACAGATCCTTCAGCATATCTTTCAGAAATTGCTGAAAAATACAAATAGTTGGACACAAAAGCTTATGATTTATTGAACTTTACCAAAAATAATAATAAAAAAAAAACTTTATGAACATTATAATGTCACTCACAAGACGGGAAGTGCTAAGTAAGTACATAGCATCTAAGTTGTGAGAAAAATATCACAGCTTGGAAAGTAAAAGAATATAGTTGCCACCAATTCGGAGGTTTTGTCCCTCCAACTAAGATAAACAAAACAGCATGAGATAACACACAAAACACATTTCCATTTCCAGGATTTGCTAAAACTATTTGTTATTGTACAAAAATTCAGTCAGCATCCTCACTTAGATGAAAAAAGTTCCTTAAGTCCTAATCAACTTTACCTGGGAATTACACCCCCCCCCCCTCGTTTCATGATAAGAGTTCACATTTGAAATTTTGACCTATTAATTTTGTACTTATAGGCCTTTATACGTCGTATATCCTTGTACTTAAGTTGTTACTTTTTCTCCCTACAATATGCAAGAAAATGATCAAGTTTTCAACATGAAAGAAAATTAAGGAGAAAATAAATAGTTATAGAATGATTTTTTGAAAGTGGACTCATGAAATGAAATCCCATAAAAAGAATAGTGGATGGGATTTTGTCGAGCAAGAGGATCTACTGGGTACAGCTTAAGATGTTGAGGAAATTGAGGAAGCGGGACCTCCTAGATTTATAAGTTGGAGAGAGAGGGTGAGTGATTGGAATTTCTAAGCTGCTACACCTTTCACAATTTTCTCTCTATTTTTTTTTTTTTTTGGGTTGGGGGCGGGGGTTAGAAGGGTGCACCAAAGAAATCAAAACACTATGACTAACAATTTGTTGGTTGACTATTTACTGAGTGGATGGGTTTTTGTGGATGCATTTCATTTGGAAGATGGTCATTTTATATAGGACTTGGAAGATGGTCATTAAAGGAGGAAGAAACTACTCAAGTCACTAAAATAGTCTTGATATAATTGTTATGTGACAGGCACCGGACTGATTTGGATGAAAAGATCATTATGCCCTTTCAATTTGTTTACACGTGGGCTCTAATTTTATTTTATTTTGTGTGTGTTTTCCGTTAAAGATAAATATCTATAAGAATGTTGTGCAAGCAAATTTATAGTTTTCAAAAAATGTGAAAAGAAAAAGATTAAATAACATACTTCAGGTTGGTCCGTCTCATGAAGCAGGTTTTTCAACGTCCAATTTGATTGCCTCTCAAACAGCTTAAACATTATATCTTCCATTTCTCCACGGTCCCTTCTAGTTCTTTTCATCTCAGACCCCTTGGCTGCAGGTTTCTTCTTATCCTATTAAAAAGAATAGCAACTTAATGAATTCATGATAATTGCAACCAATCTCCCATATAATAAAAGTACATTTCCAAGAAAAACAATTAAAGAAAATGAAAAACAATAAACATGATTGTGGAATGAGACCCTCTATCAAGCCTCCACATCACCATAAGCATGCCAATGCCTCAATGGATCCCCTTCCGGAGGGGCCACTTCCACTCATCCAAACCCCAAGGGCCACCCTCCGGAGAGGGGTACCTCCATTCTGTCAATCACATCAGGGACACGGCATTGAGCTTGGTACTATACCCATAGCAAAACATTCTCCTTTAACAGATCAAGGCTCAATGGACTTGTCATTACGTGGGGACCCTCATGGCCTCATTGTGTCTACTAGGGGACATGGAGGAACCCTCCACTGCTCCACAATCGAGGCACCCCGGGAAACTCGATTGAAGGGTCTCCAGGGTAAGACCATGCTTAGGGAAACCTCCATACTTAGGATTCCATGGGGTTTGGAATGGTAGCTAAGACTGAGAGTACATTACTCACTTTTTGACATTGGTTTTGGTTTAGGGGAGGAAGCTCGGAGGGATCCTTCTAGCTAATACCCCCACCAATCCATTAGCTACACACAGTGACAACAACGTACCATCAAAATATTAAGTAGTTGTGGGTCAAGTCATAACTTCTTATTCATCTGCCATAATTTGTCGCTCTGAAACCTTCCCCCCCCCCCCCCAAAAAAAAAAATAAATAAATAAATAAAAAATTAAATAAATAAATAAATAAATAAATAAATTAGTATCACTAGGTAGCTGCCCTTTCAGCTTTCTCTCGGTATTCCTTCTGCAACTCCCATCACCAAGGTACCTTCTTGGAGTACCCTGGGACACCTCCAGTCCACAGTGGACCTCTCTGGATCCATCTAATGCACCTACATTCTGTAGTGAATTTCAGAAAAACAAAAACTAATATCAATATGAGAAGAAATGAATACAGGGGGTGCAGCAGCCTTGAAAGCAAAAACTCCTGGCATTGGCCTCATGCGAGCTCCATTATCATTGTCAATGACCTGAAATTGAACGATCAAAAGACTATTGAGTGACATTTATACATTATGAGATTAGGATACGAATATAACAATTCACTAGGACCTGTATCTGTCTAGTTTTAGCCATTGATTTGTTTGTCCTGTCACGACAAAATTTCCGATACATCTCAATGTTTTCATTATGAGGCTTCATGTCAAATTTGTGATCTATTTTCCCCTCCGCAGAAATCTTTCCTGAAATTGACAAGCATCATAATTATGGCAGGAATACAAATAGCAGTCTCAAGAAGAAGGCATAGCGAAGCAAGATAATTTGTTAAACATATAAGCAACAATTGATGCTGAACTCTAAGAAACTCTTCTTTTTTCCATGTAAATGCATAATGTCATCAATACATTAGGTTTACACCTGCAACTATAAAGGTAGCCCAGTGCACAAAGCATCCTTGCGCAGCTAGTTTTCTGCTAATAACTGACCGTTGCTCCAAGTCCGGACATGAACGTGACTATGTTGAATTCTATTTAAGATCGTGGTTTTCTCAAAAAACAAGTTCTTACAGACATCTCATATCTTGAGGTGACATCCTGACCAGTACCAGGGCAAGAACCATTAAAGTACCCTCGCACAAAGGCATTTGTTTACTGTAGCCTGTAGGAGACACTAGTATTTGAGGAACAACTAGCAGCATAAGCCCAAAAGCTTCACTCTCTTGAAATAAACAATGGAAAGGAATGGCAGCACAAAATATACTGTTTCTTAATAGAAATACCTCCCCCCCCCCCCATACCAAAAAGAATGCAATTCTTGACATTGAAGCTTGTTTCCATCAAACATTGATGCTTTCCCAGAGACCAAGATGCAAAAACCTTTAGATTCAAGATTTCAGCAGCCTTGGTAAACAAGCAGATGCAATTTGCACCCCGAAAAGCCATATGGGAAGTGATGGTTTAAGTAACAGCCGTATAGCCCAGAGAAGGTGGAAGTAACATGACTTCACTTTCCTGAATCTTCCTGTGACACTGGAAATGGTCACCCCTGACTGCGCTTTGTATGCATAAATCCCTTTTTATCCCCGCCAAACTGCTCATATGCTTAGATGCAACATATACAAAGACATTTTTAAGTTACATGAACGCAGCTCGTAGATGGCTGTAATCCTGCCAACTTAAGTAAGCCCAATTCTTTATAATGTTACAAAATCTATATCCAAGTCATTGCAATAAATGTATTAGTTTATGATCAGTGGCTTGTCGTATATTTACATGTATGTATACATTTCTCTTTCCTTCTATTTTAAGATAGTGAAGGATCCCCAAGTAACCCCTATCTCTCTAATAAAGAGCTATGTTACCTGGACTCGGGTACGGGTATCCGACACGGGGACACTGTCCTAAATTTGGACACGGGTACGGGGATCGCTAATAACATATTTAATTGAGTTAATTTATATACTTTGCTTATCATAAAAATAGTCTGATTAATTTTTTTGTACAAAAGTATAATTTTATTTTTAAATAATATTATTTTGTTTTTAAATAAAATTATAATTTTAATGAAATTTGGCTAAGATATAATGTATAATTAAGTATAAGACTAACATTAAAATTTGTAAAATCTTTATAAATGAAGTCAATTCGCTCCTTTTTTTCTTTCAATTTTTCTTGCCGTATCTGACTGAAAAACCGGGTGTCGGGTACGGATTTTATACTCATGTCGGTGTCGTGTCGACACGGGTACTTCAGCGAATTTGAAGAGTCCAAGTAACATAGGTATAGAGTCAAAGGACCTAATTTAAAGAAACTTGTCTTAGATATATAACAGCAAAAAGTGAAATAAAGTTCGTTAATTGAATGCTGATATGTGATCGTTAAACATATTTTGCTCGGATTTTTTTTTGGAAGCGTCACAGAGAATCATTAGAAACGGACTCTAGGTTGGCTCATCAGCTAAACACAGGTCACTGAGAATCCATAGAAATGGACACTAGGGTGGCTCAACAGTTAAACACATGATGTTTCTCGGACAAGTTTCTACAGCTCCAAGTTAAATAATTATCACTTGTGGGTAAGACATTAGAACATCCTATTGGTCATTACAAGAATAGCAAGCAAGAAGAACAAATCTTGCTTGTAAAAGACCTCCATCCATCATGTCTTATTAAATTTGGAATGAATCCAAATATTAACCTTTTCATGCTTCTTAAAATGAAATCAGATGGCAGTTCAAAATAGAAGTGCAATAATGTGTTTTCATAATGTATGCTGCATCGAACTCCAAATATATTAAGGTTTCAGGGAGGTGGGCTTGGCTTCAATCATTTTTATTATTTTTCTGATAATAGTGAGAATTTCATAATAGTTTAATTTTGCATAAATGTTCTATAACAGGTTATCATGGTAGGAAAAAAAATTAAAACTTAAAGCAGAAGTTTATAGGAAGAATGATAAAGGAAATTATGATGATCTCATCAGCACAAAGCATAGTGTTACGGCAGTTAAACTGATATAGATATTATTTTTAACTTCTGGCAGAGACCCAAAGTAATTTTTGACTCGCAAGGTAAGTAAAGGGAAGGAGACTCGTATTCACCTTGAGCTGACTCCGAGAACACAGACATTGGAATGAAATCTCTTGACATGTTCATAGAATAATACTTTGGTTCATTTCCAGATTCAGTGCCAAGCAGCTCCAAGGTAAACTGAGCAACATGTAAGAAATGTATGAAGATTGGAAGAAAAGAAAGACTCTAAATAAAATAACACATACTCCCTTTGTCTCGCTCGGAATAGGATTTTGATTAACTTGAGTACACTTTGACCAATTAATTTAAATACAAAATAATTATTCTAATGAAAATCTAAATTTTGTTATTGAGAGTATTATTAATCGTGACACAACAACAATTTATAAATTTTTATTAGGATAATTATTTTTTACTTAAATTACTTGGTCAAAGTGTAATCTAGTTTAACAGAATCCTGCTTTGAGCGGGACTAAGGGAGTATACGGAAAGAGATATTCCAATGTTTCTCCTTGACGTGAAGAAAAGAAAATAGTAGAGGAGGAAAAAAGAATAAAACTAAAGAAAACTACCCAACGAAAATTTTCATAAAGGAAAATAAAATAGAAGCAGCAATAAATTTTTCAAAATAATGTAATCAAGTAAAAAAAGGCATGAGAACGGCATCAAAAGAAGAGCATGCATATCTAACATATCAATTGGACTAAGATACATCAATAGACTGTTTTGTTACTTTTATATAAATAACTAGTTGGCACTTCTACAGCGTTTTATTTGTCCACAATGTATGGAAACTTGGAATTGAGAAGATTATTGAAGGAGATTATTTTTGTAAATAACCACCCATGCACACATAGGAAAACAAACAGAAGTATGGAAAAGACTGACGAAATACCTTTTGCCTGCTTTCCTGTCGACAAAATGCTTTCATACAAGATTTATCCATTCTCAAAATATCAAATCTTTTTTTCAGCAATATCAAATCTTTTTTTCAGCACAGAAGAACACATAAACAAATAACTCAACAATGCAGGATATAAGAAGCTTTCTTTATCTAAAGTCACACCAGATAAGCACCAAAGGAAGGCCAAAAATGGGAAAGCTAGTGGTTTGACTCGTGTGATGGTTCCTCCTCTTCCAAAGGTTATGAAGCATGGATTATCTAACTCACTCATGATGTAAGGACTAGGATATGAAGTCTGCAAAAGTTATAGGCTCCTTGAATGGATAACATTTCCTAAGTGGAGGCGTTACTTTACAAGGCCAAGCAGTCCATTTCAAGAGCTAATCTCTGTATGATAGCTTATTAAAAAAAAAACTGGATGATAGATGCGATTGTTTTTCCTAAATCTAATTTGATATTCCATGAACCTCTACATATCACTAAGTAAACATAGTTTTCTTTTCCCTCTTTTCTATAGCCTGAGCAAAGTGCAACATGTCAAAAACTACTGCATAATACAAAGTGTTGCTTTGATGTTTGAGATGCCATTTGCCTTATTTATTGTCCGTACCTTAGTTAAAGAGAATGACTCACAACAAACCTTCAAAAAGGGCCATCGAATTGTGGAACTTCATTTAACCAACTAAAGGGGAACGTGTTTGATCATTTATTTGAAGTCTATATCCAAGAACCGTTACGAACCAAAATTATCCAGCTTAACATACATTGTTGGTCTCTCTCTCTCTCTAACAACTTGAGCTTTTTAGTTGGTTAGCTAATATGGAATTGGTTCTTTCTCACGCAAAATCTTGGGTTCTAGTAGTTCTGCTTGCATTTGTTTCCCCAGTATTCTAGTCTTACATAACAAGACTCCTTTTGATACATGTACTGCTTGATGTAGGTTTGTCTCTCCAAATGCAAGCGGAGGCGCATGTGAGGAAGTTGGTACACTAACATCCGTGAAAACTCACCGAAGAGATTTCTCATGGTGAAGCTTTTCTAGAATTGAACATGTGACGATGTGCACTAACTGGACAAATAACCAGTGAATTTCAATAATGCAACAAGGGTCCAGATTAAATTCATTCCATAAAAATCAAACCTATCAAAAGACTTAATAGATACAACTGTCTTACTTGACCCTGAATTAACTCATTAAGAGCCTATACTTGAAAGCCAGATTCCCCAAACTACATCATCAAATTGTGCAGTCACTGCTGGAGTTCAACAACAAAAATATTGGACAAAAGACAAAATCCATCAATGTACTATCTCCTTCCTAAGTGGTGTCTTTAGCGTCTCTTTGGGTATTTGCCAATGGTGCCTTCATAGGTTTATCGCTTAGGGGCCGTTTGGTAGCCCTTCTTAGGTTGGATAGGATTATTAATCCAATAAGTTTGGTGTTTGGTACATTAAATGCAACCATTGTATTATTTCTAACAACCTGGATAGTAACCTCTTATCCCCTCTTATCCCCTTCTTATTAATCCCAAAAAAAGGGGTGGTATTATTAATCCCCTCACTATTAATACAGACTAATCCTATCGGCCTACCAAACGAGCCCTTAATGATTTGAGGAGGGATTGGGCAGCTGCAATAGTTTAATGTAGTTTCTATGTACTTCTTTGTTTCATTGTAGATGGACTTCTTGTCCATCCTTTTATTTTCGGATCTTCTTTTAATACAATTCTCTTTTTCTATATATATATATAAAAAAAGAATCAGTATAATCATCATGGAAATAGCTTCATCTAAACAGAGCAAAAGGAAAAATGAATGAGGGAGAAATGTTTGCAATACAAATAGAGTAATACTAGGGACACAAAATGCTTACAAAATCTTACTCAAAATCCTAGTTGTCAATTATTGATCGAATGTTTAAACTGTGGGCCCAAGTGTTAAATGATTTCAGCACCAATTAATGATTGCCGAATAGGATTTTGTGAGCAAAATTTTGTGAATTGTTCATACAAAAAACACAATCTACTCTATTACTCCACTGTTTTTTGCTTAAGAGTCAACACCCCTTAATGAAGAGAGGAATAAATGGGAAGATCGGTATCCTTTACTAACTACTTAACTCTAAATGAGGCTATGACTGTGGGGGTTTGCTCAACTAAGGGCAATTACTTCCAAAGCCCTGTCACATACTTCAACTCTTCAATCATGAGCATAAGGGAACAACTTCAGGAGCAATCAATCAAAACTCTATCACAAAAGGATGATTGTTGAATAACCATGCACATTAAGTCCTCATAATGCATGTTAACGCTTTAGGATCACAACCACGCCTGTCTGCTCTCGAGAATTAAAACAATGGGTTCTTACCTCTTGCCTTTCTATATAAGTAAACCTTTCTTAAAATAAAAAAACCTTGGACAAGCTGACACTAACTCACTTTTTCCAAGAAAAACAATGTGGTTCGGTACGCAGATGGAGCTAAAAAAACTAAGTAAAACATAGCAAGTGTATATCACACATCCCCCAAACAGGAGTTTGCAAACTCAATTCAAAGGTTCTGACATTGGGGGAAATTCTAACACCTAGCTCACTAATTCCAAGTTTTAAAACAATATCGTTTGGTACAAACATGAAGCTCTAAGCGTTCACACACACACACAAAGAGATGTAGGTCACATTGATGCCCACAAGGCCCCAAACATGAGTTAGCGTACTAATTCGAAGAACAATCCTTTATAACGTCACATTCAATCCAACAGAATCCTTCTACATTTAGTCAATATTCATAGGGTTTACAACAGAGTAAGCACATAAACACGAAGAATTGAACCTAAAACCCTAGAAAAAAGCACAATAAAACTCACATACACAAATAGCGAGAAAGGGAGAAGCGAGAGATACCTGGGTTGAGGAGACGTCTTCGTTAGGGAGGAGAGGATCGACAGCGACGATGACTTTAGCGGCAACGGGACCGCCGGAAGGATTACTAGAGTCGACGGCAGCTTGTTCTTGTTGATGTTGGTTTAAGGAGCGTGACACTACTGGCGGGCATTTCATCAGCCATACATGCCTCTCCGACTTGCTCGTCTCCAACGGTCCACCAATAACAGCACCGCCACCGTTCCCAGCGGCGGCTCCGAAGCTCTTCTCTTTGTTGTTACCAGCGGTGGCTCCGGCGGCATTGGATTGGTCGTCCATGACGAGCGGGGAGGGAGGGAAAACGGTTTCGGAGAATCGGAAGATTCTCTCTGTAACTAACCAAGAAAATGAAGGTGGTGGTGCCCTCTGCTCATTATATAGAAGTTTCAAGTTTGTTACTCCCTCGTCACTCCATAAAAAATTCACATTTTAATTTTTTACAAGTTGATTGAACATTCACCGAAATATAACTATAACGAGGGCAATTATCAAATAGTCCCTCATTCTAACGAAAGCTATCATCAAGAACACACATTTCATGAATTTACCACCAAGTCTGTCGATTATAAGTCCACCCGCGTCATTGTTAATACCACCTGCACTTTATGTCAAAGGGACAGCGTTGTCCCTTTCTCCTCCTTCTTTTTCGTTTTTTTCTTCTCCCAAAACTTTAAAATGAAATATCTTAAGATCTAAAACTCAAAAAAAAAAAAAAATCGAGATCATTGTATTATTCACATCAAAACGAATCAAACTAGCAGCATCAACATATAATTTGGAGCAAATTTGATATATTTGTTAAGTTCACAGTTATTCTAATTAAGTTCACAGTTGTTACAAGTTCATAGTTGTTTTTTATAAGTTCACAGTTATTTTTTTACATTTGTTCCAATAACAATTAAGAGAAGTTCACAGTTGTTTTAGCTAAATTCATAATTTTTGCATGAAAATGACTATCATTTACTTAATTTACAGATTTTTTTAGTTAAGTTCACAGTTGTTTTAGTTAAGTTCGCTGTTGTTTTTAGTCTTTTATAGCCTTTATTTTGCAATTTTATGAGATTATTTGACCTATTTGTTAAGTTCAATGTTGTTTTTTGTTAAGTTCACAGTTATTTTAGTTAAGTTCACAGTTGTTTTTAGTATTTTATAGCCTTTATTTTTTTCAATTTTATGAAATTATTTGACCTATTTGTTAAGTTCACATTTATTTTAGTTAAGTTCACAGTTGTTTTAGTAGGGGTGTAAGTGGTTTAGCTCAAATCGCGATTTGAGACCGAACCGAGCTAAACCGTGGGATTTAGCTCGGTTTTTTTATTTAAGTGGTTTAGCTCGGTTTATAAAAATTACAAACCACATGGTTCGGTTTAGCTTGCGGTTTGAGGGTGCCAAGCCGAACCGAGCTAAATCAAACCGTCAAACCGAGCTATGGAACCGAACAGCCAAATCGAGCTATGAAACCGAGCTAACTTACATTATAAAAAATCTGGTCAACAAGGGGCCAAAGTGCAATTTGCTAGAGATTTTCCCACAATCTCCTTACCCTAGCATTTCTTTCGGCCCAAACTCTCTCTCTCTCGCTCTCTCTCTAAAATTTCTCTCATCAAACCACAAAATCATTCCTTCTTCCTCACTAAATATTGATTCCCATCCCATATACTTCCTTTTATCCAAGATTATCAAGCTCGAATCATCAATTTTGAGCAAATATTTGAAGAAATTTGAAGTTTGAAGAGTAAATGGATTTTGCGATTTGTTTCTGTTAAGCTCAATGAGGTACTAAAGATTGTTTTAAGATTGTTGTTTGGATCGTAATCCATCTTTAAACCGCGGTTTAGATCGAGCTAAACCGAACCTTGGCAATTTAGCTTAGCTCGGTTTGAATTTTTTTGTGGTTTAGCTCGGTTTGAAATTTCTTCAAACCGATACTAGCGGTTTAGCTCTAAAATTTCCCCAAACCGAGCTAAATCGAACCGTTTACACCCCTAGTTTTTAGTATTTTGTAGCCTTTATTTTTTTC
Source organism: Adenophora triphylla var. japonica (assembly GCA_022495995.1). Classification (NCBI taxonomy): domain Eukaryota; kingdom Viridiplantae; phylum Streptophyta; class Magnoliopsida; order Asterales; family Campanulaceae; genus Adenophora; species Adenophora triphylla. Next base: position 144,156 of record JAFEMH010004330.1, read on the forward strand.
AATTTTATGAGATTATTTGACCTATTTGTTAAGTTCACTGTTGTTTTTTGTTAAGTTCACAGTTGTTTTAGTCTTTATGGCCTCTATTTTTGCAATTTTGTGAGATTGTTTGACATATTTATTATGTTCACATTTGTTTTTACTTACGTTAACTATTGTTTATTGTTAATTTCACAGTTGTTTTAGTCCTTTATGGCCTCTATTTTTGCAATTTTATGAGATTATTTGACATATTTGTTAAGTTCACAGTTATTTTTAATTAAGTTCACTGTTGTTTTAGTTAAGTTCACAGTTATTTTTAGAATTTTATAGTCTTTATTTTTGCAATTTTATGAGATTATTTGACTTATTTGTTAAGTTCGCTGTTGTTTTTTGTTAAGTTCACTGTTGTTTTAGTCCTTTATGACTCTATTTTTGCAATTTTATGAAATTATTTGACATATTTGTTATGTTCACAGCTGTTTTTACTTAAGTTCACTGTTGTTTTTTGTTAAGTTCAAAGTTGTGATGACCCCCGTGAGGAGTTGCAATTTGCATTTAACCTTTATGACATATATCCTTGCAACCAAGATTATAAACTTTATATTGCACTCTTAAACATTCCTACTGCAACTACAACGTCTATGTTTCTTTGCATCTGGTCAGAAAACAAAAGTGGCAATTATAAAGCATAAAAAACTAAATCAAAATCATCCAAAAAAAGATATTAAAAACTAAACAGAAAGATACAAAATTATATTTTCTTATATGTGATAAGAATCTGCAATGTTTTTATGGTAGGTTGTCTAATGCTTATGCATAGTGTTAGGTACTTTCGTAAAGCACAGTAGCTACTATTTTAAGGTGTAAAGAATTCTCAGAGATAAAATGAGATGACATGTTATAATAAGAAAGCAGAATCAAATTAAGAATCTAGCCAACGGTTTGAAGAGGATGGAATTGCATAAAGAAATATCCGTATGGCAGAATGCAAAACGTTTTCCCAACAAATTCAACATGAAAATAAAAAAAAATCCAAAACTTCAAACAAGGTCTCCGACCATACATGAGTTCCATCAGAAAATCTATGCATATACTTGACTTAGCTGACAGTGATGCCGATCCTTAGGCATCTTTCACGGAAGATTTTGAAACTCAAGAGAGAGAATTTGCTTCAGCTTGTCGTCATCGGCGGGAGGATGATCTTCTGGATCGCGATTAAGAGTGAGATCATGAGGTGAGAAAAAATTGAAAGAAAATCAACAAAATTAAAGATCGTCGGAGATGAAGGAGGTGCAGAAAGAGCAGATCTGGCCAAATCGTTATAGAAAGAGCAGATATGACCCAATCATTGTAGAAAGAGCAGATCGGAGGTGTAGAAAGAGCAGATCTGGTCAAATCGTTATGAATGGGCTTATACCGGAGTGGTCGCCGGCGATGGGAGGCGAGAGACCGTCGGAGATGAAGAAGAGAGAGACAGAAAGTAGAGAGAAATTAGAGAGAGAGAGAGAGTGTGTGTGTGTGTCGTGTGTGAATGAGAGGGTGTGTTGGGTAGCGAAGGACTAGATGGAATTTTGATTATGATGCCGGACTAGTCGGTTAAATTTCAAAATACTTGTCTAAATTGATCTTTTCACTTAGAATGAAGGACCCAGCGGTAATTTTCCCTTATAACAATTTACTCCCTCAGTCTCAAAATGAATATCTCACTTTTTTCGTCATTATTACGAAATAACTTTTAACAATTATTTTAGGTTGACTTAATTATTTTTATGAAAATATAAAACTTGTTATTTATAGTATTGTTAATGATGTATCAATTACAAATTTTAGATTTAGATTAATATAATTAAATCGACATATAATTATTGCTAAAAGTTCCTTTATAGTGATGCAAAAAAGTAGAAAAATATCATTTTGATACGGAGGGAGTGATTGTTACATAAAATTCTAAAAGAAAATTTGATACGCGATAAAAAATATTATCAATAATGAATTTTAAAATTTATAAGAATATTTTGTTTTGATTAATTATTTTTCGAACTTCAAATTTAAATTGGAAGGATCAAATTTATCAATCGAATTGATAAAAATAACAAGATACAACATTTGTTATAGGACATAGTACAACTTTCTATCCCAAAATGAATATTTATTTTTCCAAATAAAGATATTTAAAATGAATATTCATTTTTTTAATTTTAAAAACTTATTAAATCATTATCATCAAATAAAATGACAAGTTTTAGTTCATACTTATACTTATACTTATAATATAATATGATGAAACCAGTGAGGATTTTTATATTCTTATATTACAAAATAGTTAAATTTGAAATTTCTTAAATCTCTCCCAAAATTAAAATTAAATATTTTGGAGGAAGTGTATATTGTATACTCCCTCAATCCCAAAATGCTTATAGTTCAATATCATATAGTATGAATTATTTACTTGGTACAAATGGAATAATTTTAATAAATTAATTCTAGTGCATTTTTATCATGTTAAAATATAAGTGTCACTAGTATTTTTGGTCATCCCAAAAAAATAAGTGTAACCGTTTTAAATAAGATAAAATTTTATTGCATATTTATCATGGCAAAACAAAAATAGGAAAACTACCATAATAATCTTGAAGTCAACTTTCTCTATTTTTCAAGAGTTGACTTGTGTTTCATTGCAAAACATTTCACTCCTTGGTCAAAACAAGTCAAAACACCATTACCATACAAATGGTTCTTCACTGATCAGAGAGAAGCTGAGAAAAAGCATAAGTTACATTTACAATCCTCCACCAAATTCCTGATTTTCCATAAAGACACAATAAAGAAAAGTTACAATAATATGATCCTGAAAACTTTTCATGATCTAGGGGCTTGACTGTAACTTGCTGACTTCATATTGGAACTGAATCAGAGCTGTTTTCCACAGCTGGATTCTGCTTCCGTTCCGCTTGAAGTGATCGACACAAGGACTCTAGCTTTTCTTTCTGATTTTTGGTTCTTTCCAATTGCTTCTTTAAGTGCTCACGCTGCTCAGAAACATATTTTTTTTTAAACAAATGCATGTTATAAATGTATCAAAGAACTCCTTGTGTAAAGTGCTTGATTAAACAAAAGGGTTAAATTCCATGCACACCCCTGAGGTTTGGACAAGTATCAGTGCCCACCCTTCTCCTTCACATTTTTCATTTTCGATTATAATACAGAAGGGTGGGCACTGAGATATTTGGCCAAACTTCAGGGGTGGGCACTGAATTTAACTCATAATATGCGCGATCTTATAAAAAGTCCTGGGAAGTTTACAAGCAGGAGGAGCCATATCTCCTGGCAGTACTTGTTACAATCTCAACTTTGATTCACAAGTTAAAGAAGTGGAGAGTTTCTAATTACAGCAAGTAGCTTATGAATGCCTATGATGGTGAATGAAGTTTTGCACATAAGTCATAGCACAACTAACATGCTGAAGCAGTAGCTATCATAATCAGATGGTGAGGAGGCATTTCAAATTCAATGGTCAAGATGTTGGTCCAATATATCAATCAACTGCTTACTATGCCCTCCGTCCCATAATGATAGTTTCATTTGAATATCCAAACATTTTAAGAATATTTTTTTATTTCTTATATTATCCTTAATAAGCTCCACTTATTACTCTTAGGGGGCGTTTGGTTTTCCGTCTTAGCCTCGGATAATTGTAAGAGGGATTATTAAGCCAAATTTAATTCTGTTTGGTAGAACATTAGGCGTTGGTATTGATAATCCGCGTCGAGGGGATTAAGTAGTTATCCCTTCACTAATATTCCCGATGAAAGGCTGGTATAATTAATCCCACCAAAATAATTGTGAAAACGGGATTATTAAGACCTTGGATTAATAATGAGGGGATTAATAATCCCCTTACTATTAATACTCCTTATCCTTATCCGGCTACCAAACGAGCCCTTAAGGTTTGTCACTAGCGAGTTGTTTCCTAATTTTATCAAAGGGTAGTTTTGGAAATTCATTCATTTAATAATTCAATTTAGAAAATGCGACTAACATTTTGGGACAAACAAAAATGGAAATTGGGACTAACATTGTTGGATGGAGGGAGTATTAAATGTCACACTTTCTATTTTGGTTTGTCCCAAAATAAATGTCCCATTTCTTAAAATAGGATGTAATGTTTGGTGATCTTTCTAAGCTACTCTTTCTTAAAGGATACTATAGTTGTGTCTTCGTAAGAGTATACTACACCACTAATGAAGAGATGGGGTATTTAAGGAAACATAACAAAATGCTTACAAACAATGACTTGTCAATTGTGACATTTATTCGGGACAGAGGAAGTATTGTGAGAAGCAAGGAGTACATAATATGATAAATGCAAAAGTAGATGCACAGAAAAGTTTAGAACAAAACAAACAACACTTACTTCCTCGACAAGTTCAATGAGTGTTATATCTGACTTCTCACTTTTGCTCTTCAAGAAGGTATTTTCCTTTTTGAGTTCCTTTATCGATTTTGCCATCTAAGTTCAGACACAGAACAAGTGTAACTAGTTAAAGAGTTGCAAATGACCATAAAGCAATATGCAAATATACTAGAGACAATGTAAGAATTTAATAGATAAATATATAAACCTTCTCAATTTCTGTCTTAAATGTTTCGAAAACCTCGTTGCTTTTCACTAGTGCGTCCTGCAAAATTAAAGTAGGAATGAGAACTAACACACTTAATTGAAATACGACCACCAAATAAATGTAACTTGATTCATGTAAAACACTTTGGACCCATTGAAGGTTTATAAAGCCCTATAAAGACTCGTGCAGCTTCAAAATATTTGAAGCATACACCATATATATAATTAATAAAAGAACCCCAACTTGGACTGACTGAACTGATGATACGTCAGAAGATGGAAAGGGAAATAAAAAGTACTCGCTCCGTCTCAACATAAGAGTCCTACTTTCCTTTTTGGTTTGTCCCAAACTACGAGTCCTACTTCGCTTTATTCCTAAAATGACAAATAATGAATAGTGTTTTGGACATTTATAACCTCTTCTGTAGAATTAAAAAAAAAAAAACAATACTTACTACCGTAATTTTTACCGACATCAATAGTGTTTTGGACAATTATATCCTCAACCCACTTGTAATTGTTTACTCATTTCCTACTGTTTTCTTAATAAGCGTGCAAACTCTTGGTAGGACTCTTAGTCTGGGACAGTGGGAGTAATTGTTTTCCCATGCTTTGCGATACTTCATAAATTGACACCTCAAATGATTCACTGCATAAGATATGGGCCTCGGAAATGAAAGGTTTAGGTAGTGTAGAAATCAACTATTTTGGCTCGACAACATAAATATCTGTGGGTCCTTCATCCAATCAATGTTGGTTTTAATCTATCCTGTGCTTCTCATATCTTATGGAATCATCATGGTATCAATCTCCTATCAGCTTTTCTCTCCACCAAGAAAGGGAAAGCAAGTCTTCACCTCAACAACCACCCCTCCTACCCAAAGGAAACTAAAAATCCTGATTGATTTATGATCAGCTTAACTGTTTTTAAACTTAAACACGCTCCCATGCCATCTTTCTTCTATCTGAACACTAAAAACATCTATAAAATAAATTTGGTAAGAGAAAACTAGGCTCTAGATCAGATCGCCACTTGCAGTGACATATTGATCAACTTGGGCTGAGGGACAGCAATCAGCTATATGCTAAGCATGAGCTTACATCGATAACAAATGCATTATTTACTAAAACCGCATCCAATAGTAGTAAAAACAAATGAGTAAAAAAATTGGTAGAGTGATTGTAAAACCCGCAAGTTATAGGGACCAATCACAATTTGCCACGTCATCCACAAGTCACAAACCCATGTTATTTTGCAGGGGTTGCCTGCACTAGAACGAAGCACCATAAATTCCCAAATATCAAGATCTGGGCAGGGTAAGTTTACTCAACCGCTTTCTCCGCCGGAAGAGCAGTATCAATTAAATAGCAAACTTGATTAATAGCTTCCTGAGTTTTCAATCAAATGGGCGGAAGCGAGATTAGAAAGAAGAAGTTTTGGCGTGTTTTCATTTGGGTTCGAACGACAATCAGTTATCACAACACAGTTCACTTTCGGCTACAACAACAACAACAACAACAACAACAACAAAGCCTTAGTCCCAAAATAATTTGGGGTCGGCTAACATGAATCCTCATATGTTATCGTGAAAAAATAAATAAATAAATAAAAATTAATAAAAAAAAATAAAATAAAATAAAATAAAATAAAAATAAAAATAAAAATAAAAATAAAAAATAAAAATAAAAATAAAAAATAAAAAAATAAAAAAATCAACCCCCACATGGATTTTTGCCCTCCACTCCGGCCTCTTCAACACCATACTCTCATCCACTCCAAGTAAATTCATATCATTTTCAATTACTCTAATCCAAGTTTTTTTGGGTCTTCCCTACCCTCGCCATTTTATCATTTCTCCACTGTTCGGCCTCCTAACCGGTGCATCACTTGGTCTCCTTCTCACATGTCCAAACCACCGTAGACGATTTTCCCTCATTTTATCCTCAATGGGCGCAACTCCTACTTTACCTCTGATCACCTCATTCCCCAACCGATCCTTTCTTGTATGACCGCACATCCATCGAAGCATACGCATCTCCGCCACATTCATCTTATGCACTTGACACTGTTTCACGGCCCAACATTCGGTGCCGTAAAGCAATGCCGGCCTAATTGCCGTGCGGTAGAATTTTCCCTTTAATCTATTGGGCATGCCGCGATCACATAGAAACCCTGTAGCACTCTTCCACTTCAACCAACTCCGCTTTAATCCTATGAGCCACATCTCCATCTAATTCTCCATCCTTTTGGATAATGGATCCAAGATAGCGAAAAAACTCAGAAGCTTGGATAATATTTCCATCAAATGTGACCGCCCCTGCCTCCCTACTTCCAACTCTGCTAAACTTACACTCCAAATATTCAGTCTTGCTTCTACTTAATCGAAAACCTCGAGATTCCAAAGTGTGTCTCCACAACTCCAATTTACTTTCAACACCCTCTCTTGTCTCATCAATCAGAACAATATCATCTGCGAACAACATACACTTTCGTATATCATCTTGGACTGACCTCGTCAATTTGTCCATTATCAAAGCAAAAAGAAATGGGCTAAGTGCGGAACCTTGATGCACTCCAATCTTTATAGGAAACTCTTCAGTTTTTTCAACACTAGTCTGTACACAAGTACTAACTCCATTATACATGTCCTTGATAATATCAATATATTTCTTTGAAACACCCTTCTTTGCTAATGCCCACCAAAGTACCTCTCTTGGCACTTTATCATATGCCTTCTCCAAATCAATGAAAACCATATGCAAATCTTTCTTTTGATCCCGATATTTCTCCATGGTTTGTCTCAAGATATATTGCCTCCATAGTCGATCTTCCTGGCATAAACCCAAATTGGTTATCCAAAATATTCATAATTTTTCTCAGCCTTTGTGCAATCACTCTTTCCCAAAGTTTCATAGTATGGCTCATTAGTTTGATCCCCCGATAGTTGGCACAATCTTGGACATCACCTTTGTTCTTATACAAAGGGATCGAGTACTCTTCCGCCACTCGATGGCATTGTGTTAACTCTCCATATCTTGTTAAATAGCGTTGTTAACCAATCTACTCCCTCTCCCGAAACATCTCCAAACCTCAATTGGTATACCATCCAGGTCCAACGGCTTTCTTCAATCTCATCTTTTTCATTGCCATTTCCACTTCACTCTTTCTAATTCTCCACATAAAATCTCGATTAACCATACTCTAAGAGATATTTAAATCTCCGACATCCTGCTCTTGGCCGTCATTGAACAAGTTATCAAAGTACGAACTCCATCTATCTTTTATCTCTTTATCCCCGACTAAAACTCTTTGGTCTACATCCTTCACACATTTAACCGTCCCAATATCTCGTGTCCTCTTTATCCCTCATACGAGCGAGTCTGTAGATGTCCTTTTCCCCTTCTTTTGTATCCAACTTATCATAAAGTTTCGATTCACCTTTGCTCTTGCGTCTCTTCTTTGCTTTCTTAGCATCTCTTCTAGCTTCCTTATACTTCTCATAGTTCTCGTCGCTCCTACATTTCCCCGATAATTTGTAGCATTCTCGCTTGCCCTTTATTGCTTGTTTTACTTCCTCGTTCCACCATGATGTGTCCTTACTTGGTGGCCCATTTCCTCTAGATTCTCCAAGGACTTCTTTCGCCACCTCCTTTATGGTATGTACCATCTTAGTCCAAGTCGAATCTATATCCATATCCTCCATATTATCCGCCCCAAATACCGGTATCGACCATCTTAGCTACAAATTTCGGTTGATTTTCCCCTTGAAGTCTCCACCACTTGATTCTAGGGTCTACCTGTAATTTTCTCTTCCTCGAAATTCTCTTACTTCGAAAATCAAGTACCACCGATCTATGTTGAGTTCTTTGTGCTCTCACCCGAACAACCTTGCAATCTGTATAACTCTTTCTACAAGTATTTCTTACTAAGAAGAAGTCAATCTGACTCGCATTACCTCCACTCCTATAGGACACCAAGTGAGATTCTCTCTTCTTGAACCAAGTGTTCATTATACTCAAGTCATATGCCAACGCAAAGTCCAGGATACTATTTCCTGCTTCATTCCTCTCTCCAAAACCAAAACCTCCATGTATGCTCTCAAAGCCATATCGACTAGACCCCAGCATGTCCGTTCGGATCACCATCAATCACTAATTTCTCACCACTAGGTACTCGTTGCACTACCTCCTCCAAATCTTCCCAGAACACTTGTTTAATAGATGCATCCAACCCTACTTGTGGTGCATAGGCGAAAATAATAGTTATAATCTCATCACGTATCACCAGTTTAATGCCCATAATTCGATCACTCTTTCTGTACACTTCCACCACATCATTAATATACTCCTAATCAATAATGATACCCACTCCATTTCTACCCTTATCCTTTCCTGAGTATCAAAGCTTAAAACCCCAAGGCGATATTTCTTTTGCTTTCTCTCCAACCCACTTAGTTTCCTGTAAACACATTATGTGAATCTTCCTCCTCCTCATAACTTCCACCACCTCTGCTGATCTCCCTGTCAATGATCCAATGTTCCAAGTTCCAAAGCGCATCCCATATTGTCCCTGTCCTCCACTCCATTCTGGTCTTCATAACTTCATAATCTTAACCTAGACCCTCCATCAATTTGTTTTATTGATTCATCTTCGTCCTCTCCATTTGTCCACCGGAATTCAGTTCTTTGATTTCTTTCCGAGATAACAATAACGAGGTTGGAATTTGGGTTTTTTTAGAGGTCTGGTTACAGTACATGCATCCTTAGGGACATAGGATGGACTTGTGGGCCTTTAGCTGATGTGTTGAATAGAGATTGGCCTCCGTAAATAATAGGTTTTGCAGTGACACCTCATCTAACTTTTTCTCAAAACAAATATATAGGGATCTTGAATTTGATGATGACAGGATTCAGGAACTCATAAGATTGGACCAGCTAAACAGAAAGAGGCGCATTTATTTTTTTAATTTTTTTTTATAGATAAGTAGAAAGAGGTGTACTTGCTAAACTTAAATCTAATAACGAGATTGTGTCTCTCATGTGAAAAATATTTTACCAGAAATTTGAAACGAGCATGAAGAAGAATAGAAATAAAAAATTGCAGCACAAACACATCATATGAGTAACGGCACTGTTAACATGCAAAGATATGTTTTCATCAATTTCATTTATTTTCAAAGGGTACCCGTGTCTTGTCGATGGGTTAACTGGAAAGTTTGTCCTTACATTGGTTCCAACAGAAAAAGGCCAACCTCAACAGCTGAAGCATATCCTCATGCAAGACAGAGATCACATCTAACATATACTAAAACAAGATTTCGCAACTCATAAGAAGACGTGATCGCAGATATAAATTCACCCTTCATTCACAGGTGTACACACCAAACATAGTATCTTACTATACTTGTTTTCAACATTTAGCCACTCCCCGTCAGAAGAAGAGGCCAAGGAGAAATGGATCAAATTGATATATAATTATTAACAGGGTCTTTCTCACTATTAACTATTAAAAAGAACATTCAAGAAAAAGATCTTCTTTGCTTGCTATAAAAACATTGCTGCTATATAGAATTTTCGAGCAAAGATAAGTAGACCCTAATTGATTTCCAAATGAATTAGTAAGATAAGAATCTCTAAACAGCAAAGAATTAATACTTAACCTAGTTCATTTACAATTCAACAAAGGGGATAATGCTCATGGACTTATCATGTTCACCACATAGAAACTACCTGTGAAACCCTTTCTCCAATTTAGTTGCTTTTATACTCCCTCGTCCCTAAATGTATGTCGAAAAACTTTTCAAATTTTATCTTGGCCAAGAGTAAATTTGAAAAGTTTTTCGACATTCATTTAGGGACAGAACCTTATCATATGATCACCATGTCTCTTAGGTGCAGTATATATCCACTAGAAATTAAAATTAAAAGATAATTTCTTTTGGAAAGTTAGGCATGAAAAGGAACCAACTCAACCTGGAATTGCTGGAATTTTTCTCCATCAGCAGTCAGCTGTAGCCGCAAATGTTTTTCTGTTGCTAGCAATTGTGACACCTGCTCTGCATATAATTTCATCTGGGACTGCTCCTGAACCAATTTTTCTTCATGTTGCTGAATTTTTAAATCAGCAATCTGAAGCTCTAAAGATTTCTGCTTCAACTGCATTGTCAAGAGCCAGATCATGACATTATGCTCGGAAACTTTATATACTTGCTTAGATCACAGTCCAAAGAGAGAATGGGTTACCTTCTGATTAAATTGTTGTTCAGTAAGAGTATATTGGTCAGCCAGGTGCTTCAACTTGTTCTGTAACCTGAAATGATTCCCATTGTATATGATCTTAATTTGAATACTTTCTTTTATTAGAAAAACAAGAGATCTACTCTGACTTTCTTGGTCAACTGGAGTGAACTTTGACAAAAATAAATTTAATTAGCCTTATCATTACGAAAATGTATAAATTGTTATTGACACATCATTTTAAAAATTCATAGATTTTTTGTCAAAGTTCAATTGTGTTGATCAAGAAAGTCAAAGTAGGACAGTTTTGGGGGGACAAGAAGTACTAGATACGTACAGGATAGATATACATTTCATGAATTGTGAGAAAGCAGAACTGAACGTACTGAGTCAGTGTAGGTGAAGGAATATGATGGACAAGATGTGCATAAGGGCATTATGCTAAGAATGTGAGAATGACTAGCAACATTATAATAAGAAAGTAACCAAGGTTCCATGTCCACACCAAGTTTGAACCCCCTCTTAATCCAATATTGTGCATATTAGTGACTTAAATGATATTGAATTTGAATATGCCTCACAACCGAGGATAATTACCGGGGGTGGGAGAGGTGGTAAGAGAGATCATTTCGCTCTAGGATTTGGCATGAGTAGGTTCAAGAGATGAGAGAATTATGTAATACCCTCCAGAAATAATAATACAATCTCTAACGATCTACTGTTACTTGAGCAACCATCTGGAGTACAACTAATCAATAAGATTGGACATATGCTATGATTGCAACCTTTGAGGAGAAAGATAACTTTAGCTGGTCTGTTCCACTTTGTTACACGTTGTCACGTTAGGTACTCCCTCCGGCCTCAATTATAAGCAAAAAAACTAATTTCACACATATTAAGAAGGTAGTTAAATTAGTTTAGTTGTCCTGATTTTATGACAAAAACATGTTAAAATTACTATTATATCCTCATATTAAATGTGTAATAGATGTGCAATTGTCTTTGAAAATGAATAATTAATTAGGGGTATTTCTGGTAAAAGAGTATTTAATACAGTTGCATTTAATGAGTTTTACATTGAAAATGATGGGATCTATAGTATAAATGAGAGAATGGGTGAACAGTTGAATGAATAGTTCCAAATGGGTTTTTTCCCATTTTGCCCTCATACATTTGTCCCTTTCCCATTTTGTCCTTAAAAAAAAAAAAAAAAGGTGTCCTCGGACACGGGCTTTTACTAGTTTGCTTATATTTAAGGCCAAAAAAAAAGTCAATTTTTTTGCTTATAATAGTGGCCGGAGGGAGTATAGTGTTGAGAAGGGACAGTGATAGAAACAGTTAAAGTAACTACCACTTCTTTCGTTACAGTCTTTAATCAATGAACAAAGAATTCATAAGATGGCAGAAAAAGATACAACTGCCGGAGGACTAGCCATCCACCCAAAGAAACAATAAGGAAAATAGACTAAGGGCAGTCCAGGATGATAAGCAAATTCCAGAAGATCACTACATACTACAGCCACCCATAACTCCAACTAATGTAGGACTGCTCTCCAATCCCTGCTCAGGTCAGTCAAATCATTCAAAAATGCCAGAAGATTCTGATGATAAGGATGCAAGAATCTGAATCCTCTCCCCTAAGAAGAGCAAAAGATAATAACCTCTCCTGAAAGATTCTCACATTCTGCTCCATCGAAATTTACCACATAGTCGCAAAAAAGAAAAAAAAAACTCACACATACATTGAGTGTCTGTCTTGACTGAAGCCCACAAATATGATACTAAGACTTCAATCGCAGAAGGGCACAACCAGCACTCCTCCAAAACTCTGCAGCTCATACCATAACCACGAAGCCATAGGACAGTGTAGGAACAAAACTATGAGATTCACTTTGACGCAGTACGTACTGCATGTACAACAGCACAAGGGACAAAATCTTATAAGTCTACACCATTGCATAAGCTCATTCCTACACATCCTATTGAGCAATGAACATTATAGTCCATGCAAAATACCTTCACCCTCAAGAGAACATTGGCTTCCACCTAAAAGTATTTAAGGAAAAACAAGAATGCATCTCAAGATACATCCTCATCAACAAACAAGGTCACCAACCTTAGTATCAATGAAGATTCGTTACAAGTTTGAGACTATTGATTGTTCATTGGTGATTGTTATGCACTAATTTTAAACAATAAATGGACAAGGAAGATTTGAAGAAGAATTGTGTCATCTGCTTTGTGTGCATGTTGCTCCTTGATTTATTCAGTTTTCCCATCGCAGAAAGAAAAAGGTGAGGCTACCTAACGCTCCTTCTACACCCGGGCTTAGGACCTATTGCATAAAACTGCATCTCTAAACGAGACGTAGATGGGGCTTTAGTAAGAAGAGGCAGTCTTTTTACTAAGAAATAACAAAGATTATAATACAAATCTGAACTCGTGGAGCCAATTCCTTAATACTACAGGTAAGACTAATTTCATGCATTGAGAATGGTGTCCAAATATATATATATATATATATATATATATATATATCATCATCATCATCAAAAAGCGACAAATCAAGTGACGCATCGAAATTATAGCATCAGGAAACCAAATCTGTCTTTTTGGCACGTGGGGTCTTAGCCTGATGGTTAGAGCTCATGACTTCCAATCTGGAGGTCATGGGTTCGATTCCCCCACCAGTGGTTAGAGGGAATGACATTGCCCTCCCTAGCATAGCTAGGCGCCTCTGTGAAGTGCATCAAGGGGGGAGCGGTGAAATGTGTTGATCCCCTTCTTAAAAAGAATAGAAAAAAAAAAAAATCTGTCTTTTTGGGACCTTAAGGAAATCGTATGTAAACCACCACTAGAGAAATTTACTATCATCTTCTCATGCAATAACAAGGAGACACAAGAAAAGGGAAATTTGTTAAGAATAAGGATTCACACTCCATTTGTCTTTAGTCACATTCATTTACAGCTTATATTATAGTTAATATAACTGATGCTATTATAACATATGTGGAACTAAAACAAATTGAACAAGATGCACAGACTCTTATAATCTTACATCACATTCTCCTTCTGCTGTGATAGATAGTCATATTTTTGCTCTTCCAGCTTAATGCCAACTTCCTACATAAACAAAACATGAAAACTAAAGGAAATGATAGAAGAGAGGAAAGGGGTTGAACATGCATGTGTATGCAAAAGAAAATAATTTCAAACAACGAAAGAAATCAGGCAAAGAAGACATTAAAGGATTATACTCCCTCCGTCCCGCTCGAAGTGTCTCAACTTTCCTTTTTGGGCGTCCCATTTAAAGTGTCTCAATCCCAAAATGGAAAGTTTTTATTATTTTTATACTCTTCCTACCCCACTCATTCTCTCTCCTACTTTACTTTTACACTCACAACATTCTCTCTCCTAACTATTCCTCCCACTCATTCTCTCTCCTATTTAATTTTCCATACTCACAACATTTAACCTTTTTCTCTTTCTTACCTCACTTTCCTTAATTCCCGCGCCGATCTCATTTTGAGACACTTCGGGAGGGACGGAGGGAGTACTTATTATTTTCAAAGAAAGTAGTAAGTTCAGTGCAGAAGAAAAGTTCTGATCATATCAGTCAATTATATGTACTCAATGATGCTTAAGTAAACAAGACTTTTGGGACCTTAATTGCATCTTGAAACTTGTTTGATAAATCCAGTCTCAAGTTTTGCCCCTCTGTTGACACTCGTTTGCATTCATCCTGCAGAACAACAACAAATCTATCAATGCTCTCAAGAAACAATAGCTGACAAACCGCTGAAAGAAAATCCAACTAAAAACCTATAAGTCCTATTAAATCTAGAAAGAAGTGATAAAGCTAGAGAAAATTAAATTATTTAGGAAGGCATTTCTGAAAGTTATTAGAGAGATGACACATGTTATTTCAAAAACAGCTTTGTTCATTATTTGATTTAAATCTAGATAAGAGGCATAAAATCTAAATAATAACAATCTGATAAATCAAGTGAAACCTACAAACTACTGAACAATTCACCGGTCCAGGAATGAACTAAAAACAAGTAAGACCCAATCAGCCATTTATATATAAGTGAACTATCTAGTCTACAGCCATGACTAAAGCAATATTACCTGTATACAGAGAATGACTATTACGGAGTATAAGCTACGAATAAGGACGGGAAATTGATAATATCTTTGCCATAGTTTGGAGATATTCTTCCCTGTCAATATAAGGAAGTTATAGATAGCACGTGGTTGTGCAGGTGACTATTTTGACCACACTTCAGAACTCTGCTTTTTCTTACAGCTAATGAGTATATTCCTGTACTCATTGCCTCTCTTATCCAATTGTCAAATCCCCACTCCTTTTGTGAACCTTATGTCATCGACAAACAAACATGCACTGATGCACCACAATATGTCATCATTTTAAGTCAAGCGGTAGGGGCATAAAGCTGATAATTGATGTAGTTCTACCGTTACCAGTAAATCGAAAATTCTCCTGCTATTCCTCTAAGTACAGTCTCAGGCACATATATCAATTTATATCCTTGATTACGCATCAATGATCCCACTTTGGAACTTTCCTAATACATATCAAATCATCTCCCTGAGAACCCATACCTACTCATCATCTGTATCACTGTCGACTTCTTCCTGACAAAACCATCTAGTGTTCTCACTGCAGAGAATCTTTTCTCTATGTTTAGCACGTGAATATGGTCAATGCATCCAACAGTACAGTTACAGGACAAAAATGATGGGTAAGGAAAGGTTTATGAAAAAGAAAAAAAAGGAAAAGAAGATGCTGGGGTACAAAAATGATTTTTCCGAAAAAGATTTTCCGTTAGCCCTCCATAAACCACAGCCAAAGGCAACACCTTCTAGATAAGATGATAATAGGTGATGTTGACTTAACCAGACCACTTGCAAACTATCTGATAGATTGAAAATCCATGACACGTAATAGAAGCAAATATATGTGTAAATGTGAGTATACCATTAGCATTTTGTTTTGTCGTTGCAATTCCCGACACAATGACTCCAGTTTGTCTCGAACGACAATGGCTGAAAGACAAAAAGGAAAACAATAAGCACATAATAACAAAGAAAGAAAATAAAAAGTGAAAAGAATAACATATGTATACTGATAAACAAGCTTCCAGATAATTAGCCATATTTCAGTTTTCACCTGCTAAAGGGTTCCCTAAGTTCTAATTCAATCTCATTCTATATTTGAATATGCTTTGCCCAAAAGACAAACTTTAACATGAAAATGAAGTTTACACGTAAATATATCTCAAGAAATGGATCTTAATCTTCTTCAGAGAGGCTGGAACAAACTCATAAAAGAGATCAATTCTGCTTTCCCGTGCAAGCAGCTGAAATATCAACAAGCATCAGCATGACATCTTTATCTTTATGATATTTTATTAAAGAGCTATCTGCAACTTGTTAGATATCCACTCTAAATGAATATTGGAGTGAACCAACAACACTTGTAAAACGTAAATACCTCTGTTTAATCTTCATGGTAGCAATCACAACAAATTACCTGAATCCCGTTCTTTAAGAACTTGTTGATATTTCAAAGTGAATTCCAAAAACTCCTTTTCTGATTTGAAGGTACGCTTTGTGCTCTTGCGTTTCACTTCAGATGTCTCCTGAATTGTAATAAGAATCCAGTGTTACAAACAAAAATTTGAAAAGACGCAAGGGGAACCCATAACTCCAAGAATCTTAAGACTCTTTAGAAAATAATATTATTCCTACAGCAGGGTCTTAAGGCATTTCCAATTACACTTAAATCTGGCTGACTTCAAAAAGAACACAGATTTAAATACAGAATTGATTCTGCTTTAAGTTGAAAGATGAAAAGTCCACTCAAGTGAGATTTTATCAAAGAAAATGCCTACGGGGGACCACCTTAGGGCACTGGTTCAGCATCTATCTGAAAAAATGGTTTACATTGGGATATATTCCCCAAATATTGATGAGAATTTCTAATGCATTGGGTTGTTCGGAAAACAAAATAATCCTTAACGAGCTGCTAAAACAAATTTCCAAAGGGCTTAGGTCACTTTTTAGTATTTTTATTTTTTTTTATATTTTGATGAGAGGTCACTTGTTAGTATGACTCATCCATAAAAAAAATCCACATGTTTTCGCATCATAGCTCAACGCAACCATTATAATGAGATGGAACCTCCGGAAGTACAACGCTAATAGAACATGACAGGCCATTCCTTAATGAAAATACAAAGAGCAGAAAAAAAAAAAAAAAACTATACAGCTACTGCTAATATATTTTTGAAATACAAGTAAAGCATCATTACTGACTACTTTTTTGCTGTTCTCAGATCCCTCAGATGATGGTATCCCCTTCGCATGGCCTGCTTCAGAAGTTGTGCTGCCGTCAACTGCTGCAGAAAAGAATGATGATTAATATGAAAGAATTAACAATAAACAACCTAAATGACTCGTATCATGTGCAGGTATAGTATCATGTGCAGGTATAACACAAACACACACACATGACTGATCCTTCTACTGCAACTCAGAACACATGTAATGCATTTATTCCACACGCAGTCATATGTTGACCTCAACCCGTTAGGATGGATGGTAACAGGAAATACAATTTTTAGTTATTGAAATTCCACCCTGTTTAGCTGATTTTCTTGAATCTTAGCATCCATCTACTGGGAGTCTGCCTTCTGTTCCTTGGGAAAGGCATATTTGCGAAAGGCTAGCGCCTCTCTCGCCCGCCTCGCCTTTTGGCGGCTTTAGGGTTCGACCGCCTTTTGGTTTTGTGGCGGGCTGTTGTGTGCCTTCTTGGTCCAGGCGAGGCCTTTTTTGGTTATGGCAAGAGGCGTGAGAAGTCGGCCTTTGTCAAAAGGCACAATAAGCGTATGTGTAATGTTAAACTAGGTCATTTTGTAATTTAACTTAAATGCGTTCTTTTGGGAAAACATGGGGTAAAGATAGATTGTGTAGTGCATGAGAAAGATATTCGTAATTTCTGTCTAGTGATCAAAAGAAAATAAGTGATAAATAACAAATTAGAACGACGACAAAGAAGTGCGACAAAAACACTAACGATAGCTTGCTTTACTCTGATTTTTTAAGGGAGTTTTGCAAATTTTATTATGTTTACTAGTTTACTTTTTATTTTCTCTTTACTACGAGTCTACTTTTGACATTTGAAATTTTAACTATATCTTATGTTCATCTTTAGGTATAGAATCATACGTTTGAAATTATATATTCGAATTCACTTATTTTCACACTTTTAAACTACTTGTTTACTGATTTGAACATCAAATGCGGTTTTTTTTTGTCTTAAAATTCTTACTTTTGGGGTGTTTTAATTGTGTTAAGTTGATATTACATGTGAAATTGTGACATTTATTTAATGCAAAATTCTCGTTATTAACGTGTTTAAGATTTGTTTAGTATATTTTACATATATATTATTCATACTCCCTCCGTCCCACCTTAGTGTAGACTTCTTTCCTTTTTCGTCCGTCCCACCTTAGTGTAGACTGCCAAAATTAGAAAGTTTTTTATTATTTTTTATTTTCCCTATACCACCCACTCATTCTCTCTCTTCATTTTTCACCATACAATTTATTCAACCAACCTACTATTCACTCCACTCATTCTCTCTCTTCATTTTCTACCACACATTTTCATTATCTTAATAATATTCCTTAGTTATTGTGCCCACCACCTTAGTCTACACTAAGGTGGGACGGAGGGAGTATATATTATTATACTAGTCTTTTTGTTCTATTTTAGTATTTTACCGCCTTGCTAGCCTTTCGTCCGCCTTTCAACCACCTAGTCATTCGTCTTTTCTAGGAACCTCTCGCACGCCTCTCGCATTTCGCCTTTAACAACTATGGGGAAAGGTAACTACCGATAATAAAACCACAAGGATTTCATCGTAAGTAGTGTTAGCTTTGAACAACAAGCCCCATAATTTATTTTTACTTTAATTTTTGATAAGAAAAGAAGTATATTAGTTGAAAAGGAAGAATATACAAGCAACGGACAAGAAGACAACATGCCACATAATTGATATTTCCCTCCACTCAGTGAACTTATCCCTTTTTATCTTGGAGAACCTTAATGGGAAAAAAAAATCTACTCCACTTCATCCATGAAAATATTTCCCATTCAATCTTGATCAGGTTCTTGATATACATGCAATATATCGTGAGGGACCTAAAAATCTATGTCTTCTGTCTTCGCCTCCTCTTAGGTACTCCCTCCAACACAAAAAAATGTCTCATTTTTATTTCCAAATGTCCACATAAGCGAAATCAGACTAATATTTTACATAGATTTATTATGTTTTAGATTCTAAATATTCAATCATTGTAAGAAAGTTAAGTAAATTATCAATAATTTTTCTATAAATTTGCAGGAACTAGTAATCTCTTATAAAAGTTATTAATTGTGTTGACCAAAAATAGTCAATAAGGGATTTTTGGGGCGGGTGGAGGGAGTGTTAGTTTCTCTGATTTAGCATTTGGTAATTTTAGAAAACCAAGTACAAATTTGGCTAACAATTTATGAGTATCTTTACATTATGCGGAGTAGTCTGGAAATGCGAAGCAACATTGAAAATGAAAAAGGAAGGCTAAAATCAAGAATCCATCGACTTCAACCCCCACATACGTAACATACCAGCTTTCCTCGATCGTTTCTTCCTCATTCCTCAGCAAGGATACTATATGAATAAATTCTTATGTTCCCAAAGCTATGACGATATCTTGAAGCAAGAAAACATTCAACGTGATGGCAAGGCAAGAAGTATGCAGCAAATATATTTCGCAAGAAACATAGTTTATCACAAGTAGCAATAAGTCCAACCCATTCGGTATTAATTAAAAGATATTCAATTAGACGTATTAAAGCAACATGCATTATTTTGTCATGTCAATAGTTTGAATTTTTAGGAAACCTGAAATTGTTCATTATCAAAGAATTACTCAAATCATGGTTTTGTTCCAACCTCACTTCAGTTCCGTACACACATCAAAACTAAATCAGCTGCAACCAACAATCAAGTTTGTACTTACTGACTGCCAATAAGGTGTGGCGAAAAATTATCTACTACAGACTGCATGGGGTAGGTTAAAATTCCTTTTTTATAAAAGTTGAGGTACAAATCCTACCACTATATGAACCCGACTGTCATCCATAAACAATGCTCGCTAGGTTAATTCACTCTCGTGTGCTTAGAACTTAGAAGTGAAATATTCATGTGCCTCCAAGAAGAATGATACTTCTTGAGCATCCATGTCATAGGCAGCACATTATTATCATCCATTGGTATGGAACGGAGATAAAGATGAAGACATGAAACAGAAAATATTTATAGAAGTTAGAAAAAAGAAACAGGAAGAATAGAATATGAATTTAAATGCAGAAAAATAAATTAGATGAAATGATTGACTTAAGCAAGATCATATCTACGACTTTCAGTTAGCCAAACTGTCATGTGAAGGGAAAGCCAACAGAAAATATGATACTCCTATCATATATTAACAGAAGAAGAATGTGCAGAAAGACATAGTAAAGTACAAGCTTATTTAACAATTTTAAAGAATCAGAAAAGAGGAATTTTGCAATCAGAATAAGATGATTACATTTTTCTGAACTTTGACATGTCCCTTCAGTAGGGTCTTCTCCATTAGCTGAACCAGCCAGCCCATCTTTAAAACTCCTTACAGCATCCTCCGAAACAAAATTTACTGATTCTGGCACGACCAAAGCTGCATCACAATGCTCCACAAATTCCTTTCTGGGAACTTCTGAGTTTTGGGCATCACAGCTGACATTTCCAGGTGCTTGTGCAGGAACACTTCTTGGTTCCATATTATCCTCATTCTTGCCTTCGCTCAACTGAAATCCATTAGAATCAATTTCCACTAATTTCTCCTCTTTATAATCAGACACGGGATTTTCTTCCTCAGCTGACGGAGTTGAAGGGGCTAAAGGTTCAGCAGGGTTATCCACAAACCCATCAGGCAATGAATCTACTTCTGGCAGCTGATTCGCAGCTGGGTTCTCCATTTTCACCTAGAGTATCAAGCATAAATCTAAAATCGATACCAACATCATAGTTTGGAATATAATCACGCTGACCCTACTCTAAAGGTTCTCGCAGACCAGACCAACAAGGACAATATGAAACAATTTAATCCTCTTAACTATAACGCAAGGATGATACCAACCAATGCATCAAGACATCATAATTCATATAGTGAGCCCCAGAAGAGAGTTGTTCAGTGTACATCCAATTAAAACATGATTCATTGGATAATTCGGACTTGATTCAAGGTCAGACATATCATGTTTTGCTACCTACCTTACTCTTACTAAATTGTATAAATAGTTGCAATTAGGGTTTTTCTGAATAACTGCCATTTTACTTTAAAATTAAGAATGTTTAATATCCCACACTAAAGATCAACAATCGACATGTAGCATTTCAAACTGAATCATCCGCTAAAACCTAGAACCCTAGATATATATGTGCAAAAAAAATCATACAGTGACAGTAAAAAGAAACTAATACTGTATTTGATATGTAAGAACGAAAAAACCTAAAATAAACCATAGGCTCAATTAGGTCAATATACAGACACTAACACACACATTATTGGTAGATGAAATGTAGGAATTCCTTACCGGAGAAATGAGCGACGTCAGTTGCTAGCTGGGAGAGAGAGAGAGAGAGACTCTGTGTGTGTGTGTGTGTGTGTGTGTGTGTGTTGTGCGTGAAAATGTTGGGGAAAGGGAGGAGTGAAGAACTAGGAAATCTATAATAATGAGCTCGACCTCACCGTAGTTACTGTGAGTTCTCTCCAATCTTTTATACTATATTAAAAACAAAGAAAATGACCAAAATGAAAATTTGGCGCTATAAAACGTCAACATCATCATGTGGTTAAATTTGAAAATCTGTCAAGGATATTTTAATCATTTACATTCGTGATATAAATGTAAATATTAGACATTGAAATCGACTTGACGGACTCTGATTGGGCATTGAATGGAGCGTGTCATATACGCGCCGACAGAGGCACGTGTGTGACAGGAAACCCTTTTTTTTTTTTTAAATAGCGACACTTGGCTGCTTCTGATTGGATGCCTGACTTTAAGGATTTTTTTCCCTCAAAGACTTTGACCTCAATTATTTTATAATAAATTAATTAAAAAAATTACACCATAATTCATAAATTTTTTTCTCTACAAATAGAGACTAATTTCATTTGATTCGGACACAGAAAAAAAAATTCTCTTTCTTGAATATAAATCAAATATTTTATAATAATTTTTTTTAATTTTTTTCCACCTGAAATCATTAAAAAATTTCCTCCAAACATAGAAAGCACTTTTCATTTGATTCGGACAAAAAAAAAAAAAAAATCTTCTTCTTTGAAGTGCATGTCAACATTCTAAAAAATAAATATAGTATAAATAGGTAGTTTGAAAGAGGGAGAGAAAGAAGTTGGTTGGGATTGATGAGGGAGTAGTGTTTGGAAAAAAAATATTTAACTCATTGTTAGTTATTTTTGGATTTTGATTTTTTTTCTCAAAGTTAAATAAGTTAAATTGGAAAATAATATTATAATTTTGTTCATGATGAGTTAATGTAAACAAATATGATATTTATTTAAAAAAATCCTCTTTTTTAATATAAATCAAATATTTTATAATAATTTTTTTTTATTTTTTTTTCACCAAAAATCATTAAAAAAATCCTCCAAAAATAGAGACTACTTTTGTTTGATTTGGACACAAAAAAGAAATCTTCTTCTTTGAAGTGCGCGTCAATATTCTAAAAATAAAGATGGTATGAATTGATATTTTGAAAGAGGGAGAGGAAGAAGTGGGATGGGTTTGAGTTGAGCTTTCGACATTTGTGTAGTGTCGTCTATTATATTATTGTGAATGCAGTTGATTTGTCGTTTGATAAAAAAATTATTAACAAGAAGTGAATATAATTTTTCAGTAATATATGTGAGATGAGAGACGCAATTGCAAATTTTGGAGAGATAGATGAATTTATGATAGGTGGATGGGGTGGGGTATGGGAGGGGGAGAGATGTGAAGTTAACAATTTAATATTTTCACCTTCTTTTTATTAACATCTCTTCATATATAGAGTTGCAATCATTTAAAAGAAAACTTTATTTATTAATTATTTAAGTCAGTATTAGATTTAGCCATAATTTACTTTTGTATATAGGGATAAAGTTGTAATATTTTGAATATGTTACAAAGAAATTAAAATTTTTAATTTACGAAATAAAAATTGGTGTTTACTGGGGATGGAAAAATTGAGATTTGGGGTTGTCTAAAAAATTGATTCCTTTTCCGTTTATTATTTCTAAACTAATACAGATTAATTTAATATATATGTATTTAATGTAAGTATTTTCGATTCAAGTGCGGATGAATATGTATGTCATTGGATGCATATAATGTTTGACATGATATAGTAACGAAATATCAGATAAATCTTTTTACGTAAATGATTCGTCATTTGTTAAATGGAGTTAGTTGTAGGAAGTGTGTATATTACGTAATACGTTAGTGACATTTAGTTGTATATTCTCATCTTACAGTGTTAAAAGTGTTATTTGGTTAAGGGAAATTGTTTACGTAATCGTATTTTTTTTGTCCTCCGTGTTATTTCTCATCTATTTACGTTAAATATCACTATCTTATATTACATTATTTAACTTTAATCGGTATTTAATGATATATATTTTTATACTAATTTTGGTTAGGAAAATTGTTTACATAATCGTATTTGTTATTGTTTTCTTTGTTATTTATTTTTCTATATTTACGTTAAATGTCAATATTTCATATTATATTTTTTTTAATTTTAATTGGTATTTGATTATATATATTGTTGTACTAATTTTGATTTAAGATAAATTATGCTATATTTCACGGATGTACTGCTAGTTTACTAATAATAATGCAATTTAATGATTTAATGTAAATTGTAGAAACATGAGTTTTTTTCATACACAATTTAATTTTAAATATTGAATTATGTCAAGAGGAGGAGTTGATCTTATAAAAAAAAACTAGTTTTTTTCTAAATTTAAGAAAAAATCATTTTTGTGTCGCTGACACTTAAACACATACACAGACTTCCCTCGCTAGTTGCATTTCCTACACTAACATTGACACTTTTTTATCCTAACAATAGCACTCTTTTATATTGTTACTTAATAATACATGTACTATCACTCTTTTACACATGCATTTTTTACACTAACACTAACATTTATGTAATCTAACACCGGTACTCTTTTAGGCCCTGTTTGGTAAAACTTAAAATTAAGAGCTGAAAATATAGAGCTGAAAAAATAGAGCTGGAATCATTAAGTTGATGATTTCTTTAAGACTTGAATTTGTTTGGTAATGAAAAAACACAAACATCTGATTTTAATCAAAATTTCAACAAAACACTCAAGGACCCATCAAACCCCAAGGACCCATCAAATCTCTTCAATTCCTCCTTCACAAACTTTGTGCCTTTGATCGAAATGTCGACGAAGCCTTCCATCTCCTCGACCACCTCCGCCTCCATGGTTACAATCTAGACTCTCTTAATCTCATTAGCATCATTCACGCTCTCTGTGATGCCAATCGCTTTGCCGAAGCTCATACACGTTTTAAAATTAAAATCTCCTTTGTACCCAAAGTCAAGCTAAATCAAGAAATCAAAAAATAGCCAGAAATCTGAAATCAAAATCAAGATTTGGGAAAAATTAAAATCCAAATCTGGGTTGAAAAGAATGAACTTCAAACCCAAATCTGAGCTTGAAAAGAATGAACTTCAAACCCAGATCTCTGGGTTTGAACCCACCACTCCGCTCCTCCTCCTCAGCTTCTGCTCCACGCCATTCCTCAAACTCTCTCGTTCCAAGTAGATTTGCGAACTGGCCATGGGTTCGAATCCATCTCTCATTCATTTGGCCATATTTGGGTTTGAAGTGGGTGGTTATGGTGGTGGTGCGGTGGCAGCTTGGGTGAGGCTGCAGAGGGAGTAGTGAGAAGATAGAGAGAGAAAGAAAGAAAGAGAATGGAGAGAGAGGGAGTGATTTTTTTTTTAAAATTTAAACTTTCCCTCATTTTTAGAAAATGTCATCTAACCCCCTTAAAATTATTAAGGGGGTCAAATTCGAAGGAAAAGACGAAAATACCCCTTAAGTTAGTCACGTGAGACGCACATGTTTCATGGTTCGTTAGTATTTTAACTGACCATCCAAAAATATACCTAATTGCAACAAAATGACAAACTCAATAACCAACTTGTTACAAATGCAAATTCGATAACCAATTGAAACATCTCGACAAACTCAGGTAACTAAAATGCAATTTGCCCTTTGACTAATGTAACTGAACTTTGATTTTTTTGAAGAAAACTTAATTATATCACTCGTTTAAAATATTATTAATCAATATTTTTAATATATATGAAAATAAATACTCCCTCCGTCCCGCTACAAATTATACAATTACTGTTTGCACGCGAATTAAGGAGAAAGTTAGTGGAATAAGTGTTGTGAGTATGAAAAGTGAGGTAGGAGAGAGAAAATGGGGTAAGAAATAGTGAGTTGACTGGTGTTGTGAGTATAAAAATAAAGTAGGAGAGAGAATTAGTGAGTGGAATAGTAAAGATTCTTTGCCATTTTAGAAAGTGTGTGATTTGTAGCGGGACGCCCAATGAAAAAAGTATGTAATTTGTAGCGGGACGGAGGGAGTACATTTTAATATTTTCTTTGTCAAATAAAATTTGGATGACGAAAAAATAGTTCAACAAAAGAAAGTAGCAATAAATAAATAACATGTTGATAGGTGAATTTGAACTCATTCCCTTTCTTTCTCTTCCCTTCTCCTCTTACTTTGTTAAGACATCCCTTTTCATCTTAAAATTAATAGCCTTTTTAAAGATAATCTTAATTAGTTAAGTGGTTTGAATTTACCTTACCAAACAAACTTAATTTTTTAATTTCTTAAAGTGTTTCAAATTAAGAGATTAATTTGGTTACCAAACAAACGGTGAATTTTATTTGCAAGGCACCAAAACTTGCAAGGCACCAGGAAATTACATTACTACCCTCCCATATAAACCAAAAGCCTTCAATTTCTCTCATTCCCTCCATCCCTCACCAGCAATCCACCATGATACGATCGAGGAACTTTCAGATTTTCCACGAAACCCTAATTCGAAACATAACCGGCAATGGCGCCGGCCGATTGTTCCATGCAAATGTGCAAAAGAAGGGGAAGAAGAAGATGACACTGTACTCGAAAATCAGTCCACTCGGAAACCCTAGCTTGATGTTGACTCCGGAGCTCGATCAATGGATTGAAAACGGAAACAAAGTCCATTTCGATGAGCTTCAGCGCATCATTCGTGACCTTCGCAAGCGTGGTGGGTTTTAAAATGAAATGTTGATGAACTGGGTTTGAATTTGTTGTTTAGAATTTCATTGATGAACTGGGTTTGAAATTGAAGTGCGAAATATGTTTCTGGACTGGGATTATTTCGTGTAATTTTACACGAGATGTTTCACAACATTTCGTGTAAAATTACACGAAATTGTTCTTAGCATTTCGTGTATAGGCACACGAAATGAACTAAACATTGTTCCATTGTGTTTCGTGTGCCTATACACGAAATGATTCCATATCATTCGTATGAATTTACACGAAATCACTCAATACATTTCGTGTATTTTCATACGAAACATATCTGACAACGTCGTGTATAATCACACGAAACATCCGCATACGGGTGAGGACAGTTTTGTCAATTGTCCGTGCCTTGCAAATAATATGCCTTGCAAATAACCATGCCCCAAACAAACCCTTACACTGTCACTTAATAATACATGCATCGACACTCTTTACACTGACATTTTTTTAATCTGTCACTTAATAGTATATGCAATGACACTCTTTACACGGGTATTTTTTTACACTAATACTGATACTTTTTTACATTAACATTGGCTCTATTACACTGACACTTCTTTTTAGGTGAACTGAAACTTTTTTTATATGTGAACTAACACTCTTTTATCTGGAACTTAATAATAAAAAAAACCAAATTCAGCCCATCCAGCCACAAAATTCTTTCTAACCATGCACCAAAATTATCCTTTAATTTCTCCTCAGATGTCTCCACTCTTCTTTCTCCTTCACTCCCAACAAGACTTTGATTAAGGAACTTGAGATAGAGGTAGAGAGAGAAACAAAGCAAGCGAAAGGAAGGGTGCAATAATGACGGGATGGGTTTAGTTGGGCATCTTCGTACCTGCGCGCCAACGGGAACAAAACCCGTTTTTTTTCTGAACTTAAAAAAAAATGCATTTTTTTTATCAATAACGAAGAAAAATGGACAATCATTTTGAGACGGAGGTAGTACACAGCATAAGATATTACATCTCTTGTTTATGCTACATAAAGACAGATGATCCTGCCAGTTCCATGAGGAGTTGAGCCTGAGAAACCACAAGCCGGCATAAATTTCAAACTCAAGGAAATACCTTTCCCATTGTCTTATCCTCCATAGTCCCAAAGAATATTGCCATTTTTCTTTTTAGCTTGCCTCAGAGAGGTAGTGTCATCCCTAAAACAATATATCGAAAAAAATAAAAGTTATCAATCAATTTCAATCAGGTACATAAAAGTTACTCCCTCTATTCTATTCCAGGTAAAGAGTCCACGTTTGAAAGTCAAAACATTTTAATTTTTACGCCTTCGTATTTCTTATAAGGTTTCACTTGTCAAATGCAACTCTTAATTTCTGGACAAATGGAGTACAACAAGCAAATGAACATCTTAAAAACTTATAATTCTGGGAGTATCTATACTCCAATACTTGGCCAAACAAAAACACAATACTCCCCTGGAAATCCAGTTACCAAGGCACCTTCCGTAGCATAATGCCAAAAATAATCAAGATTTTTTTGACAAATAAAATCATAAGCACATCACATATTTAGTGAATCACTCGTGTTCGTTCCTCTTCTCTTCACATCAATGGAAAAGAATTACACCCTTCGTCCCAAAAGGGTGGCCATTTTGCCCCCAAATTAGCATTCCATTTTCTGGTGAAGTTACTAAAATCGTCTTGGCAACTATCAATCTCCTAATATGCACTTTTTCACCCCTCATCTCACGACTATATCAACCTATGTATTTTCCTCTTTCCAACAAAGTTCTTTGCAGCAAAAAAAAACTACTCTGACAGTGCGAACCAAAAAAATAAATAAAATAAATGACCAACCTCATTAAGAAGAGCAAAATTGATTTTCCTATAAAGAGGACTACTGTACTATGTGTACAATTTGAACTAATCTACTCCCCCCGTCCCAAAAATGAACGACCAAAAAGAATTCAAATTTACTCTTTGATCAGGAGCAAATTTGAAAGTTTTTTGGTCATTCATTTTGGAACAGAGGTAGTACAAGCCAAAATCATGTATAGGAAACTATGCAAGTTTGCTCTATAATCATTGTTGTCCGGGATACCAAAATAGGAGACTAAAGATGGAACTATAACGTCAAGAAATCAGCAATCATTTGAAGAATGCATACAATTCAAACCTTAATAAAATTGCAATTTACCTTTTGAAAACTACGGAGTCTGTTGCAAGCAGTCGTTGTGCTGTGTACTTGCAGCTTAGAATAATTACCAGTCGCTTGTACCTGTGAAATAAATCCACATCAATTCTCAGGCTAGCAGTTAATGCATTTACAGGATACTAATACTACCAGAAAGAAGATTGTTAGTAGAAGGAAGACTCAGAAGATAACATTGACTCACAAATATTGATTACTGATAGTAAAAAAAATATAATCATAATAATAATGACAAATTGCACCAAAAATCACTGAACTATTTTTTATTGCGTCCAGTACATCGAACTATTTTTTTGTTGCATGGCAGGTCACTACGTCCAACTCCGTTTGATTTTTGGCGTTAAATGAGGCATGTGACTTGCACGTGCCTCTTTTTGAGGGGTAAAACTGGAAAATCTTGTGCCATGCCTTTCCCACCATTGAAATCACGGGAAGAACACATTTTTAACCTAAATTTCCAACCACAAATAAAGCAGCCATGCGAACATCATAGAGTTTTTGTGGTGGGAAATTTAGGTTAAAAATTTGTTCTTCCCGTAATTTCAATGGTGGGAAAGGCCTGGCACAAGATTTTCTAGTTTTACCCCTCAAAAAGAGGCACATGCCATTTAACGCCAAAAATCAAACGGAGTTGGACGGAGTGACTGCCATGCAACAAAAATATAGTTTGATGTATTGGACACAATAAAAAAAAGTTTAGTGATAAAAACCACGATCACTGAGTGATTTTTGGTGCAATTTTTCCTAACAATAAATAGAAAAAAATGAATAACCACTGCAGATCTGCATGCTCCCCAATCACGATTAATATCCACAAAACTGAGTTCTTACCAAGTGAGTGTAACACAATAATCTGTTGGTTGCTGCCTCTCTGATAGGCACATAAAGCCAATCATGGCTGCGTCATAGCTTTCAGTGTTAAAATGCAAAAGCAAAAGGTAATCAAGGAGCCAAAGGTTCTACTAAAGGAAGCAAAGCAAATGCATTAGCAAATCACTCAATTAAAAAATTGGACAGAGTAAAATCTGGAAACCGGAACCAAGAACTCTCCTGGAACAGGTAAAATTCGGTAATTATGATTTAAGAATACACATTGTTTATCAAAAATTCAAGGACAATTTTTTGGTAGAGGGCTGATGTGCAAGTTACAAAAGAAGAGTTTATAGCTGGTATCTATTAGCGAAGAACTCCTATTACTAATTTCTTCTTTTTAAATTGATTGATGTGACTGTAGCTGTGATGAACTGCGGTTTGGGGCCATTGCTGGAACTTAAATGCTTTCACAGCCCATCAAGTAAAAATATCTCCCGCGCCTGAAAAAGAGAAAATAATAGGTTTAAGAAAATAAATGCTTCACATCAAGCTTAAGGCCATGTATGATCTAGGCACAGTAAACCTTAAAAAAGATGCTTCATGTAGAACAAAAAGGGAGTAAAATAGAACTATAAGGGGAATCAAGTACCTGCACTTGTGTACTTTTCAATGGAACGGAGTCTGATTTTATGACACTAGGATCAAATATTTATTAGACTCCACATCGCTCTTGATCTTATACCCTATTCTCAGGAGACTAGTAGGTCAATAGCGCAAAGATTTCTTGTCTAAATCAAATGGAAGTCCAGTTTTGAAGGGCTCAACGTAAAAACGAGTTAATAGCCAATATTCTAATTATTCGATCTGTCCTGAAGGACCAGCACATATAAAATGTACTCCCTCCGCCCCATAAAGATTGTTCCATTTGACAAGTCAACCTTTTTACATTGATGCTTTACTTGCTTGTACCTTCTTAAAATCACATTATAATGTTTGTTATTTTTAGAAATGGAACAATCATTTCGGGACAAAATAAAAAAAGTGGGACAATCTTTTTGGGCCGGAGGCCCAAATAAATATTATTCCTAGTTAAAATATTTCTTAGATGACAAGTAACTGCAGTAAGACAGTAGAGACAGTTGTTTGCATCTTGGACACATCTCATGCCAGGTTTTCAGTTTTTCGCAATTTATTAAGTTTCCTTACATTTATGACACACGAATTGAATATGTATATTTTCTTTCTACCTTTCGCCCTTGGTGATGATCAAGCAACTTATTTTCCATCCATATATGCGTTATATGCTACATCTCATCCACTTATCTTGCTTTAAACGCTAGTTATACAAGTTTCAATAGATTGTGTTACTCTAACTCGTCATGGAACTTTACCACATACTTTCACTGAATGCTGAATATATATTTCCAAATGTTTAAACATTTCCTCATTTGATATTATTTCCTTTTCCTTTTTCTTTGGTAAAAATGATCTTTCATTTTCTTTCTAGACTCGAGTAACTGCTACTCATACACGAAACCGGATTATCATAGCATTTTACTTGCCTCAAGGTTGGGCAAAGATGACGCACCAACATTAATCATACTCCCTCCGTCCCATAATGATAGCCCCATTTGACTAATCAAAGATTTTAAGAACATTTTTTCATTTCTAATGCTATCTTTAATGAGCTCCACTTAATACTCTTGAGTAAATGCCACTATTAAGTTGTTTTCTAATTCTATCATAGGGTAGTTTTGGTCCATTGGTTTTAATCCTTCAATTTAGGAAATGGGACTAACATTTTGGGACAGATAAAATTAGAAATTGGGACTAATATTTTGGGATGGAGGGAGTTGATTGTACATTCCCCAAACAACAGAACATTACATCTTTTATAAATCTCATTTGTGGTGATATTTCTAGTCTCATCTGATTCGATTAAGGCTCACAACGTGGGTAGACTAATGTGCCTGATAAAAACCCATTGACGATTGTACTCAGTAAGCAGCGTGATTGCTATTCTAAGCAAAGAAACAAAGTATCCATTTGAGTTATTTATGAACTTATTTACTACTCCCTCCGTCCCACGAACATGTTCCCATTTGCCCTTTTTGCTTGTCCCAAAAATATAGTCCCATCTCCAAAATTGTTAGGTTCAAATAACTGAACTTCCAAAATTGACAACCAAGGAAAAAGAGAGAGAGAAGAGAGGATGAGAGCCAACCAAGGAAGACAAAGGGGTAATATTAAACCCCATTAGGTTAGTAATAGAAATGAAAATGGGTTGTTTAAATGTTTGATGGTCAATTGGGACTATCATTATGGGACGGAGGGAGTACCATTTTGACCACAGAAGCCAAATTATGAAAAAAAAAGAAAAAAAAGAGTAAATACGATCATTTTTATAGGAAGTAAATACGATCATTATCACAAGTGGTAAGGAAATGAGAAGGTGCCTATTGCAATAAGGTTCCTTACCTTCTATTCTCCTGGGGCATGCAGCCGTCTCATGGACCGTGGTTGGCGAGGAAATGAGAAAGGGTCACCGGACCTTTTGGCATTACTGGTCTGATCAGACTTAGCTTCAGCATCCGTACTTGGAAGCAAAGGAGCTGCAAAGGACAATATACATAAGAACTAGAATGCCCTAATCAATAAATAATGAGCAGAAAAATCTTGAAGACAAAGAAACTTCAGCTTCGCGTGACCAGGGTTTTAAGTTTACCCCGAATAGGGTGATGGAGCACTGAATGGATTTATTCTGTCACAGAATTCAATGCCCCGTTCCAAGAGAAAAATAAATGGAAATGCCGTATGATTGTCCATGTTTAAATGTATTACAAGACGACACCCAAGCATCCACTTAGTTCTACAACTTAGATGAAAGGCTGACTCCAGGAGAGGGAGAGAGAGAGAGAGAGATCATGAGCAGCAATTTAACAACACATACGGCAGGAAGATTGACTTAACTCTATTTTTAATCAATGAAAATCTTCAAATGATCTGAGTATAATATGGTGATCCATGCAAATGGGATAAATTTGGATTATAAGGATTCACTATTTCCTAGTTCATTATGTATTTAGAGGAAATAATGTCCGCTTGGGCATCCAGAAATGGGGAGACTCGTCATACTTTCACTTGTCAACATGCATGAACTCATCATGCATATTGCATAGTAAGAGTGAAAAATGTACGCCTACGAGCAAAACAGACCATGATGGATCCGGTTAAAGAGGGCAGCCCGGTGCACAAAGCATCCCCGCACAGCGAGGGTCCTAGGAAGGGTCCACACCATAAGGGTAAAATGTAGGCAAACCTCACAATGCATAAATGCAAGAGGTTGCTCCCAGGACTCGAACCCGTGACCTCAATGTCACGCGGAAACACCTCAATCAGTGCACCAAGGCTCCCTTCAAGATGGATCTGGTTAAATCCACAAAATGGAATGAAATGAGGTTGGATTCCGAAGTTTTACCTTTTAAAGGAGAACTATGCACCTACTCCAAAAATAACGTAATAAGTACATGGCTTATGACCGAATCATATTAAACCAAAGGATTACATCACTAATGTATCCCTGGTTAAGCATGTGACTGAGACTGATTCTAGAAACATGGGATATATCATTAAGTGTTGATTACTATAAAACCATCTAAGAATGCAATAAGGTCACGATTTTCATTCTTATAGAGAATAAAGGACAAAAATTCCGATAAAAGGCCTTTGATTTCCAAATAAAAACAACATTACGACATAGGATCAGATTAAAAGGGAAAAAACTTATACCCGGGCATCGATTTCAAATGATGGACTTCAAAAGATCATTTTTGGACATGAAGATTTTGTTCGAAAAAATATGAATCAAATAGTAACAAATATGTATCCACTATTTCTTGATTTAAATAGTGTCAAAAATCTAGCCTACTTAAGGATAAGGATGAAGACTATCATGAGCCCCAGATGCACTACTCTTGATTCAATCCCCAAGTGGGACCTAGTTCTTTTTTTTTTTTTTTCACTACTCACACACACACACACGCATGCACGCACAGAAGCGCCTAGGAGATAAATCCTAGGGAGAGAAAGTCTTCCCTCTAACTTTTGGGGGGATCGAACCCATGACCTCCAGGTTGGAAGCCATGAGCTCTAGCCAACAGGCCAAATCCCCATGTGCAAGTGGGACCTAGTTCTGTGTATGGGGGTAATTGATGTTGGATGGCCACCTTTTAGACCCGACAGCACTGACAAATAACCTGCTCATACCACATGCAAGATTATTGCTAAACCAAGGATTGTTAGTACCCATGATCAATAATGAGGGGATTATTAATCCCCTCACCGATAATACTGGAAATCCTTTTCCGGCTACCAAACGAGCCCTACGAGATTACTGACCAAGATATCATTTATGTCAGTGTAAGATTTGAATTCAAAACAATTCAGCGCATGTCTACTAGAATACATGGCTGATTTTGAAAATAAACTGCAACTACTTGTTGGTACAGAACAAGAATGCTTTAAATGATTCAATCCATTTGCCTCATTACCAAATAAATCTGAACCTGTTTGAAAAACACAAAGAAATGACCAGCAAGGCGCCTCAAAGTGATTGCCAATACTGTTGCAAATACCTAAAGAAGAGCTCGTACCAGAACCATGACGTGGACCATCCATTTTTGAACAAGGAATTTCAGGATTAGCAGAAACAGAGCCTCCACTGTCATTAGCTGGGCAACTTAAGGAGACAGATCTTGGGGAAACCAGATTGTCATGTTCATCATCTGAGTCACTTAGAACAATGAGATTAGGATTTCCAAATGATTCAGAACTTCTGTTCAAGATTCCTGACATCCGGTTAAAACTGTATGGCATCATGGAGATCAACTCTCTGTCATTGTTAACTGAGAAATCAAAATGGCCAGTATGCTGCTTATCGATACTTCGAGGTCGGTCGTCTTGACCACTTTCAGAATCACTGCTGCTCATTGTTATGATCTCCTGGTCATAATTTTCAAAACATTTCTCTAGTTGGTTTCCAGAAGCTTGAGTCTGCACATTATTTTTTATCCTTGTTTCTGATGTAGAATTATTATGTCTAGCAACATCCTCCGTGTTGGAATCAACAGAAGAAACACAGACAGACCCATCGGGAAGGTGCCATTGTTGAAGATTCACAGATTGGCGTCGACTTTTTGCACGCCAAGAACCATCAGGCTTCACATCAATCTCGGTTATGTCTTCTTCATAGTCTCGCATCTTGTCACATAACAAAATTCAGTACTTCCTATATTTAGTTTCGGCCAAACAAACCTAGATATGCAACGTACTTTTCAATTTTCATCAATTAATGGAACATACTTTTAGTTCTGGAATTATGCTGCATACTTTTGACAAAGATATCAAATAATGAAACATACTAGTCTTTTTTACTTGCGGCATGAAAAACTAGCGGAACTGCCATTGTGGCATTGCCATGTCAGCGCCACATCAACACCACATCATCGCCACATCAGCGTTGACTTTAACTTTGCTTACGTGGAGCTGTGCTGATGTGGCAGTGCCACACTCGCACTTTCATAAGTTTTTTTTTACGCTGTGAGTAAAAAACTAGTACGTTGCATTATTTGATATTTTTATCAAAAAGTATGCAAGATGATTCCAGAGCTAACAAATATGTTGCATTAATTGATGATTAGAGTGTGGTGCGTTGCATATTTGAGTATTTGTTCCATTGCCAGCATTATACTTAAAAAAAAACATAATTTCAGGAGCGAGTATGGGTGTACCATTTTTGTGATACGATTGAAATATGGGTCAATGATCATGTCTTTTAAGGTGTAGTTCTTAAGACAAATGGGGCATTGCCACTGCAACAAAAAGGCACTCATAAAAAGAAGCCTTGACAAGATTAAATAAAACGTAAATAATGCCATTCACTTGCCTTTTTAGACTTCTGGTTGAGCTGAACAAATGTGTCTAGATCAAAACACCCCAAGTGCACACAAGGTTTAAATCTGCTTGCAGTCTTTATTCTAGACCCACTCACCTGCCATTTACCCATTAAGTACACAAATGTTCAAACACATTGAATGTCTACACCACATTCAACACAGCATAAACCAACAGCATTAATGATTGGTAAGTCTCAGCACATAGTTGTCGGTGTCAACTTTTCAGCAGGCTATCAAAGGTACGGTACAACAACAACAACAACAACAAAGCCTTAGTCCCAAATAATTTGGGGTCGGCTAACATGAATCCTCATATGTCACATCATTAAAGAAAAGATGCAAGGAAAAAAAGTTAAAACAAGAAATAGGTAGGAAAATTTAGAAAATGAAAAGAAGAGAAGAAAAATATAGTGATAATAAAAAGAATAAATATATAATAAATAGAGGGAAAAAAATCAACCCCCATCACCCACATAAATTTTTGCCCTCCACTCCGGTCTCTTAACGCCATATTTTCATCCAATCCAAGTAAACTCATATCTTTTCAATCACCCTTATCCAAGTTTGCTTGGGCCTTGCTCTACCCCTCACCATATTCGGATTCGTGTCATGATAATGTGACAATTTTTTACGTTGGTTGTCACATGGCAACCGCAACCCTCATCCTTTATCCTGGCTTGGGGTGGCAATGGTTTGTCCATGGGTTATCCATTAAGATTTTACGATGCTTTAGAGTTTAGACAATTGTACAATGCATTACACTATTGTACAATAGTATATACCATTTAAACTCATAATGGATAATACCCATCAATAGCCATTGCCACCTTTATGTGGGCCCAGGATCAATTGGTCAAGGACTTGGAATCTTGGATAACCAGGCACCTGGTTGAGGGTGCCTCTTATTTCCATTTTTTGCATTAGATATAGTTGTGCTGCCTTGATGCCAGGGGTCCTAGGACCGCATTGAAAATTTTAATCATCAAAACTTTGAAGCTTCAAAGCAAGGCCCTAAAACATAAATCACAACATCACTACAAGATCATAGAGCCCACTCACTAGAGCATGAGGATCTCAGCCTTACCGGTCTATGAAGGGTCTAAAGTATACATGTAGACTTGTGTTTTCACTTTCATCCCGTCACCAAAAGTGACCAGTGATAGTTTCCATGAACTTAAAGTCCAAGGGCTGAGCATGCAATCCGGGTCAGTAAGAAACACAAACAACTAATCAGACGCTCGTTTTGAAACCAGCACAATAGTTTCAAATTGTTCAATAATGCCGCGTGTAAAGTACACTTTACACAATGAATAGTGGAGAACGATTCTTCAATTTCTCTCTTTCTCATACACAGTTGGTCACTGCTATCCATTTGAGGAGTTCAACTAGAAAATAAGACGGAAACAACATAATCTGAACATTTGAGTGCAAACAAAAAGAAACCATTGTTCATGTATGCAGTAGATATGACATAGATCTGTATCTGTACATATATTTATCTCTGTACTTCTGTAGGCAGACCCAATATATCTTCCAAAGAGCTAGTTCTATTAATTACTAAAAGCATCAAGTAAAGAACTAGCTCCATCCCATAGAAGAGGTGTGTGTTCCTTTTCAGACTCTCTTATAGAAGAGTAACATTTCCCTTTTGGGTAACTCTTTTGCGTATTTAGTTAATCGTTACTTTCTATTAGGATGGAGGGAGTAATATTTAAATATTTTGTGTAAATATTTTACATATGTAAGGGCCCAAAATTCACATTTAGCACAGGACCCATAAAATTATTGAGACGGGTCTGGGTAACAGCTAGATTTTGTCGCCCCGTTAAGCCTACATAAAAACCCCAGCCTAATACATACTTCCTCCGTCCCATTTGAAGGCTCACTTATTTCCCAAATGGGTGTCCCATTTAATGGTTCACCTTTCCTAAAATGGAAATGGGACCCACTTGTCATACTCACAACAATTACCCACTTACTACACTTTCTCTCTCCTACCCACTATCTACACTCACGGCACATCACCTTTTTCACCTTTTTCCTTAATTCTTGTGTCCAACTCAAATGGTGAACCTTCAAATGGGACGGAGGGAGTAAGCATCATTAAAAATGTTGTTCAGCAACAAAGATGAGTTACCTTTCTTAGAATCAAATTTACAAGTGAGTAGGTCCAATTTTTTTATTGGATAATAAATGCACTAGGGAACACATCAGAAAACAAAGACCACTTCTAAGAGGTGAGAACAAATCGCTTACAGGGCACCGAAGATTGACTGTGACAGAATCTGAAATAACTTCCAAATCACTATCACTATCCTCTTTAGCTGTATCCATTCCCCCACCAATGCATCGACAAACACGGGCAAGAGCTTCCGCAAAAGGCTCTCCATCTTGTTCGCTTGGAATTAAGTCCATAACCTAGGCAAAATATTGAAAAATATGTAACAGGAACAAGAATGTAAAATAACAACAAATAGAAACTAAAAAAGTTACAGTTACATGGTATTAACTTCGCAAGCAAGTGCAAACATCATAACAATTATTGGGAACTTGCGAAAGGCAAAACGGTCACTTGATTGAGCTCAAATGAGACCATATGCACCATACTAGGAAAAGTATAAATTCAATTTCGACTAACCTACATATACATCGCTTTAAAGAAGCTGAGCTTGTAATGCTACTTCAATTGCAACTAATAGAACTTCTTAAACCCCGAAGGAGGTAATC
Organism: Adenophora triphylla var. japonica; assembly: GCA_022495995.1. Lineage (NCBI taxonomy): Eukaryota > Viridiplantae > Streptophyta > Magnoliopsida > Asterales > Campanulaceae > Adenophora > Adenophora triphylla. The sequence continues at coordinate 182,189 of JAFEMH010004330.1, forward strand.
GTTCAAATATTATTCGACTAGTACTAACTTCACTGCATGTGGAAGCATCACAGCTTTGTAATGAAAACCGATTGAAATCCCCACTTTGCTCATTTTACAAGTACTAGAAAAGGCAACTAGGAAACAGACCTTAACTTAAATGCTCTCTGGCCAAGAATGATCCTAACAACATCTAATCCATAACAGATACAGCTGCAGATTGCTTATATATAGTAGCTAGCTCAAAATAGCATATATTTGAAATAGAAGAATATGCTGGCATAATAACTGCAAGATAAGCATTCAGGTAACTTGATCAATAATTAAAACATCACATAATTTTCAAGAGACCTCTCTTTCAGGGGTTCATCAAACCTCTCCAGCACCAGAATTTTCATGCCATCTAAAAAAATACAAGAATGAATTACTCTGTTTTGAAGGTAAGTACCTGTTGAACGGTACGTCGTCTTACAATCCTTACACCCAAACAAAAGGTTCGAGCATCAGAAGCTGAAAAAGAAATGTCATTGAACCCCTCCGCTATGTATAGCGAGATCTGTAAGAAGATGAACCAGGGGTAAACTTGAATTCAGAAGCAGCTACTGCAGAGCCCCTCCCTCCCCAGCACCCAAGGGAGAAAAAAAAAAGAAAGAGGACAAAAATAACTGCATGCCGACATGGATCATGGTAAGCTTGGTTCTTTGTCAGGGTAGTACCATATTATTTGACCATTCTTACTCTACAAATGCAAACAAAGTTGAAGGAATGCAGGCAACAAGAGCACTTACTGGTGAACCTTCATCACGCCCATTAACTCCCAACTTTTGTGACCCAGGTCGACTAGCTGTCTTTACAGGGTTGCCTGGAAACATAACGTTTAAAAGTGAAGTGACATTCTTTATTAATAACAACCCCCAATCCAATACATTAAGAACTCAAGATGCACAATTTAAAGCTTCATTGCATGAATGTGGTTGTGGGTTTCAGTAATGGGTCAGTCCAGATGTGGATCACGTTAATTATCCAGGATATGTCACCATTAATTTAAAAAAGAGCCAACGATTGGACATAGATTCATGGGCTGATGGAGACACCAGAAAGATCCATATTCTTACTTCTGTTATCCGAAATAAGAGTGCCCTTTTGGGGTTTTAAAAAACTAATTAACTCTATGTTAATTTCTTCAACTCTCAAAATATGTAGTGCTTCGGTGCAAACAAATTATGATCTTATGAGCCAAAAACACGCACTTGACATGCCTTCGAATTTTGTACTCTTCTGCTGTTAAATGTCAAGGACCAAATAATTACCAGAAACATATTAAATGCCTATAAAAACAACTTGGAAGTACTTTTAAGAGTGATTAGCCTAAAGACTAAATGCCTTCCAGCACATTCCAGCACATTCCAGCACAGGTAGGTTGGGCTTGGTTAGTGCTTTCAATTGAACATGGCATTCAAGTACCAAACAGATGGGAATAACATGTCTGCATACCGTTGATTTTAAGATTAGCATACTTAGGCCAATGCATTCTGAAGGGAACACTATCATTGAGAAGAACGCACCAAACCTAACCAGAAAAAGTAGACAAATTTAGAGCTATCCATCAATGATCAGAGTGCAAGACCTAAATTGTGCACTGAAATTGCAAACCACCTAAATCCCACCTGCACCTCACAATCAGTGTTCTCCAACAAACGGATATGTGCTCTTGTAATTTCAAATTCTGTTTCCAGACGTTGTGGTGGGCTTGACCTGAACACCGAAATGAAGTTAAGAGACGACAGACTTAAGTATAAGATCTAATAGTCATTACAATATTACATTATACGTAGAGATGGAACAAGGAATAGCGATAAATCATCACAATTACTATATGTGCTTCTTTAGGAGTCTATATTCAAGTGAACCTAGAGTAAAACCTAAGTATGATGGACAAATGAAGCGAATATCTTCATTGGTGAATTAGGCCATTAGCAATTCGTTTGACACTTCAGAAAAGCAAGTAAAGAAAGACTTGAGATATTTGTTTGGCAAGAGAAACTCAAAACATAGATGGGATAACATCATTCTATCTTGAGGATGACTAAATGGCAGTTGGCACATCCATTGCACTGGCAATTTATTACCAGCTTTAAGTGGGCTGCTATACCCTTTTAGAGTGATATACAAGCATGGGTTGCCCGCCATCAGTTACAATTTCTGTCAACTTTTTACCTACTGCTATGTCAGAAGTTTTCCAGTACCTATTTTTTCTGATATGGTACCGTTTTTCTCAATGAGGGAAGAGGAAGAGGAAGAGGAAGAGGAAGAGGAAGAGGAAGAGGAAGAGGAAGAGGGAGAGGGAGAGGGAGAGGGAGAGGGAGAGGGAGAGGGGAGGGAGAGTATCAGATGAGGTGTTATTTTAAGTTAGCAACCTCGTACACCAGAAGTCTAGAAGAATCCAAAATATTGGCACAAAGATACCCTTCTGTACAAAGACCTCAAAAACAAATACATATGTCCCATCTGTAAATGAACTGCTCCCTCCGCGCAATATGATTGTCCGTTTTTTTGACATTGCAAGACATTTTGAAAAGGTTGACGCCTAAGCAATTTTCATAGCAAATATTATAAGTGTCCTTATTCCTTACACACTTATAAATTGCATGTATACTTTGGAAAATTGATATAGATTAAAAGGTGATTGTAGTAACTTAACTAAAAATGGACACTCATCTTGGGACAAAAGGAGTGCCTGAATTAGAATTATTCTCTCAGAACCCTCATATTCCTCTCTTTGCGAAGGCTCCACGTGAGGTACAATGGGCTGTACGCCATAATGCACTATTCTGTTTGCCAACTTGACCACCACACGGTGTAACAAAAACTAAATTAAACTTCGGATTATCCAATTCAACATAATTTTCGGTCATGGAAATTCCTTTAACATGAGATATCTTTAACACAAGACACCATAGATGGAAATTCCTCAAAAACAGAGCATCAAAGGAGATGTCTCATTACTTGGCAGTTGGCAAAATCAGCCAAGCAGACATACAATTCTTTGTTATTAAAAAAATATAACGTAAGGGAAAAAAATAACTCATGGGTTTAAATCAAAATTATCTTCCCGTGGCTTTATCCTAAACCATTTTCTTTCTTCTAAGAATGAAATATTACTTTGGTTCTAGTTGTGTATCAAACAACTCGTCCTTTTTTCTTTAAATAAGTTGCCATACAACCTAACTTATACTTCTACATGAGAAGAAAAACCTATAATTCACCATGCTGGGTGGAGGGGGAGAAATTTACAGCACACCAAATTATCATGTATAATATGAGCCATAGCTACAATTCACGATGCACGTGTCATCAGGAAGTTATGATGGGAATATAGGATATTGTTTGTTTCCCCTTTGTGTTTGTTGGGTGGAGGGGTGGCGGGAGTAGGCGTGTTAAATGAAACGAGCCGACTCGAGCTCGATTCGGGCTCGGCTCGTGAAAGCTCAAATTCGAGTGAGCTTGGGATGTAACTCGACTCGAGTTCGAACAGACTTTTCAAGCGAGCTGGCTCGGGTTCGGCTCGTTTGTTTGACAAGTTTTGATCAAGCTCGACTTGTTCAAAGATCAAATGTTTTTTTGTTCGCGAATAACTCAAGCTCGAGCTCGGCACGATAAGCTCGTTGACACTTAAATTTAAGTCAAAATTTTCAGAAAAAAAAACATAAACTCGAATTCGATATTGAATTAAGTTGCTCGCGAACAGCTCGAAACTCGATTCTATTCGAGTTCGAACGATCAAATTGAGATAGGGTTCGAGCTCGAGAAAAGCACGAGTTAGATAATTTATAAACGAGCTCGAGCTCAAAACTCCAAAGCTCAACTCGGCTCGTTTATAATCCCAGCGGAGAGCGGATAAGAATAATGAGTTGAGCTTACCCGTCAATGGGAATTTCTTCAATAATGATCTGTACAGGGGATAAAGGTTGCGCAACAGTCACTCGAAATCTGCTTAGATTATTTTCAGCACAAAGAAACACCATGAGAAGTAGTCCAGATAAGAAGCTACAAATACAAAGGAATCCAACCAAACATTGTGCAAATAACGCTAATTGGCCAAACAGATATTGCCATAATCCCCCACCCACACACACACACACACAAAAAAAAAAGAGTTTAACAGTAAATGCTGCAGAAATGATCTGCCATTTCTAACAGGTATTAGGTATTTAATGCATTTTCTTGCTTACAGCATCCATATACTACTATATCTGTTCAGCTCTTGCAGGTCTCTAGATAAAATCTACAAATAAACTTTTGGATTTCAGGATTCAAATTGCTTAACTAATATAGTTCATGGTAATGAGGGTGAATTCAAAACTCAAAAATTAAAAGCTCAGTTTTCGACAGAAGAATCTTTTAAGCGAACCATCTCAAAATAGAAAGTAGGACTACTTGACCAGAAATAAATGCACGACAGATGTAACATAACCAAACATGTAAAACATTTTGTTTCTTACAGAGGCCTTTCTTGAGTTTTACGACTTATAAGGTCTTAATTACCATTACCAGTTCTTTGAAGTCCACTTGTCCTTAGAAAAGGGTATGATACTCCCTCCATTCGCCCCCCCCCTCCCCAAGAGAAGGCAAATTTTTCTTTTTGGTTTCTCCAAAAAAAAAAAGTCTCGTTTCGAAAAAAGACAATCAGCTTTAAAGCAATTTAAGAAGGTACAAGCATGTAAAGCATCATCCTTAAAAATTACTTGTTAAACGGGACATAATAATCACACACGACCATGAACTTGGAACACCAATAAGAAGCAATTGTTCGTATTATAATAGAATTATCACCCCATGAATGAAGCGCAACATGGATATAAGAAGCAAGAAAAGGAGAAACAATCTTTTGCAGAGCGAAAAGGATGGAGTTTCAGCGATGACATTTCATATCAGATTGAAACATTAATAAAACAGAGAATAGATGATGCATACGGGTCAGAACGTCTGATTCGACAAAGTTCACAATAAAATTGAGGTGGAGCGTCAAACCCCGCTGTGGACTCCTCTGGCATAAGTACACAAATGATATGTTGAAAGACTTGACATTTAGGATCTGCACACTACAAACAGAAATTTTTCCAGTAAGAAATGCATGTTGTGGATATAATCCAGTAATGATGCTTTCATAAGTGAAAGACGAAAGAAACAGGTCCAAAAAAGTATAATGAAAAGAAGCAACTGAAAAGGAAGTATGCTAGTTCAGTATTGGTGCAACGATTCTTAAGCAGATATAAATTGATTCTATGAGATGTTAACATCATAAACTATAAGAATAAATAGAAAGAACAAAGAACAGATACTCGTATTACACCCCCCCCCTTCTCCACCTAAAATAACAATAACAAATAATAATGGTAGGACTACTCACTTACCCAAAGACAAATAAATGAAAATAAGTCAATGAATAAAGGGATAATGTTCTCTTCGCCTCCATTCCTCAAGAAGAGCTGACTGGTCTTCTCTTATAGAAGGGCAGAAGAGGCTCCATAAATCAGTGAACTACTTTTTTTCTCTTTAACAAGGTATGCGGAGGAGGTTTTGGCAATGTCTCTGCAGGACCGCAGAATAAAAATATAATATAATCTTCATCTTTGTCCCTAACTTGACTCTAAATTTCTATTCACAGCCTTCTTACTGTCCTTCAAATGAGGGCTCGAGAAGAAACATCATTTGTTCTCGAGAACTGCATACTCCATCATACCTTTTTGCCATTGAATAGCTCAACAAATACCGACTCAACTCAGCTATCCCAACTCAGTCTTCAAAATTACCAAGAGAGTTAAAGTAGATAACATATACCTGTCGAAAATCTATATCTATAGCAAGTAAAATGATGGTTTGTCAAAAGAGTCAGTAGAGAAATGCTTTTTCCTACAAATTTCTGGAGTCCAATGTGCCCATTCATTAAGCCTCTGCAGCAATTACCTTTCTATACAACAGTCAAAATAGAACCATATTATTCAAAAAAAAAAAAATCACCACCAACTACGATCAGAAGTCCAATTTTACTTGTAGATGATTCACGACTTTATATCGCTTTTATTTTCCTATGCTTTCAATGTGGAATTAGTCTCACAACTTTTCACCAACTTCAATCCATGATGTCTTGGCAGTTGGCACTGTCAAATGAATTAATCCAGAAGACGGTCAAACTGATATCTCGCAGGGATCTCAAACAGACGGTTAACTCCCATTTATGATGTTTGCAGCAGTGCAGTGTAAACCCTAAATGGCTATTTACCCCCATTGGTTGGGTCCATAACAAAGTCAGGACCTGTTCGAGTCCACTTGACTGTGACCCTAAGCCTGGTCTAAGACATCGCGTGCTCACACATCAACTGATTATTAGTTATTCCCTCCTTATATCTCATACAAACCACATTTGAAGGACACAACATTTAAGGTTTAAACAGGTGTTCATAAATATCCTCAATTTTTGTACCAAAAAAAAAATATCCTCAATTTCAAGGGTAAAAATAATCCTGTTAATCTTAAAATAAATGTAATAAGGGTGAATCTGGAAACTCAAATTTATTTGCTTGATTTTTCAAACACACCTATTTCAGTGCAACAACTTAACATACAAACTAAGGTTGTTTGAGTTGACAGGGTGGAGTACTCGAGCCTTGATAAGCCGAATTGGGCTCTCGCAAATAATCACTGAAGAGGGATTGGGTATATGACAAAGAAAACTCAACCAAAATCATCAATGTATTCAAACCACCAGCATCTTTGGAAAGAAGGTTATCAAACAAAGAAAATCTTGTTATTCGTATCTGTTCCATACACTAACTTCTTAGCAAAATAAAATATATGGATTAAATAAAGACACAGCCGGCACTAAGAGAAGTCTAAAATTGATGGTTGAAATTCCAATGGAAGTAAATTGGCAGTCTTACGAGTCCCAATTTACAGCGCACGGAGATACTAATATTGAATGTACCAAAACAATTTGACGAATATTTGGAATGTAAATGAATAATAACAATTAATAACATAAAATGAAAGTTAATCAAGCTACACAATAACTAGCCAGAAAGTAAAGCTTATGCGTCTAATATTACCTGAATCATGAACTCAGATGACATAGAACTACCACAGGGACAGCGAACTTCTTTAAGTGTTTTGCTGCTAATGTCAGAATCAGCTGGTCCATCACTTGTCGAATCAGCTGCCCCTGTATCCTGCATCTTTCTGCAGACCAATGTTAAAAAGAGCACTGCTTCAGGAGAGAGAACTACAGCAAGTATATGCATAAAAATGTAAAAGTGATATCATCACCTGGGTACCAAATTTTCAACATAACAATGAAAAACCAAAAGAACCCATTCAAGTAATGGTTTAAACTATCAGAAATTAGGGGGGGGGGGAGATCGAATCTATACCTGTAAACATCATCGATTATTTTTGTCACTTGCTCCTTCCCAACAATCTTTTTCTTTCCCAAACCATGTGTATCTAAATCTAGAAGGAAAAGTAGGAGGATGATTGACTAAATCAGCCTATACGTCAACAAGATCTGCAGTTTCTTCGCATGTATTCAATATCTCAAAATATTAAATATTTTCTTTTTTAAAGGAAAACAATTGAAGCAAGAGATGATGAACTAATATTAGATATAATCAGAATTTATGTAGTTGTTTTTCGTTTTCTGGTAAAAACAATTCTTTTGATTTTTGCTTAAAAAAAGAGAGTGTGCATATAAACAAGGGGCATACAGTTGTATGGCATAATATCCATCTAAGGTCCATACGACAATCTAAGTCGACTTCAGAGATGAAAAGGTTGTAGAAAGGAAAGAGATGATAATGCTATGGAACTGTTCCATCTTGGCCATATTTTGGTGTTTCCGGACCGAAAGGAATTCTAGGACCTTTGATAGCGGGAAGCTAACTTAAGTTTGCAATGGGAGCATCTAAACATTCTAGGATCTGTTGTGCCAAGGCGTTGGAGATGTTTAAAGGTCTGCTTCTGACCAACCCACGAGAGATAGGCTGGCAGCTCATGGTTATTTGTTAGTTCAGGTCTTGTTTTCTTCATGTATTGTAAGGGTTTCCTGTCCACTTGTTTACAAGTGTAAATGTCTTAAACACCTCTACGTTCTTCCTATTAAGAGGATCATCTTTCTACAACCCACAAGAAGAAAAAAGAGGAAGAAGAAATCAAATCTCTCCAATTTGAAGTATAAATTTGCCACAAATGTCGCTAAGTGGGTTCTATTCTAACTTCTAAGTGATAAAGAAGCTAGGTGAAAGTGGCCAGATGAAAATCATTAAACCAGTATAAAAGCAAAATAATCTAATAGTTGCACCAACAATAGAAGGACTGCAACAGTCCTCCAAACATTCTTATTATGAAGAGAACAAAAGCAGGTATTCTAGAAAATCATAAACAGCGATCCACAATCTAAAGACCAAAAAGCAGTGAATAGTTTACCTTCTTCACTAGAAAGCAACACTAATACCCTGTCCGCAAGTTCCTGAAACGAAAAAATATGTGAAAGCAAGTTAGCCAGGGGGTAAACAAGTGAATAAATGGCAATCACGCATACGACATCATAAATGAGACTAGACAAGTGAATAGTAAATGTATATGGTATGGTTATGATTCTTCTGAATTCACAATACTACAAAGTTGTGCCACTGAGTTAAAGCCAAGTGCAAAGATATGGATATCTGGAAGACTAAGTTACACAAAACCCTCTTAGTTTGAGAAAATTTACAGTCATTTCTAAACCACTGATACGAACTTATTGCATCCTAAATTAGTAATTGGTTCAATCTGTACAAAGACATATCATGTGAGCTTGCATTTCACTATTTGGTGCCAAATGCCAATGAGAGAATTTTGGTTGTAACAGTTGATAAACTGTCAGGAAATAACAACACAAATGAACACATGTGCTGAAGTCACAACAGCTATTCAGAATATTAATGAGCATAGTAGAACGCATAATGTAGGTAGGTCTATAAGACAAGAAAATTCAAACCTGCTTCCTTCCAGTCTTTGGAAACCCAAGCTGACCCAGAACATCTTTGAGCTCTTTGATCCGGAAGCGTGCCAATTTTTTCTAAGAGATGAAAATACAGCTTAGTATAGCACACACACATATACATGAAAGAATAAACAAATACATATAAAGTGATAGAGAAATATACAAGCATTCATGGAGCAAAAATTATAAAATTGAAAAAAAATGCAGGAGATGCAACAAATATCCGCCAAGCGGCACCAAGTAGCAGAAAAATATAACATGATTAAATTGGTATACTTCAGTAACATTCTCTCCATCCAAAGGACGAGGAGAGTTATGATGTTGGCCTTACTTTGGGCTTCAGGTATAGTTTAATTTAGGGATCAATTATTTCTGACATTTACGGAGGAAGAAAGTAGCTTTCTGCTCATTTTCTCACTTGTATGCTTCTTTTCTAGACTTATGTTGATGAATAACTATTTTTTGTTCTTTTATTCGTATTTCTATCCGTATAAACTAGTTTTTAAGAGGATAATATCTTTTGATTCCTAAACTCATACTTATTGTCTCTCTTTTTTGCTTCTTACCACAGAAATTTACTGGGGGGGGGGGGGGAAGAACTCCGTACAAACTTCAAATTTTAGTACTCGTGCTGATTTATGCAAGGATCTCATTCCAGGATGCTATATGATAGACTTGATGTAATACAACCTGATTTATTTTTCAAACATTGCTAGGAAACCCATTTACTTATATCAGAAAAATGGCGGAAAAAGAAACAACCTACTTATTATATTCTTTAACCAAAACCCGGACAAAAATCCATTATGTTTAAACAGAAATACCAAGTTTTGCTCAAAATACACCATGCCATTTGCTTTACCACGATAGATTCCAATAAAGACCCAAAAATCTTAGAATTCATAGACCCTCCGCCTCAGGTAAAATAGAAGATCAAAATCAAAAACCCCAATTGATAGCGACATACACTTACACTTGGGCCCTGCCCGATCAGCATTTTCGATAGAATTCCAATTTCACCTTTATAATTGAAAACGGGATAACTTTTTTCTATGAATCAAGAAACATAAATCCAACTCCAAAAGGGTACCTCAAACTTCTATCCACAACAATTCAAATAAAGAACACACACAGAAGCAAGGAAATAGCAGAAAATCTTCCCGATTAAAAGAAATTTAACTGAAACGATATAAAGAAGAATGATTTTAAAACATGCAAGATAAAAGACATACCTTACAATCAATCTCCATATCCATCCTTCCTTTACCCTAAGAAAACGAAACGAGACCAATGCAGCAAAATTAACAGCCCCAATTTAAAAAATTTAGCAATTCAAGAACATTAGATTACAGAAATTCACTCAATAGCAAGAAATCAGAGCTTACACAAGAGAGAGAGGATCAATTTTCTACTCAATCGAGTACAAGCCCAGTAGAGAGTGATTGAGAGTGACGAAATTTGGGGGTTGTCGGGGAGCAGAGAGAGTTCAAAAAGAGAAAGGCTGCCTCTGTGTCTGAGTATTTATATGTGCCCTTGAGAGCGAGAGAGAGAGAGAGAGAGAGAGAGAGAGAGAGAGAGTTGACTCGGGAATGGGCATTGGCTGACTGCTCTTTTTGTTCGATTCTCACCCTGACATCACGTCATCGGGAGGGGCGTTGATAGTCGGGATTGATCCAATTTTCGTCAAAATTTTATAAAATTTAGAGCATCCACAATAGTAAAGGTCTTTAGATAGCTTTTTTTATACTTTTTCCGTTCCATTTTTTTATATATTTTTGAATTTTGCATGAGAATTAAGAAAGAAATATTATATTAAAAAAGTTATGAGTGTGAAAATAAAATAGGAGAGAGAATGAGTGAAAAGAATAGTAAATTATAATAGTGATGTGAGTACTAAAATAATGTAGGAGAGAAAATGAGTGGAGGGAATAGTAAAAATTCCTTTCCATTTTAGGAAAGTATATATTATTGTGGGACGCCCAAAAAGGAAAGTTTATATATTATCATGGGACGGAGGGAGTATTTTCTATGAGTCACATCATTATAATTCAAAATTTAAAAACCTCAAGCACTTTTTTACAATGGTAAAACTCCTTTTTCAACTTTTTTATGGGTTTCATATGTAAAAAAGAGTGAATGACTTGCATAGAAAATATGTAGCATTAATGATAAAAAGCTAAAAAGCTAGCTCTTTGTAGAAAGAGTTACTCCTTATTAAGGAGCTTTTTAATCATTTTCACAATGGTAAAAAGCTCTCTAGAGCTTTTTCATAAGAATAAGGAGTTCTCAAAAAGCTCCCATTGTGGATGCTCTTAGATCGAATTAACTTTTTGATTCTGTATAAATTTGAAATCAGAACCAGACCAACATACTAGTTTCTGTACGATTTTATTAATTTTACAAATTACAATATATTACAAAAATAAACATAACAATTCAATATTATCATCAACTAGTCAACAAAATAAAACTAAACAAATTTGTCAAAAATATATTCACTATTCAAAGCACAACATTGAATATTAAACAATTGAACCCTTCAAAGTTAATCATAACATAAAAATAATTAAAAAATAAAAACTACTGGAAAAAAACTAAAAAATTATATTATATTATATGTATACATATATATATATATATATATATATATATATATATATATATATATATATATATATATATATATATACATATATATATATATATATATATTGAATAGAAATGACGGGTCGGGACTAGTGAAATCAGCTTAACATCTATGTTATTACACGAGTCTGGTACGTTCAAAGGGCCGTCATCACATCCCATCAATTAGACAAGCGAAGCGACCAACATATCAAGTTGACCAAAGATATAGTCCGACCATCTATAGGTCGCGACCTAACTTGGTCTAACATACGATCAATTATGTGCATGTTTCTCTGCCTAACCAAGTCATTAACTCATTTCGATCTCATTCTATTTGAGCGATCTCGGCCAAGCTAAATAGGCACACAATCCACGCCGCCAAAATAACAAACTGCTATATTTTCAGAGACGGTTAATCTCTATATTCACGTCGGGTTTAATGGGATTTACGATGCCTATTCTACTAATTTGATATAAATATTTATCATTAATCTTCACGAGAAGGTAACGTCATTTACACATTATATATACTCTGCTCAATAAAGTTTTATACGGAAGACACCTACACTCATACTCACGCCAGAGCCCGACTAATTGTGTGTTCGTGATTTTAGATATTAGTCGCCGGAGTACAACCTAATTGATGCACTAACACTGATCCGAACCAATTCGTGAATCTATATATATAGTCGGTTCAGTTCGATCCAGATCCGGTACATGATCATATATTTTTTTTCAAAATCAAGATCAGACCAAATAATCGAGAAATTTGGAACTATAACCAGGCCAGTACTATCGATTCGGTCAAATTTTTATTAGTCTGATCCGATTCTATCGATTCAGTCTGATTTCACTATTTTTTTTCACAGCCCCACTAATATAGAGTCACAAAAAAATCGTTAAATTTATGTTATAACATAAATATTGTTCGCATATTGGTGGGATATATTTTTCTCAAAATATTCCTTTTAAAAATATAGTTCTCAAAATAACAATCCTTCCAAACTATTTGTCAAAATGTTCATTTTTTTAAAACTCGTTATACCATTTAGCGAGTTTGACCTTTGTCCATTCAAACTCGCTAAATGGAATAGCAAGTTCTTTTTTTTCAATTTTTTCTTTTTTTTTCTGTATTTTAAGAAATAATGAAACTCGCCAAATCAATTGACGAATTTAAGCGAGATTCAAACTCGCCAATTGATTTGGCGAGTTTAATTGAATTTTGTTTTTCGGATAAGGTTGGGGACAGATTATTGCAGTTTCTAAATCCATTGTTGTTGATAACAGAGAGAGAGGGAGAAGCACGCGGGGTCTTAGCCTGATGGTTAGAGTTCATGGCTTCCAACCTGGAGGTCATGGGTTCGATTCCCCCACCAGTGGTTAGAGGGAATGACATTGCCCTCCCTAGCATAGTTAGGCGCCTCTGTGAAGTGCATCAAGGGGGGAGCGGTGAAATGTGTTGATCCCCTTCTTTTAGATAAGGAAAAAAAAGAAAGAAAAAAATAAAAAAAAAAAAAAAAAGAGAGAGAGAGAGAGGGAGAAGAAGAGAGATTTGAAAAATACTCAATTTTTACATCTTTCAACTTCATAATTAGTAAAGAGTATAAATTAAGGTAAATCTTCAATATCTCAATAATTCTATATAATTGTGTTTATATATAGTTTTAGTAATATATATATATATATATATATATATATATATATATATGAATGTTAAAACTTAAAATTAGGTTTTTTCAATCATTCTATAAAATGCTTTATATAAATCCCCTTGAAAAGCTTCTTCAGTAAGCTTATTTCTTCTTCTTCTCCTACGTACCAGAGAGTTACTAAACCTAGGGTTACCTTTCGAAAAGTATAACAAATCAACCGTCAACCCGTTCCTGATTTTGATTACATATTATAAATCAGGGAGTCGAGTGGATCATTTAGAGCCGATCAAAGTTAATATTATTTTCGAAACATGTTGGTAAGTTATTATGATTTTGTTCAATAATTGTTCATATCGAGTTAAATGATGTTATTATGATTATATAAATGAGTTTTGGAAATGTTAAATCATTTACTTGGCTTTTGGAAATGGTTGATAAAATGGTTGGTTTGAAATGGGAATATGTTGTATATATGTTATATGGCATGGAGGGAGTATGGTTATGGTTTAGAACTGATATAGACTGATGTTGGTCTGATTGGCATAGCTGGGTAGGAGTGGAATGGATCATTTCTTGCCTTACTGCTGATGTTGAAAATCACCAAAGGTGTCTTCTTGAGTCACGCGACAGAAGTTGTCCTTGTCGTGCGACAGCTTAGGCCATGTCACGAGTCGTGCCCTGGAGCACGAGTCGTGACCCTCAGTTTGCAGTCGTGATCCCTAGTCGTGACTATCCATGCAGTTGTGCGGAATTGGGGCACGAGTCGTGCTATGGGGCACGAGTCGTGCTCAGTGTAATTGCCTGTGATCAATTTTCCAAGCTTTATATACCTTAGCTCCCTCATTCCTTCCTTAGCACAAATTAACTATGATTCTAGTACAATATTAGTACTTGGAAATGGAGTCTTAAATGACCCAAAATGATAAAGGGAAGGTCCTTAAATATTGCCTTGAAAATGGTTGAAAGGCGTTATGGGAACTTTAACCAAAGTTAATAAAACTTGGTAAATCGATATGGAACCTTTATAGAAGGTGTTTAATATTACGACATGGATATGTAGGGCTTACTTGTTATACATGGTGCCCATATGTGATTGCATATTCATGGTGGGTTGTGCACATAGTGGTTAAATACATGTTATATTACTTTATTGGTTTGAACATGAGTATTATACCATGTTGTTGGTTTGGCATTATTCAATAGTGTTTCAGTGTAAGTTGCACTATTGTGATGGTTTAGCATGAGTAGCATTACCATGTTATATATTGATATCCCAATGCGTGAACTTATTTTCAAGTAACTGTTTATGTACTTGAATGTGGTTATATGAACTGAGATTATGGGTATAGTGGGATACAATCAAGTATAGATTTGTTCTATAAGTGATTGAATTGCATTATACCTATGATTAGGCCCGTCTGTGACCACAGACGTGGGATTGGCCGATGCTGTATCGTGCCAGAAGCCTTACAGATAGCTGGGAGTATTACATTATATTTGTGACTGGGCCCGTCTGTGGTCACAAATGTGGGATTGGCCACTTCTGTATCGTTCCGAAAGCCTTACAGTTAGCTCGAAGTCTTATATGTTGTGTATGACTTATTGGTCAGACGGGAAAGGTAAAATGAGGTAACGTAATCTATTTACCGCTTTCCTAATGTGATTATGAGCAACCTGATTATGTGTTGCTTATTATATGGCATATTGTTGCATCCATAATAGCTTGCTGAGATTTATTCTCACCCCTTCTCCCTTTATTGTTTTAGATCCCGCTGAAACAGGAGGACCGGACCGGTGAGGCCGGAGAGGAGTTTGGACATCTTTTGGGTTGTCAGGGTATGTTGTGGTTGATGTTATTCTTTTTGGGGAAAGTTGTATATAAAACTTTTATAAAATAATTTCAGTATTTTGTATTGTAATTAACCTCGGAGTTGATTTTGTTTCAAAGTTGGCTTGTGTAAGCCTTACGTTGTAGTATTTGTAACTTAAACAGGCTATAACTTGTTAAAGCAGGTTTATATATCACCTCAAATTAGAGAGGTTATTTTGAAACTCATTTGTAAATAGGTTGTTATACTTTTCAAGTTAATCTAAAAGAAAAGTTTTTTTAAAAAAGGAGGTAGTTTGGGACCCTCCAGCTTGGAACACAAGTCTATAGGTTCCGGAGTTGGGGAGGCTCCCACAAGGGTCCTCATTGTTGCTTATTTTTTGGAGAAAGCTAAGATCACCCCAACATAGAATCGAAGTTTATTGGTCGGCAAGTGGTTATTGTTATTAATGCCGATTCAGATGTCAAGGTTGGAGTTATTATTACACACATTAGTGAAATGATTGGCAAGGAAAATAAGTATAAAAAGGCATGGTGTGAAAAGCAGAAGGGCATTGCAGAGGTTTTTGGAGATTGAGAGGAATCTTATATAAGGTTACCCTGAGTCCTAGCAGCTATCCAAAAATACAAACCCGGAACAATTGTTGAGTATACCCATCCTCCTACTCATGTCGGTGAATTACACATGTTTCAACGGGTGTTCTAGGCATTTTGGCCTTGAATTGAAGCTTTCTTTCATTATCGGCTTGTCATTTCTATTGATGGAACATTCCTTTATGTTAGATATAAAGGGGCAATACTGATTGCCATGGGTGTTGACGCCCAAGACAGTATACTTACTCTTGTATTTGTTGTTGTTGAAAAAGAGGACTCGGTGAATTGGCGTTGGTTCTTATATCTTTTTTGCAGACATATTATCAAAAGTCGTGAGGTATGCTTGATATCTGACCGTTATCACGGCATTCTTAAGAATATATCGGAAGATACATGGTGGCCAAATGTGCATCAAAGTTATTGCTTGAGGCATATGCGAGCAAATTTCTTGGAGAATCATAGAGGTGTTGATTTGAAGTATTTGTTTTGGAGAGCTGGTAAAGCAAGTAAAGATAGGAAATTGAAAAATACTTTGGAGGGTATTCGTTTATTTGACCCTGAGGCAATTAAATGGTTTGTGAATTTAGATGCCACAAAATGGACATTGGCACATGATGGTGGTTATAGATATGACATTAGAACTACTAACTTTGTCTGAGGTTTTTAATGGTGTCATGGAAGGATCTTGCGGGATACCAATAACAGCAATTGTTGAGACTTTTTAAATTTATCGTTGTGTACAACATTTGCAGGTAAGACATGGGTTTTCACTGAATGCTTTAGGAGGTAATCCCGATAACCCAAATATTAATCCCCTACACCAATTCAGTCAGAAAGTTCATTACCGATTCAGGAATAATAGCGAGAAGGCTACGCAACATCATGTTAGGAGGTTCAACACTCATGAGATGGGGATATATTAGGTAACAATCGCACGTCGCAGTGATAAAGGTGGTAATATCCAAATTGTCCGATAGAATGATGGTACATGCTGTAGCCACCCATTCTGAACCAATAATTACATGATTACACTACTCTTCGTCTCGTTTTTATGTTTTGATGAAAGCATATCAGTTTCGTCATGTTTCGTTAAGTTTCTAACTAACCTCGTTAGTTTTGGACCTAACTGACTAACAGAATAACTGAAGAGGACAAAATGGTCAAATGACTAGTTGTCCCGCGCGGAATAGGCGTGTCTCGCGCGAGACAACCCCTCTGCAGGATGTGCAGAATCACAATCCTTCTCTGTTTCAAACTCTTTTCTTGATAAACATCATCCAATCCGGGTATCCAATCATTTGAGAGTTCTGGAACCTTCCTAGGGTGGTTTTCCTCTCCACCTTTACCTCTTAAACCCCTATAAATACTTGATGGCTTTCAGTATTTCAGAGGTCTCCGATTCCTAATCGAAAACACACAACACACACAATTTGTTGGTTTCTTTCCACGAAAGACTCCTTCAAATCACCCACAAACAACTCCCAAATTCGTCTTTCAACCACGTTGATTGATGAACATCAAGGCTCAAGCCTATAATCAAGGTGAAACTCTGCCTGAATCGCTTCTCGACCGAGAAGACATTTAGAACCACGTTCTAAATCAAATACTTTCCAAACGCTAGGTAAACTCCTATACTTTTATTCTTCTTCTCAACCCCTTTATTGATTTTAGAGTAGTGTAATCCTATCAAAAGGACTAGCCTAGAGTCCCTTCAATCCATGGAGGTGATCTCGAAGCATACAATCCGACATTCCTAATTAAAAAATTGATTAGGGTTTTCTTGTTCTTTTATTTAATTAGTAATTGAAAAGATTGATAATACTCAATTGGCAAGATCGATTTTCGGATTGGGTGGAATGGGTGCTCCTCGACCTTTTCATTCCATAACTTAACCCTCGAACCCTCAAATCTCTTTAATAATCAAAAAGGCTTTTCTTATTGTTTTCCTAAATAAATAATAAGTGGCGACTCTGTTATTAAAATATATCAACCCTACAGTTTTTGTTGTGAATATGGCCCTCCACAACCCAAGCAAACCACAAGAATAATTATCGCACACAAACAAAACACAAGAAAATCAAAAGCACAGAAAAGACACAAGAAATTGTTAACCCAGTTCACCAATTTGATTGGCTACGTCTGGGGGCACTATCAAGCCAGGATCTTGCACTATAATATGTAAATTTGTGTTACAATGAGAAAAGGGGCGGAACTATGCTTATATATGACCTAGGGAATAAACCAAACCCTAGACAAACAAGGAAATCTTGACTGCTGAAACGGGCCGAGCGCGGCCGCCCTCCAGGCCTGCGCGGTCGCGCTACTGTCCAGAAGATCCAACGCCTTTGACAAAACCTCCAGCGCGGTCGCCTTCCCTCTCAGCGCGGTCGCACTCGAAGAAATTCCACCGAGCCACATGTTTCTATCCAAGAGCGCGGTCGCGAACAGAAGAAGCGCGGTCGCTCTTGAGCCCAGAAACCCCTGACGAAATTCTTCCCCCTTGCTTCGATGTCTAACCCCGGTTGGTCCTCTATCCCAACAATCTCCCACCTAGAGATCAACCACACATATAAGCCCCGTATCCGTTCTTCAACTCATCCTTGGTGTCCTCCTAGTGCTCACCTCGATCATGGTAGTGCCATCATCCTCTTCTACTCTCCAAGCCCAATTGAAGCTTTGCACAGCTTCAATTTCTCAAGGTTCACAACCTTTGTCAACATGTCAGCTGGGTTCTCCGATCCCAATATCTTCTCTAGCCCCAAGATCTTCTCCTCCAAGAGATGTCTGATGTAGTGAAACCTCAGTTCAATGTGCTTCGTCCTAGAATGAAACGCCGAATTCCTAGCCAAGTGAATTGCACTCTGACTGTCGCTGTAGAGAACGTTACCACTTCGCGTCTTCCCAAGTTCACCCAAGAAGTTCTGCAATTTAGAAGCCCAGGAGATTGTCGTACCACCCAATATGAACACATAACCCGTAGTACTTCTCCTCTTATCAAGATCACTTGATGCCAAATTCGAATCAACATAACCCGCTAACACCACTTCCTTGCTCGAGAAACACAGAGCCTTACTGTAAGTACCCCAATCTGGATCACACCCTTTCAAACACACGGGAAACACCGCAGACTCATCAACACAGTCTCGACGACCCCTCTCACTCAAAACCCTCTCTAAACCCCCAACCAAACCAAGGGAGGAGCCTTCCTGGGATAAAAAGGGACAAAAGGACCTTTCGGGAATTTTCAGGAAATTGGGAAAGCAATATTGGTCCGTACGGACCTCTTTGTTGTCATAATTACTGAATCTCCTTAAAGTCCACAATATTCCCTCAAATCCCGGAAGAAATGATTACCCACATGCTTAGTTGGTCCGTACGGACCTCTTTGCATGCAAGATGGTCCGTACGGACCTTATTGCTCAGGGGACACCATAATTGCAAATATTCCTCCATCATCACAGATTCCCTCAAATCGAGGAAAACCAAAATACTGGATTACCAGGGAGGTCCGTACGGACCTCTTTGCACCTAATCTGGCACTATAAATAGAGGGCTCCCCCTCCTCATTTTCACACACCTCCCACTTCTCTCTTCCTCCCTAGGCCTTCTGGCTTCCCCTCTAAGTCCTTCCGAGGCATTCCCGGCCCCTTTCGGATCCTTCCGAGGCCTTCCGAGCCCCCTCGGGGTGCTCGAAGCCTCCCGGCGCTCCCGAGACGCTCCCGCGCTGCCCCGAGGCACTCTCGAGGTCTCTGAGGCCCCTCGTGGTACTCCGAGGCCTTGCCTGGTCTTTCCACGGTGTCCCGGCTCTTTCCGAGTCAAACCGACGATCCCAAACCACGCCGAAACTCTGCCCGAGTGACTCCTGCCACCACAACGCACGCCGAACCTCTGCCCGAGTGATCCCGACGATCCCCACGCACGCCGAACCTCTGCCCGAACGCAGCCTGCAACCTCAACTCACGCCGAAACTCTGTCCGCAGACAACCGGCATCTCCCGAAGCAATCCCGATCCGTACCGGAACGCTACTCCGACCTCAAACACTATTCCCCTGCGGAAGACAGACACGAACCAACATTGGTAAGGCTTCCTTCCATTACTATTTCAATACATTTCCATACATAGCATACAATGTAGACATCCGATACAGCATGCATTTTTAAAAAGCACACACACACAACATTTAAAGGATATTAGGGGTATCCGAAAGACTCGTTTTACGAGGCTACTCGGGTGAGCTCTAATATTCTAATATTCTCTTCCCGAGGAGTCATCTGACCTCCGAACTCAAAATCTCATCACACAAAAACAGTTTAAAATTATCTTTAAACTGATGCCCTTTTTCAATGTTTTGGGCTTAATAAAAACGGCGTGGCGACTCTACAAATGCGAAAACAAACGGCGAGACACCTCCAACCTGAAAACGCTGCAAAGCGGGGAAAATGCCAGATGCCGGGGCCGCGAGGCCTGCTCGGATCCGGGCTATTTCAGTTGGCGACTCCGCTGGGGAAATTTTGTTTTAAAAACTTTTAAACAAAACAAAAGATTTTTAAAACGATGATGAGGGTCAAACTTTCATTTTACCCCTTCCTTTAACTGTTGTGTGTGTGTGCAC
Source organism: Adenophora triphylla var. japonica (assembly GCA_022495995.1). Classification (NCBI taxonomy): domain Eukaryota; kingdom Viridiplantae; phylum Streptophyta; class Magnoliopsida; order Asterales; family Campanulaceae; genus Adenophora; species Adenophora triphylla. The sequence continues at coordinate 202,520 of JAFEMH010004330.1, forward strand.
GTGCTTCGTTTTTATTTTACAAAAAAAAATAAAAATACAAAAAAAAATGCATCAATATACATCTGTGCATACATTTAAAATTCTTCAAAAACTTCTGTTTTACTCAGAAAAAGAATTTTAGAGACCGCACACTACGCGCACTGCCTCGGTTACACCCCACTCTACTCACACCGCTGCCCTCGGCTACACCGCACGCTACGCGCACTGCTCCCTCGGATACACTGCACACTACAACCCTCAACCCGGAGTGGTCTCAGCCGGATCCCGTCAGGTCTTCCTAGGCCTCTTGGACGCGCACGGGATTATTCCAAACATCCCATCCTAGCCAAGCGTCAACCCTGCACGTCGAGTCTTGAGTCACACTCCGCCCAGACTCGGTTGGTTTTTACCCAGCCCGTGTCATACAGCCTGGATACATATACCATGCCGGCCATTTTCTGAGTCAAGGCTCGGAACTCAAGATCCCTTGCGCAAGCAAAGCGATGAAAGGTCATGCTAAAATCTTGACCTGATCTTGATTTCCGAAGCTACACCCAGACGATGTTCCGTCCTGACATACATCCATGCTCGCATGACACCATGTCATCACGCCTTTGATACGTCAGCCATGACAATATGACCCAGCCAACGCCTAACGTCACAGATCCCTTGCGCAAGCAAGGTAAAGAGAGGTCATGCCGAACTCTTGACCCCCTTGACTCAGCCGGCTCGGTTCACTATTCACATGGCTAACGCATCAAAACGAACATGACAGGCTCGGTCCTTAGGTTCGACTTTTCTTTTAGGCCGGTGGAAACCGCTTGCACTATAGGACCCTCGCCTGGCCGCCCACCCTGGATGTCGAAATACAGGTGCAACGAGGGGCTTATAGCCGCACAGATGGTCTCCACTGACCCAGGATCTAGCATAGTTGCGAAAAAGAAGAGCAATCTTTTCCAACCTACCTAGGATTCTGAGAAAACATGTTTTAAGTAAATTAAAACAACAAAAAAAAATCAAAAATAAAAGAAACGGAAACCGCATGCCACGTGAGCTTTCCCCCTTTTATCCCGTTAGGCCATTCCTGTGTCTAAACCTTGCCCATCACCCCCTCCAGCTAACAGAGAGTGGTCGAGAGTACCCGGGAACCCGTCTCCCAGCGTCAAAACAGCAAGGTCCTACCTCCTTCCCAGCTCTGCCACCAGGACAGCCCGTCAAATCCCCATGGCCAAGTCAGCGGATAACAACGATGAGAACGGGACCTTACCCCCAAGAAATTTCCCAACATTGGAAGAAGTTTGGCAGGTCCTCATGGCTATTGAGAAACGTCAAGGTGAGCAACAAGCCTGGATCGAAGGTGCCATGCACCACTTCGGAACCTTAGCCACCCAACTACCTGGGGCTTCCCAAGCCATGACTGCTCCTACAGCCTCTAACATCTCTCATTGTCTCCCAGAAGTCAACCTGTTACCCTCATACGAGCCATGCAGTTATGACGTAAGGCCACAAGACCTTCCAGAGGAAAGCCTGCCCATCCAGCCTCCTGAGGTCCCGGTACCACCGCCGAACAACGAACACATCTGGTGGGACGTCTGCGATTGCAGTGCTTGTCTGGAAATGGAATTCCAGGATGCAATGAACGAGGGCCGTCCTCGACGAAAGAAGAAGCTATCTTCTCAACAAAAACTGAAAAAGAGGTATGAATCTGGTGATCCCACAGTCGGAACCCTTGGAGAACCCTCAGGAAAGTTTGACTACTATGTCATCTACTCCAGCAAATCTCCCCAGCCTAGTTCTGCACAAGGCCATGGCAATGTCTGCTCCATGATCAGCTGGGACGAGCTTCGCACCGCCACCGAAGGCCCGAAGGTCCAGATAATCCAACCCCTGTCTTGGGAAGATCTCAAAGCCACTATTGATGCTTCAGTAAAAGCCATGACAGTGAACGAATTGAAATGCACAGGCCGGCCTTACGCTAATCAGGCTCCTCCCACTACAGAAACGGGAGAGACAAGCAAAACCATAAGTCCAGAGGTGAATGTTCTGACACGTTCCGGTCAAATCCCAGTGAATCCTCCACGGACAGACAAAAGGCCAGCCATACCTGAGCCACGAATTGAAAAGGGGCCCTACGCCAAAGAAGCTGAAACCTTGGACCCAAAGGTTGAAGATCCTGCCCGACACATCTTAAGCGCATCCAGGCTAACATCTCACTCTGGTCCTTACTCACTTCATCTTACCCGCACAAGCTCAAGTTGGAAGAAAGCCTGGCCCAGACCATGGTTCCCATCACAGCGACACCTGCTGAAGCAGTTCAGATGATTGGCAACGCCAATTACAGCAATATCATCACCTTCACAGAGCTCGACCTTCCAAAATTTGGGGCTGACCACAACGAGCCTCTCTACATAACAGCTCACTGGACGAGCGCCGCCTCCCTCGGGTGTTGGAGATGGGGGATCATCCACGAACGTCCTTCCAGCCAAAATGATGGATTTGCTAGGGATCAAAGCAACTGACTCAAAGCCCTCGACTCAGGCAATCAAGGCATACGACTCAACATCCCGCCCAGCCTTGGGAATAGCCACCTTGAACCTGTGGTTCGGAAAACAAATGGTCCCGATGGATTTCCAAGTCATCGACATCCCGATCACATTCACTGCCATTTTAGGACGCCCTTGGCTACACCAGATTAATGGGGTGGCATCCACTCTCCATCAATGCGTAAAGTTCGTCCAAGGAACAGACTCACCATCATCTACGGTGATAGCATAGTCAACGAAAGGACCGAACAAACGGCGTCCGGCCTTAGAGATCAAACCCGACGATGATGGCATGATGCTAACAGGGTTCACCATCGAAAGCCCAAAGGCCCAAGTGTGCCACATAGACCTGCCTTTGATTTGGGACAAGATCCCTCCCCGATGAAAATGATGAAGCACATGAACTACATCCCGGGTCGGTTTGGAAAACGCCATCAGGGCATCTCAACAGATCATCAATATCAAAGAACAGAATACCCTGCACGGCCTGGATACTCTCCTACTCCGAACACATTGCGGAGACAAGCGAGCTGCGAAAACGCTCCACAGACAACAAAAGAGGCTTGCACGCAATCTCCGATTCGTCCTTACAGTTCGACATGACCAAGTACTTCACAAAGAAGGCCGGCAACTTGGAAGAAGATCCAGAAAGGAACAGAGCTGATCAGCCGCCAAACAAAGCTGGCCGACAACCATGGACAAGCTCCAGCAGAACCTGCAAGATTCAGAGGCCTCAAGCCAAATCCTGTCCGAAGAGCATTTCCTCGACACACCGCCCTGCCTGATCCACAACCACCACTATTCACAATGAATTTTGGTTCGAAAAACTCCCTCTTTGGCAGAAGAACTCGAAAACTCTCTGCCACATTCCTGCCTTCAACAAGCGGGACGAGTCCGCATTCGAGCTAGTAATGCCCAAGACAAAAGCAAAAGACTCCGCAGACGATGCTTGGACGAGCCACCGCTCCACCCGCCTTCAAAGAAGAAATCGAGATGCCAGACTCAATCGATTTTGTTTCTGATAACTCTGCGATAGCAATGATCGGGAACGGTGACATAAAGCCTTTCAAGCCCCATCTCCTATCAAGCTCATTGCCACTCAATAACTGGGCCACCTTCTCCGGACCCACTTGAGGGAAAAAAGGACATGATCGAACAACTTGGTCTGACCCCTCCAGTCCTAGAGTCTAGTGTCAAAACTCATCCTGAGTCCATTAGCTTTGAATTTGAGTCTCGAGTCATCTGATGGCTCCACGAGAAGATTACGAACTCATTGCCAATAATGTATTCCCGTATGCTCTTAATGAATGCTTCGATCGTTTCGAGTATCCTCTCATTGCATCTTTAACAACTGATAAATTAACAAACACACAAATAGTTAATAACGATTCACTTGATAAAGAAGCAAACACATTAAACGAACAATACATTAAGCACATCTTTAAGCATGTTGTCAAACGAGAGAAAAACCGGGCCCAAGCTGCCGAGGAGGTTTTAACCAAAGTGAATTTGGGAACCGCTGAAGAGCCAAAAGAGACGCAAATCGGAAGTTTCTTCACCGGCACAGAGTAAGACGCATCATTGACTGCACTGCTCAAAGAGTTCGTGGACGTGTTCGCTTGGTCTTACCGAGATATGCCCGGATTAGATCCTAACATTGTAGAGCACCGGATCCCTTGAATCCCGAGGCTAAGCCCATCAAGCAAAAGCTACGCCGAATCAAGCCAGATGGTCTTTACAAGTCAAAGAGGAGATCGAAAAAATGCTCCGCGTCGGCTTCATCAGGGTGATCGAGTACCCCACATGGCTCTCCAATATCGTCACGGTCACCAAGGCCAATGGAAAGACGCCGCTGCGTGGACTTCCGAGATCTCAACAAAGCAAGTCCCAAGGACGATGTTCCACTACACAACATCGACATGTTGGAGACACCACAGCCAATTTCGAAGTCAAGTCCTTCGTGGACGGTTTCCGGCTACAATCAAATCAAGATGGCCGAAGAAGACCAAGAAAAGACAGCCTTCAGAACCCCTGGGAACCTGACTGCTGACACAGCAATGCCGTCGGACTAAAAGAACGCCGGGGTGACCTACCAACGGGCAGCAACCGCCTCTTCCACGACATGATCCACAAAGAGATCGAAGTGTACGTCGATGACATGATCGTTCACTCAAAGGGATCAGACGGACAACACCTCACAGACCTTGAGAAAATTCTTCAATCGCCTCCAAACACTCAATGAGGCTTAACCCTGCCAATGCACATTTGGGGTTAGCCAGGGCAAGGTTTTGGGATACATGGTCACCGAGAGAGGCATCGAGGTGGATCCTCAAAAGATCAAAGCTATCATCGAAATGAGACCACCGCAAACTCAGACAGAGGTGAAAAGCTTCATGGGCCGCCCGCAACACACCAGCCGCTTCGTCAACCAATTGACCTCTATGTGCGAGCCAATCTTCAAACTGATGAAGAAGAACGCCGACATTCGAATGGAACTGAGAATGCCAAGATGCCTTTGAAAAATAAAAGCATACCTTGTGAGTCCTCCGATTCTCCGTCCCTCCCCACGAGGAAAAGCCACTGCCGCTATACCTAACTGTGACCGACACCGCAGCCGGAGCCATGCTCTGCCAAGAAAAGAAGGAGTCACGGGTCGAAACGCCATCTACTTCGCCAGCCAAAGTTTCAAGGCAGCGAACTCAATTACTCAGCCCTCGAGAAAACCTGCGCAGCCTTGGACGGGTTGTCGGAAACTACGGCACTACATGGAGCCGTACACAGCACACTTGGTTTCCAAAATGGACCCAGCCAAGTACCTCTTCGACAAACCATCTCTGCCAATGAGGCTCGCCAAATGGTCTTTCTTCCTAGCGGAATTTGACATCAAGTACGCAAACCAAAAGTCAATCAAGGGACGGGCCATGGCTGAACAACTGCCGATTTCCCAACCGACGAGGCTCCAGGCCCCGAACCACAATTTCCAGACGAGGGAATCTTCGCAATCGAAGGCCAAAATCATGGCAACTGCTCTTCCACGGAGCAGCCAACAAAAAGGGAAACGGCATCGGCATGCTCTTGGATCCCAAGGACGAGCACACCCCAATTGCTATAAAGCTCAATTTCGAGGTAACCAACAATGCCGCCGAATATGAAGCCTGCGCGCTGGACTACAAGCCGCACTCCAGAGGAATGTCCAGAAACTCCAAGTTTATGGGGACTCAGCCATCATCAACCAAGTCTCCAACAAGTGGAAAACCATAGACCCTGCTTGCAAAAATACCATGCCTGCATAGGACCTCATCACACAATTCGAAGAGGTCACCTTCCATTACTTGCCAAGAGACCGAAACAGGTTTGGAGATGCCTTAGCCACCTTGGCCTCCCTTGTGGAAATCCCTGAAGGAAAAGCAATTAAACCCTTCAAAGTTGGACGAAAGGAAATTCCTGCCTACTGCGTGAGATCGAACCAGAACCTAAGCCCGTCAATGAGCCATGGTATAACCAGATCTTCCAATACCTCAAGAACAAGGAAACCACCTTCATGAACAAGGAAGACCCACACACAGAAGGGGTCAAAACCAAGAGCATCATGGCCCTAAAACGCCTCGCCTCTCACTTCGTCATCCTCGGGGACATGCTATACAAGAAACGCTACCACAGACCACTCCTACGCTGCATCAGCCAAGAAGAAGCAAGCAAGTTCATGAACGAAGTCCACAATGGGGCTTGCGGGCCCCACATGAACGCCAGAGCCCTGATGCAAAATCATTCTCAGGATGGGCTACTACCGGATCTCCACGGAGGAGATTGCATCCACTTTGTCCGAAGCCGCCAGAGTGCCAACGGTTCTCCAACCTCAATCATCTACCGCCTCACGACTCTCACCGCATGACTACACCTTGGCCCTTTGCCACTTGGGGAATCGACGCCATCGGGAAAACCGCTCGCCAGGCAGGAACGGTCACGAGTTCATCTTAGTAGCCATCGACTACTTCACCAAATGGGTCGAAGCCAAGTCCTACAAGGTACTCACCTCCAAGATGGTCGCGCATTTCCTCAAGGAAAACATCATCTGCTGATACGGCATCCCAAATGAGGTCATATCTTACAACGGCTCATACTTCGAAGGGGAATTCGACAGACCGCTGGCTGAATTCAAGATCACACGCCACAAATCTTCTCCCTACCGGCCACAAACAAACGGCGTCGTGGAAGCAGCAAACAAAACCCTCGAACGGATCATCCGAAAAATGACCACCCGAGGATGAGATTGGCCCGAGAAGCTGCACCTTGCACTTTGGGGCTACCGCAGATCATTCAGAACAGCCACGGGAGAAACCCCATTTGCCCTGACATACGGGATGGAAGCAGTCCTTCCCATCGAGCTAGAAATTCCTCACTCCGAGTGCCGCTGGAAATGACATCAACGAAGTCGAATGGCTCCGAAGCCGACATGACGAATTGGCTCTGCTAGACGAGCGACGATTAAAGGCCATGGAACACGTCCGAGCCTATCAAAGCAGGATGGCTAGAGCTTTTGACAAGAAAGTCAAGTCCCGAGACATCAGGAAGGTGACCTTGCACTCAAAGAAAAGCCTCCCACTCGAACCAACCCACTGGGAAAATGGGAACCCACATGGATCGGCCCTTTCGTGGTTCAAAAGATCTTCTCTGAGGCGCCATGAAGCTAACAGACCTAGACGGCAATCCCTTCATGAATCCAGCCAACGGAAGCAAACTTCGCAGATACTTCGCTAAAGAAGAACAACTGCATCTCTTGGCACTCCATGTAGTGTCGAACTACGCAGACCTGAGCCTCTCCAGTTGGGGAACGCAGGCAACCTTAATTGGTCCGGTCTAAAAATACACAAAAAAGTCAAAAGTTTGAATGTCAATCAAGACCTCCATCAAGCTACGCACTTTTCAAGAACACGCCCCAACAGTCACCTTGACCAAGTCAAACGACGGCGGCAACATCAAAGGACATCCGAGGGTCACTCAGCATCAAACGACTGACTCATGTCTGCTTCCAAGCCAGGGGCTCGCCTTCGCCCTCACGCGCTTCGAAAAAAAAAAGAGCTCGAGCAAGGGCTCACAAAAAAAAAACAAAAAAAGAGAGCTCGAGCAAGGGCTCACAAAAAAAGAGAGCTCGAGCAAGGGCTCACAAAAAAAATAAAAATAAAAGAAGCTCAAGCAGAAGCTGCAAAAAAGAGGTCAAGAGCCCGACGCCAACAAGAGGCAAGGAAGCTACGAAAAAGACCGTCAAAACGACTTGTCAAGGGAGCATTCAACCTCTCAGCCAAGCACAAAGCCTCAGCAAAAGGGGATTGCCGTCATGGCCCAGACTGCTTCAGCCCGCAAATGCAACAGAAAAGTCCAAAGATGGACGCCGACAAAGTGCACAACAGAAGCAAAGGCAAACAAGAGATCTTGCGTCTCGACAAAGCTTTAAAAGTAAATCACAAATCACTAACGGTTACAACATTTCTTGATGAGTTCAAGCACGGTCTACTCTCAAGTTCACAACATGCTAAAAGACAGCTTAATACATTTAACTAATAATGTGTTTGCAATGCAATGAATGGATACCTAGGAGGTCATTCCGCGCCATCTGCGCTTGTCCCCTCGCCATTCTTTCCTTTCTTCCCTCGTCTCCTCTGAAGTCTTCTTTCGCTTCCACGTGAACCAACTCCTGCGTCTCCAGCCGAGATCCGGGGTCCTCCCGGAGAGTCAAACAATCCAGGAGCTCTCAGGGCTTCATCGCCCGTGCTTCGGCTCGGACTCCTCCCTTGAGTCTGCAAAAGAGGACCTCTCCTGCCAGCCGTCAACTCTAGTCTCGGAGTCAAACAAAGTGTCTCCCGTCACATCCAAAGGGTCAGACCAGGCTTCGGCACTCCTAAGGCAATAGCTACTACGGCAACCGGGTCCCAAAATCGCTACACGCCCGCCTCCAAGACCACTTGGGCGCCCAACACGCCGCCCATACCAGGCCACACCGAGTCGTCAACACGACGCTCTCCACGCCTAAGGAGTACCACAGGAGGGAAAGCGGAATACTTCCATACCCTCAGAAAATACAAGAAGGCACCTGAAGCCGCCATACAAAGAGGAACTACCTCCGCAGCAGCAAGGTCATCCCAGCCCAACAAAGGCTCCCGCTTCATCCCAAACCGCCGGAAACAAGCGACGGAACACAGAAGGAGGACCAAGACAAACCTGGAACTCTGACAACGCAGGACCCTTCCTGCAAGATCCTCCTGGTCTCAATCCTCCAGCGGAACCCACCAGCGGATCTGACGCGCACCAAGCCGTGCCATCCATCTCTCCCAGGCGGCTGATCCATATCCAACACAAGAGGTCGCTGAGCAAATGACCACGGGCTAAACGACGTCGCAGCCTCGGCATGGCCTGAAGTCTCTCGCAGCCACAAGGTGAGCAAAGCGGGGCTTCCCCTCTCATAAAACGATCCCCAGCCGCCACGCGATACCATGAAGAGTCTCCCCAGCACCAACGGGACAATATCCTCTCCAGCCTCAGTGCCCTACCACATCTAGCAAAGCGCCATCACAAATGCCAAGGGAGCTGACCAGCAAAGCGTCGCCATCACGCACAAGGCAAATACATCCCAAGAGACGTCACTCTCATCATCAACCATGAACCGCTCCTGAGCTCAGAAATGTCAATATGACCCGAATCAAGGATCATGCCCTGCACTTCTTCCAACAAAGTACGAAGAAAGCCTGCAAGCTTCACGCTCACAGCATGCACCACCAATCAAAGGAAGCGAGAAGGCTTCCACCTCCGGTCCTCCAATCAAAGCCCGAAAATCCTCAAAAGTGGGCACCATTTCATTGTAGGAGAAACAGCACACGTGCCTCCTAACATCCCAGAACTTCGCGGCAGCCCGCAACAAATCCCAATCAGGAACCAACTCCTTAAAAGACCAAATCGAGCAAAGACGAAACCTTACCTCAAAAGCCCGTCTCTGATGCCTCATACGGCGCCGCATCCACGTTTTCAACTGCCCAAGGAAGTGTGCTTGCCTCTCCTGCGAAGCCTCGGCAAAATTCTAGGGACGTACGAAGAATCCATGGCAAAATGGAGGTTCCTAGAGAAAATGGGGAAGAAAGCTCGAAAATGGCTGCAAACTGGGGAAATGAGGAAGAACCAGACACTTGGAAAGCATTTATGTCCTTCCCAAAAGCAAGGTTGGTCCGTACGGACCTCTTTGCATGCTAAGTATGTCCGCACGGACCTCCTTGCAAACAGAACCCATTTCCCCAGGAAACAGCACAAAACCACCGTCCCTCAGAAACCTTGCTCCAAACCGCCCAACACTGGCCAAAGCCATTCCCGCAAACAAACACTACCCACAAACACACTCTCAGCCCACGTGGCATGCACAAAATAAAAAATAATAATAGCAACAATTTCTAGGACAATTCCTGAATCACAAAAATGACATTACATCTTAAAATAAAATGCTGCTTGCCATGCAAATACAAGTGTTTTATTACAGGTACCCATAAATGTCCGCCGCTAAACAAAAAAAAGAGGGATATGAAAAGAGGGAAAGCAAATGAATACTAATCAGACTCCTCAGGCATCATCATCCTCGCCGAGGTCCTCCAAAGAAAAGTCGGCATCCCAGCGAACTCGCCGCGTCACATCCTCGCCGTCAGAATACCGAGCACCCGCTGAGGCTCCCACGAAAGTACTCAGAAGGATCAAATCCGGCGAAAGGAGCAAAGAAAGAAGGCTCTGAGGAACCCTCACCCTGTGCGCCATGCGGAGGCATGAACTGACAAAAGGGCTGCTCCCTCGAAGGCCCTGAGCTCCGAAGACGTCCCGGCATCCATGCCATGCCGCCCCTCAAAGGTCCCTCCTGCCGCGGCTCCGGCTCGGCTCAGGCGGAGGAACGCTCACAGAATGCCTCGAAGGCACAGGCTCGCACGCCGGCACGCGCCGCGAAGACCGGCAAGACATCTTCGAAGCCATCTTCTTCGCAAACGACCCTCATCGCCACGTAACGCGAGTCAGCACATCATAGGCTCTCCCCTGGACCTGCACCAACAAGCAGCCAAGGAAACGCTCAGCAATACAGCCATACTCAACAACAAAAAGAGAAAAATACAGAAAAGATGCCAAGATGGAAAAGAGTCAGCACACTGACCGACTCATCGGGGTCCACTCTGCATGCAGCAGGAGCCTGCCCGGAACGGGTACAGACACCTCCTCCTCGACCCGTCCCCACACACGTGAAATCCGGTCCCGGCATCGGAACCTCTGGGGAGCCTGCGGGCCAGCCTCTCTCCCGCCAGCACCTGCCTGCGTCTCAGCTTCCTCCTCACGAAGGCCCCGCATCCTCTCCATACAAAATGAACTCCTCGGCGCGACACCGCCAAGGTACCTCTCAAATCAAGCACGTCCATGTCCTGAATCAAGCATCCCAAAGGGAGGGTCCCTCGGAGCCACGGGAAGCACACCGGGGCGATGCTGCGAGCAAGACCCGCTCCCCCAGGTACATGACGTCACAAGTCAAGCCCCGCAGCATCTTCCGTCGCGCTGCCACCTCCTGAGCCCCCTCAAACTCATCCCCTCATACCGAGCCCACGGGAACAAGACGAACCCTCCGGCTATCCCTCTCCAGACGCTCCTGCACATCCCCGCAGGCGATGGTGAGCTTCCCCGCTGGTCCTCCTCTTCCTTGCTGCACCAGCCCAGCCCAGCATAGCAGGGTACGCATCAACAGCCTCAGGATCTCTATCCCACGGAAAGCACTGGAAAACCTCATAAAACCACACCTGTGACAAAAACAGAGAAGGCTCAGTGCAAAAAAAAACGGAGAAGCGACAAGTTGCTAAATCAAAAAACAGCAATAAACTCATACCTCCAAAGCAAAGTCAAAGCAGGCCAACGAACTGGCCACATCCGTGAGCCGGTCCAAGGAGAGGAGAGCTCAGCCAAGCCTGCCCGCCCCAAGCAATATCACAGACCCTATCCAGGTCAATCAAGCTCTCCAGCAGAGCAAAGGGAGCCGCGTTCGCGTGGTTCGAGAACAAAGTCTCGGACAGTGCATACCACAAAAGGAGCGCGCCAACTGCTCGCTGCCACCTGCCGGTCCCCGGATGTAGGCCCCACACTGGCCGTGATCTTCAGCTCCACGTCGCTATACAACATGCCCAGGCCCGCGAGGACGAGGCTCAAAGCCCAGCAGCCGGCCACACCACATCAGAGATCACATATCCTCCACCGCACCGGCCCTCCTTTGAAGGAAAGCCCGGATCGCAGCAAAGTCGGTCGGCGTCACCGTCACCTCTCCCAGCCTAGATGGCAGGTGTGGGTGGCATCCCACCAGGACTCAGAAAGGCCAAGGAAGACGCTCTTGTTCTTCCTCGTGTTCAGACACTCCTCAGGTTCTCAACGACACACCAGGCCAGAAGCGCAGACGAGCCTGGGACCGGCTACCGTCCACATAAATATCAGGCATCCGCTGCCACAGTCAACAACAGCCTCGAGCGATCCCGAGTCTTCATCCTCTTGGCCTTCCCGGCCATAAGCCCCGCATCCTGAGGTAAACACAGCAAAGGTACGCCAATCACAGCACTTAATATAAAAGGCACATAACATAACCCGTCACAAAACACGGACACATTGCACATAATTTTCACATACACATATAATTTTTCCATGTAACCCGTCACAAAACACGGCACATATTGCACATAATTTTCACATACATTATACATATAATTTTTCCCATGCAGCCCCGTCACAAAAACACGGCACACTGCACACATTTTCTCAAAAGAAAAAAGGGGGGGATTAAACCCTACACGACACATTTTCAAAAAAAAAAAAGTCCGTCTGAAACATGGAAGGCACACATATAACCCGTCACAAAAACACGGCACATATTGCACATATTTTCCCCACAAAGTCCGCCACCCAAAAACATGGCACACACGGCATGACACATATGCATAACACATTTTTCAAAAAATCCGTCCTACACGCACACACTT
>JAFEMH010004331.1:0-215017 GCA_022495995.1 Adenophora triphylla var. japonica
TCGGCCCTTTGCCCGTCGCATTGGCCCGATCGACCCTTTAGAGCCGATCGACCCTTCTATCCTAGAGCCGATCGACCCTTTAGAGGCCCAGCCCAGGTACCGAGGTATTATAAATAGGGGTGCCCGGCTCCCCATATTGACACACAATTTTCTCCGGGAGAAGCGAGCTACACTTGCTTTAACCCTTAGTTCTTCTTTTTCCTCTCGAATCGCCAAGATTCGACCCCCAAATCTTGCTACAATTGGTAAGACTCTCTTTTTAATATTCTTGTTCTTTATTATTGTCTTTATTATTATTGTTTGCATGCTTAGTATATTTTAATTGCTTTATTTCTTGCTTATGCCATATATGCTAGATTTAGGGTTGTTTTAATATATTTAATTGTTCATAGCCGAGGATGATCTAAGGTTTCGCCCTAAGAAACCCAATGGATCTAGGAACTATCTCTTTCCTTCCACCTTAGTTATAATTGTCCCATGATCAACAATTCCCCAAGGATGAACATTGATTAGTGCACCTTCCGAGGGCCTAACTCAAAGGTTCTAGGGTGTGATCATCAATAAATTCTTTCTCTCCCCTCCTCCTTATGCATGATCCCGCTTCTTCTATCTATTCCCGTAAACACCGCACACAACCAACACCCCACATGCTAGAAAGACCGATTCGTCGGGCAATAGGAGTGATAACGTTTCTTCTTCTGTTGTAACTTGACCCCCGAACCCAATTAACTGTTTAGCCTTTTTTCAAAGCTTTGGGCTATATCAAAGTGGCGTGGCGACTCTCAAAATTAAACTAATATTTTAATATGGTTTAAATCGAGTGTCACTAAATGAATATCCCATTTCGGTCCGACTTTATATAATTAATTATTTCAAACCTCCGAATGCGCGTTGCATCGGGACGGGGTATTCACAGTGGCGACTCCGCTGGGGACTGTTTTGAAACTTTTTCAAACTAAGTGGGTCAGACTTTCGTTTTCTTGTATGGTGTTGTATTTTTTCGCTTTCTTTTTATTTTCTTTACTCTTAACTGTTGCATTGCATGCATGCATTTCATGTAAATAAAAATCTTTCTCTTTTTTCTCTAAAAAGACTTAGATTTCTCTACCTCACACTACCACTAGAGTCCGTGTCTAGCTTTGCCACGAGACACCCTTTTACCCTTCGGAGAAGCCAAAGTGCGGGAAGTGTGGTGATCATGTCTCCTCCCTTCCGAGTCTCACTTGGCCATCCACTCATCAGTGCGCTTCGGCTGCACGGTGGGAGCCTAAAACCTAACCCTTGCGTCACCCACTTTTCTAGGAATACACTCCATATGACCGGTTGGTTTGACTAGCTTTTTTATATAGACAATTAATGGGGTCTTTATGCTAAGTCACCACGAACCAATGATAAGTCAAGATCTATCGAGAGATTAAAAGCACTAAAATTGATTTCCTTTCAAAGGACGTGCTATGTGAAAACGAGTTATATATTGTTAAAAGATCTTGACCTATCATTGGTTTGCGGTACTTTTCATAAAAATCACATTATTTGTCTATACGAGAAAGGATTAGTCGTTAGGATTCACCACTTTAGGATATTTAGTTAGTTGCGAAAAAGGGGTATCCCTTCCAACCTTTGTAGGACTAAAATGTACCAAGCTTTTGTAAATAAAATTTTTAAGCTAGTACACTTTGCATTGAGTCAACCCCTCTCCTAAAACCGAGTCTTTTACGATACCTCCGCGAGCTAAGGTCGGGCGCGTTCTTCATTCAACAATGACAACACTTGCCTCCCACTACTCCAAGCGCACTGCTGCCTCTGCAGCCGGTTCTACGCCGGTCACTTCAATGGAAGGTCCTGTCAACCCCGACTTCAATGACATTCCTTTGCCTCTGCATGCCTACTTTGCGGTTTAACCATGAGGGTTGAGAAACTTGAAGAAGCGAGAATCGCACTTTGAAGAACCACAATCAAGAGGCGAAGGATCATTTTGTTGAGGAACTCGGTAAAGGGGACATAAGGTTATCTTGATGGGGAATGAAGTGGTCGATGTTGAAGATGAAAGCTATCGATGCTCCCAATCCGCCAATCCCAATGCACCTACCTTCCTACCCTTGACTATGTTCCAAAACTGCTACAATAACGTTCCACCACATTGTGTATGGGAGCTCAAGTAAATCCAAGAGACCCTATCAACCTCCACCTTGGCAACACACCCAAGGATCACTTTGCTAATCTACCCCCTCCCACTTTACCCTTCAATTATTCCGGCCACCATATCCCTACCTACTCCACCTCCCCTACCATCACTCGGCCCCAGGTCATGCGAGAATTCCAGCATTGCTACGGACCCGCGTGTTAGCGTTGATTGAACAAGTGAAAGGCATTGACCAGAGCAAATGGGAAAGCAAGGTGTGTCCCCCATCAAGATGCTTAATCCGAGCAAAGTTGCACCCCTACCTCAAGATTTCAAGATGCCCAGATGGCTATGTTTGGAGGAGTTACTTGCCAGAAGACGCATTTAGACGACTATACGTTGGCAATGAGGGCCAAAGTTGTACACCCGAAGCGAGATGGCGAGAATGTTCCATAGCTTACATTGGAAGGGGCTGCTCTCCGTTGGTTTACGAAGTTGAACGAGGAAAGAAAGGGACACATGGGACAAAGTTAGTAGGGTGTTCTCTGAAAAGTATCAAGCAAACATGGATTGGCAGAGTGAATAGAGCTGATTTGGAGCACACGCTTCAAAAGAATGGAGAATCGATTTATGACTTCTACAAACGTTGGAATGATAAGTTGAGCGAAATTCGGTATCAGCCCAAGGAGAATGAACGAAACAGATTTTTACAAGTGCTTGTTGCCAGGACACAAGTTGGCGGTTGGTAATGGTTACTTTCCCAATCTTAGGGAAATGGTGGATTCGGGCGTGCGTTATGAGAGTGGCATCACCGGAATCACTCCACCAAAGGACAATTTAGGGCTAGTAATTCATTCCGCTATAGAGCTCCCGCAAATACCGCGGCAAAGAAAGAGCCCGTGGGGCAAGTAAATTATGTGCAAGGGAAGGCTGCTTTGGATGTTCAAGCCGTAATGAGGAAATAACGGTATTCACCGCGAGAGGGACGTATTTGATGATTTCGGAATGCCGATGGGCAAGGTTTTCGAAGTGCTAGTGAAGAAAGGGCTTGGTCAAGCCGCAGAATTATGAGCCGATTAAACCCGAAGGAAGGCTTGGATGCTTCTAAGTATTGCCACTACCACAAGTCTGAGGGTCACACTGCGATTACGCCTTCGGTTCAAGCGTTTGGTACAAGACTTGATTCGGCAAGGTAAAGTGGAGAAGCCAAAAGTCTCCAAACGTTGTGGGAAATCCTCTCCCTAACAACAAGATCCACATGGTGGAAGGTAATTTTATCGGCTTGGTAGAGATGGAAGATGCTTTTGAGGCTGGGGGCATCGACGGAAGATGTATTCTCGGCTATTGTCGAAAGGGATTGTTCGTGCCGAAATTCTCAGTATCTTTGGTTTTGCTTTGAAAAGAGGCGTGCGAAGCTCATCATTGAAGGGAAGGTAGAAAATCCTAGTAAGATAGTTGGTAGTGATATTGCTATGGTAGAGAAAGACCTCACCGATCCCGATCAGTGCATTTGTGACGGACGGTGAGGCGGTTGTGTCGGTTTGTAATTTGAGTTCAATTTATAAAGAATTTTCTTGTTATATCTTTGTCTTTTGAGGAAGCTGTCTAGAGAAGTTGCCTCGTTAAATGGTGATTATGTGGAAGAGAGTCCTAAACCTCTCTCGTTGGCTGAAATTCACGCGAAGTATCCGATATGGAGAAGAATAGGGTTAATCTACTCCACGAGGTCCGGAAAGGTGTATCAACCGAGGAAGATAAAGGGGCGAAGAAAGTGTTTGGTCAGCTGAAGTAGTGAACCACGATAAAGAAGACCCTATTCTCACGCAGTGAAGCTAACTCAAGCCAATATATCCTTATGGTCCTTGCTAACGTCCTCGTATGCCCGTAGGATGATGTTGGAACGAGAATCTTCTTTGCGACTTTGGTGCCGTACGTCTGAAGCCGGAAGATGTAACACGAGATGATCGGCAACATACACTTTGGGAATATTATTACGTTTTCGAGAATTGGACATGCCGGAGTTTGGATCGGATCATAATGAACCATTGCACATCACTATTGAAGTCAGCGGAAAAAGGTTGCCACGTATTTTCATTGACAACGGTTACTGCGGTGAACATACGCCTTCTAGGATGATGGACGTCCTTGATCTGAGTCCCACAGATTTGAGACCTTGATTCATTCCGTGCGAGGATACGATTCTACTAAGCCGGTCGGTGTTGGGAATAATCAGGTTGCCCCTTACTTGCGGGACCACTACTATGATTGCTGAGTTTCAAGTCATAGACATACCTTCCACCTTCACTATCTTTGTTGGGTAGGCCATGGTTGCATCGAGATGAATGGAGTCCCCTCCTCATTGCATCAATGTGTGAAATTCCGGTCGGGCGATCAAGTGATTATTTACAGCGATACAGTAACATCTCAAGGAACAAGCAATAGGGGAAAGCCGGTCCTACAAATTCGGCCACGAAGAGGGTAGTTCAATGTTCGGCGGTTTTCGGCTAATAGCACGAAGCACAAGTTTGCGCGGTGGACCTCACAAAGACATCGGACGAGTACGGCCAGCTATAAGAATGATGAGAAACATGGGATTTGTACCGGGGCGGGTCTTGGCGGTCATCTCGAGGACCCACGAAAATAGTGGAGGCTATTGATCACCGCGGCTACGAGTCTAGGATACGTCCTTACTCCCGAAGATAAAGCCGAGATGGAAAGAATTGAATACATCAAAGGGTGAAGGCTGCCCTACCAACGGCGAGAGATGAGGCCATACCGCCTTTCCCTCAATAGTTACTTTGTCAAGGAGGGTGAAGAATTCTCTTGCATGGAGTTTAGTGAGCCGTGGTTTTGATCGTACGGGCGGTGCGAAGGGTTTCGAAATTTTCGGGGATACGAAGTTGATAGGTCGAAGGCGAAGACGGTTCTCATGGATCCACGCCGAAGAGAGGCAAGGTTGTCACGATCCCGAGGCGGTACGTCATCAAGACCGAAGATGGGTTGGCCGATCAGCTAGAGCGGGTATCTTTGGATGAGCCGATGGTTGAGAACATTGCGGTTTCGGAGGATGCGAAGAGTGGGATGGTCGGAACACATTTGCGGCATTTGGGGAATACTGAATATAGAAGACGATATGGTTGCGATCATTGGGGCGAGAGATGGCGGACGATACGAGATCCAGGACGTTGGTGACACCCATGGTTGGAAAGGCTGAAGAATTGGTGCGTATTTGGCGGACCCGTAGCCACGAAGGAATACATGGTTGAAGAGAGTAGGTGATGCCTCCTCTGTCGAGTCTCCCACGATTCCCCCAAGTCCTCTGTTTCTTCGAGTCATACATTTTGTTTGAGTCGATGTTTTTCTTTTGAGTTTGAGTCGTCTTCCAAGTACGATGAACTCACGTCGAAGACTATGAGTTAGTTGCAAATGTTGTTTTCCCTTTCGCTATGAATGAAAATCTAGATCTTTACGAGTATCCCCTCATAGCCAATCTTCTTAATGATAAATTAACTAAAAATAATGCTCAACTTAATCAAATTAACTTAGTTAATAATGACTCATTAGAAGAATCGGACACACTAAACAATGAATACATTAAAGAAATTTCTAAGCAAGTTATCAATCAAAAGGAAGGTCGGGCCCAAGCTGCCGATGAGGTGTTATCATGTATTAATTTGGGAACGGAAGAAGAGCTGAGAGAACCTGAGATTGGAAAGCTTCTTCGAAGGGGCTGAAAGGGAAGCGTTGATTGAGCTAGCTTAAGGAGTATTCGGATGTGTTCGCATGGTCATACAAGGATATGCAGGGAAGTTTGGATAACTCGATAGTGGAGCACGAGAATACCGCGACACCGGACGCCAAGCTGTCAAGCGAAATTGCGTCGCATTAAGCCAGAATGGTCTCTGCAAGTTAAAGAAGAGATAGAGAAGCTCCTCAGAGTGGGTTTTATCGAGTTATTGAGTATCAGACGTGGTTATCTAATATTGTGACGGTCGATGTAAATCGAATGGCAAGGTTAGAGTTTGTGTTGACTTCGAGATCTCAACAAGGCTAGCCCGAAGGACGACTTCCCACGCCCAATATCGACATGCTAGTAGATGCCACTTGCTAACTACGAGGTCAAGTCTTTTGTAGATGGTTTCGCGAGGATATAATCGAGATCAAGATGGCGGAGGCGGACCAAGAGAAGACGGCTTTCACTACACCGTGGGGAACGTGCTTGTTACCTTTGTAATGCCATTCGGATTGAAAAATGCGGGGGCTACATACCGGAAGAGCGGTCACGGCGCTATTCCATGACATGATCCATAAGGAGATTGAGGTGTATGTCGACGATATGATCATTCATTCCAAGGGGTCGACGGTCGGCATTTCATTGATTTGAGGAAGTTCTTGACAGGCTGCGTGAGCACGCAATGCGTACGAATCACACCAAGTGTACATTTGGGGTTATTCGAGGAAAGGTCTGGGCTATATGGTCACCGAACGAGGTGAGGCGGGGCCAAGGAAAATTCAAGCCATCATGGAGATGAAGCCACCACGTACAGAAAAAGAAGTTAAGGGATTCATGGGACGGTTACAGTACATCAGCCGCTTCATTAATCAATTAACTACCATGTGTGAACCGATTTTCAGACTGATGAAGAAGACCGCAAGTATAGATTGGGACTGGAAATGTCAAGAAGCCTTTGAGGAAATCAAGAGATACTTGGTCAATCCCCCTATCCTTCGCCCTCCGCATTCGGAGAAACCGTTGCTATTGTACTAACGATGGCAAATACGGCCGTTGGGGCTATCTTGGCACAAGAAGCCAAGGACTCTCGGGTGGAGAACGCCGTTTATTTTGTTAGTCGAAAGTTGCAAGGGAGTGAGCTAAACTACTCGGCATTGGAAAAGACTGTCTTAGGGCTAGTTTGGGTGGTTAATAAGCTCAAGCATTACTTGGCAGCGCATCCGATTCTGCTAGTATCGAAGATGGATCCAATTAAGTATTTGTTTGACAAACCTTCTCTGTCCATGAGATTAGCCAAGTGGTCGGTATTTCTGGGGGAATTCGATATCACCTATGTGCAGAAAAGCGATTAAAGGGAGAGCCATGGCGGATCATTTAGCGAGTTTCCAAGTACGGAAGAACGGGGGCTTGAACCGGAATTTCCGGACGAGGGATTTTTAGCATTGATACGGTAGAGAGATGGCAAATATTCTTTGATGGGGCCGCGAACAAGAGGGGCAGCGGAGTAGGAATCCTTTTGGTCGATCCCAAAGATGAGCACACCCCCATCGCCATCAAGCTGAATTTTACAACCACCAATAACGCGGTGAATACGAGGCATGCATAGCCGGTTTAGAAGCGGCCTTAGAGCGTAATGTAAAGGAGTTGGAGGTATATGGAGACTCGGCTTTAATTATCAATCGAGACGTCTAAGAAGTGGAAGGCTGTTGATCCCTACCTGCTTGATATCGAGACTCATATGGAAGAGCTAGTCAAGCAATTTAAGGAAGTGACATTCCATTATCTACCCGAGAGACGAAATAGATTTGCCGACGCTTTAGCTACACTGGCTTCTTTGGTCGAGATCCCTCACGGAATGTACGTAAAACCGTTCGAGTTGGCCGAAGAGAGAATCCCGCTTGCTTGCTACGAAGCCTCTGCTGCGAGATTCAAGGCGACATCGAGGAGAATAAGGATCCGTGGTACGCGATTTATGAGTATCTCAAGAAGGGCGATGTGTCTTTTCTAGGTGACGTGAAAGCCAAAAGTTTGCGAGCATTGAAGCGATTGGCCGGACGGTTTGTTCTACTAGATGATATGTTGTACAAAAGACACTACGATGGTCTCTGTTACTCTGTGTAGACGCAAAACGAGCGAAGTGATCATGGAAGAAGTACACGACGGTTTGTGCGGTCCACACATGAATGCCGAAACGTTGAGACGAGGAAAATCACACGGTTGGAGTTATTATTGGGTCACCATAGAAGCCGGCGCATCCAGTTTGTGCGGAAATGTCCCAAATGCCAAATGTGTTCCAATTTGAACCATGTACCCCCTCACGAGTTGTATAGTATGGTAACCCCTTGGCCATTTGCGACATGGGGGATTGATGTGATTGGCAAGATTACACCGCCTGGAAGCAATGGGCATTGTTTTGTATTAGTAGCAGTGGATTACTTCACCAAGTGGATCGAGGCAAAATCTTACAAGGTGTTGACTTCCCGAAAGGTGGCACAGTTCATTAAGGAAGACATCATGTGTAGATATGGAGTACCAAATGAGATTATCTCGGACAACGGGTCCCACTTTGGCGGAGATTGTGACGGTGCGCGAGTTCAAGATCACCGGCACGAAGTCTTCCCCTTATAGGCCTCGGACCAGCGGAGCCGTCGAGCGGCTAACAAAACGATTGAGCGAGATAATCGAAGAAACGGCAATTCGAGGTAGGGACTGGCCCGAGAAACTACCATTGGCACTTTGGGGATATAGAACTTCCGTTCGTACAGCTACAGGCGAAACTCCTTTTGCTCTGACATATGGGATGGAGGCAGTACTCCCGGTTGAGTTGGAAGTCCCGTCTTTGAGGATCTTATTAGAGAATCAAGTAGCAGAAGTTGAATGGCTCCATAGTCGATATGATCGAGTTGGCCACACTTGACGGCGCGGGCTCAAAGCCATGGAACACATCCGAGCCTATCGAGAGACGGACGGCGAGGGCTTTCAACAAAAGGTGCAGCCCTTAGACATTAAGGAAGGAGATTTGGTTTTGAAGCGGCAACTCCCCAATAAGTTCAACCCTCTTGGGAAGTGGGCCCCTACATGGACCGGACCGTATGTGATCAAGAAGATATTTTCGGGTGGAGCGGTTAAAATGGCGAGATTTGGATGGCAACGAATTCAAGGAGCCCACCAACCTCGGCAAGCTCGAGCAGCTACTATGATTAAGCTCTTCCTCCCCTTCTAAATAAAAAAAAAAAAAAAAAAAAAAAAAAAAACGCAAAAGAAGCCCGCTAGGTTGAAAACCCGCAAAGGGCGGTCTAGCAAAAAAAGAAAGGGTGCGTTAGCTCGCTAGATTGAAAACCCGTAAAGGGCGGTCTAGGCAAAAGTTAGAGCAAATAAAATAAAAATTGTCCCGCTTCTATCTTCCCTTTCTAAAAATAGTAGCTTGATGAAAATGAACTACGACGACCTGAGCCCCTTGGTTCTCATTGTAAAAGGGGAACGTAGGCAGCCTTAATCGGCGCGGTCCAAAAAATAAATAAACATCCAATTTGTTTTTACTAAAGCAATAAACTTTTTTCATTCCCACAATCAATGCATGATTACACTTATTTGATGAGTCTAAGCTCGACTATACTAATGACTAAATAACTTGCAAAGAAATTAAAAATTTAAAAGACAAAATAAATAACTAATGTGTCTGCATATGACTGTGGGTGGATACTCGGACATATAAGGTCTATTCCTTGGCACTAGGCCCCTCATCTCCATCCTTCTTCTTCTTGGCAGCTCGTCGAGTCGGTTTCTTCTTATTCTCTCTCTTAAAATAAGGCAAATACTTCTTCTTCAATGGGGGAACCTCCTCGATCGCCTTACCCTTCAACTTCCGCTCCATCTTCTTGGGAGGATTCTCCTCCGCTGTGTCTAGAGAAATCCCCAAAGCCTCCCGTTTACGAAACGGCTCGAAGATATGTTAGGAACCAATCTCCGTCTCAAGTCATACAAAGTCTCCCTCATCGGTCCCAAGTTTTCTTCATACCATGTCAGATAAGCATGCGACAAATGAGTGCTAAGGGTCCGCTGCGCAAGATAGACTCGTGGCATTCCATGAGAACTCCATAAGCTTACCATCAAAACGAAACACCAGCGTCCATTGGAAGGACTTTGGCGAGTCATCAAACTCGAAGTACCCCAAGTTGGAGGACGGACTGCTCCATGCCATCTTGCCGAAGTACCCGCTCTGCATAGTAAAAGGTGGTGGTCTCGAAAGGCTGGTACACGAATCGGGCATTGCCCAAGTGAAGGCTCCGAGATGAAAGAAAGGCCCCAATGCCGTACTCGCCAATGAATCCTATCGGTATCCACCTCCGCCAAATACATCTTCCACTCCCGTTCGACAAGTTGGAAAGCGGATCAATCTTCCTCCTACAACCATGAAACCAAGGCCTAGCACTCGAAGGGGAATCTCTAGAACAAAAAGTCGATCCTCGAGCCACGTGGTCGGTAATTTGGCACCGCCCTAGTCATAAGCGGAGCACCCCTAGCTATCTGAGATATACCATGAAGCGTCTCGCCCAAGAGAACCGGAATGATGCTCCTCCCCGAACGGGCCTGATCTACCATATCCAAGCATCCACTGGTAGCTACACCCACATAAGGAGAAAACAGAACCTTGGAAAATAAACAAAGGGCCAGGCAATCCAAGGCAAAATCTGAGTCGAAGTCATCACCATGGGCAAATCTCCCGGCAAATCCACGGATATCTATGTCTACACCTTCAACCAAACCTCTAGCCACAGTGGTAGGAAGGTGCGAATTTGGCCACCCTTGTCACCAACGGAACTCTATCTGTGGAACCGCTATCAAGCGACATCATCCCCTCCACACAAAGCAAGAAAATCCTCGTAGGTGGGTGTAATCTCGTTGTAAGAGAAGTTGAAAACGTGATTGGATTCATCCCAAAAAGCAGCGGCAGCATGTAAAAGATTCCAATTGGGAAGCATGGGCAAAAGGGACCAAACACACTTCACCCCAAAGCGTTTATCAAAAGCATGGCGAACAGAACGAGGTACCTTGGATACCCAAACGGCCAAATCACTCTCAAAATTGTTTTGCTTCTCCATCAAAATAGAGGGATGAGAATTCATTGTAGAAAGAAAAAAGAGAACAGTACGAAGAAAGAGAGGAGAGAAAATTATGATTGGTACTCGACGGCTGACAAAAGGAATTATATATAGGGTTTGAGCATGGGAATCCAGGTACGGGGAAAAGGGAATTTGCCCAGGAACAATCCGTGCAGGAAAAGGAGGGCCGATCGGCCCATCACCCAGAATCACAACCGCCGCCTTTTTAGTGAAAGGCCGATCGGACCTTTAATATTGGGCCGATCGGACCTTTAATTTTGGGCCGATCGACCCTTTGGTCTCTCCAGAAAACAACGCAGCTGCAGCAAGTTCCAAGGCCCCACCTTTTGCTCTTTTATTTTAGTTTTTATCTTTATTCCTTATTATTATTATTTTCTATTTTCAATTTTTACTTTATTTTATTTTATTTTGTCCTCATTTTGTCCAATGCAGTGTACAAAAATAGATAAAGTCCAAAAATAGAAATGTACATAAATGGAAAAGACTAACTTTTATATATAATCCATAAACTAGTACATAAATCAGTCGCATACATCAGTGAGTCAGCATAAAATCTAGAGTCTGCATGCTCCTACTTTTTCCCTACAGGTACTACATAAAAATAAAAAAAAAAATCCTAATGACCCCTACGGGAAGTCGAGGCACGGCCCCGAGAAAATCCGGATGTCGAGCTACCCTCACCCTGGGATCGCTGTCTCCACTGTGCCGGATCCACATCTACCGATCTCCGGGATTGGCAAGAAAGCGCCGCCACGGCCTCCTCGGCGACGGGAGTCGGTACATTACTGTGCCTCACTGACCGCACATAAGACTCCCGAGAGACCTGAAAAATCAAAGGGCGAGAGTTACATCACAGCTAAAGTATAAGCACCAGTATATAAAGAGGAAAGATAAACGGCATACCCCGCCAACGCCACCGGGAGGAAGATGAGCACCCTCGACCTCGTCAGCCTCTGTGGGTGTCAAGTCTACTCGCACCTCCCCGTCAGCCATGTGTACGAAGAAGTGATCAGGAAAGTGAGGCATATCTACTATCTCGGGAGGTGGAGCACCCATCTGCTCAGGAATAACCGGATCCTGCTCCCATACAGCGGCACAGGCCTCCGCACGGCCGTCGCACCACCTGTGGTGATCTCAGATAAAGAGCTACAAAATCTACGTAAGGCATGTCCAGGCGAAAGTGATGAGCGGGAACCCCATATAAATACTCCATCCTCCTCGGCAGTCGGTCTGGATACCACATGTTCTTGGGAGGGTGCTGTGGCGCATAAAGAGGAGCCCACGCATGGTGCTGTCTCGACACCCGCTCGCCCAGATACATCTCGTCGGCAAGCAATCCAACTAGCAGTCTGCGGGAAGCAGTAACATCCCGAACAGCACCAACAGCCTCAGAAGCCTCGGGGGTCCAAGGGAAGAGTAAAAGCTCAGGTCTACTGGGACCATCAAACACAGCCCTCAAATCAGATTCGCGAACTGTCTTCGGATATCCCTCAACCCGGTTCTCCTTCCTCCAGTACCGCAAGACGGGCACATCCCGAGTCTGGTCCCGTAGGGTGAACGGCGCAACGCCGAAGATCTCATAAACCCAAGCACACGAAAAGACGAGAAAGCAGATATTTAAGACAGAAAAGAAAGTAAACAAGTAAGAGGTAATGAAAATAACAAGAGTTAGCGTACCTCCAGTACAAAGTGGAAAGCATCGAAGGAAGAGGTGTTGGACCTCGAGACAGTGTCAAGGGCCCGGTACAGCTCAGCCAAGCCGGCCCCTCCCCAAGAAATATGCCGCACTAAGTCCAAATCAGACAAGGCGCCCAATAAAGAGAATCGGCACACCGGGCCCGAGTTGGGAAAGAGAGCCACTGATAAGCCGTACCAGAGGAATCCCCGGACAAGTGCGTCCGTCCCATACTGACCGACTCTGTATCGATCGATAGCAGTCTCCACAAGCCTGTACAGCTTCCCTGCGTCAACACCGAAATTCCTGCTCGGGCCAACGCTAGCACCGAACAGCTGAATCTGACGAGCCTTGTCAGAATGTAAAGTCTCGTCAAAAGGCAACACTACATCCGTAAACCTCAACCCGGTGAGGACGGCAAAGTCAGTAGGAGTGATCGTAGCCTCACCCCAACTCAGATGAAAAGTATGTGTCGTGTCCCACCAGAACTCACGACACACCTTCACCACCGCATTACACTTCCGGGTCTGACCCATCAGTGCAACCATATCAAAGAAGGGGCCCAACCCCAAGTTCCACACCATCTCGCGAGGACCACCCTCACCGGCCGGCAACAGCGCCCACAGCTCACCAACCGCCTTAAGGGAACTACGTCCCTTCATCTTCTTCATCTGCAGGTAAACACAGCACAGGTATGTGTCATTACTCGCATTTTAAATAAAAAATACTTTGCACATGTATCAATTATTATGTTGTTAAATAAATTGTACCTTCATCCCGACGCGGGATCGGAGACCAGTGGATCCATGAAAATTCAGGCCCGCATAAAAGTCCGCCTGGTTGTGCAATAGAAAGAACGACCTCGAAGGCCGATAGTTACGCGAAGCTCGCCGCCTCCTAGCCTCGGCATTCCCGCCGGCGTCACTCCGATCACTCTCCCCGGCATCAACATCCACCTCCTCTTCATCATCATCACCACCATCATTCCCACCATTCCCGCCATGGCCACCACCGTTGCCGCCATACCCACCGCCATCACCACCATGGCTGCCGCCGCCAGCACCACCATAACCGCCACCACTGCCGCCATGGCTGCCACCTCCATAACCTCCAAAACCACCTCCAAAACCACCTCCAAAACCACCACCCATATCACCAAAACCACCCCTAAAACTGCCAGCAGGCTGCCACCGTCACCGTGGCCACTAGCCCTACTCCTCCACCATAACCATGAAGATCACCCACGCCGCCGGTGTATGAACCCAATGACTGATAATCCGGGCAGTTCATCATGGAAATCACATCCTCAACCCAATCCGGAGGATTCATGGCAAGATTGGCACAAAAGAGATCAACAAATCAAGAGTTTTCCGGCAAGAAACCCTCAAGAACTCGGCGGAGAAGAAGAATTTCAGAAGAAGAAGAAGAAAGTGATTTGGAGAAGAAGATGGCGTGCTCTTAAGGCCGATCGGCCGAATTTTCAGCCAATGGGAGTCAAGGGCCGATCGGCCCTCCCATTTTGTGCTTCTTCCGCCTGATCCAACGGCCAAGATCTCTCCCTGGTAATCCTGATCCTCGTCAAAAGGCCCCAGCCAATCAGGGCATAGGGCCGATCGGCCCTTCAGTCTCTAGGCCTGACGCGTGTCCTCCTCGGTCAGAGCAGTTGACTGGCCTATTTATTTCTCCTCCTTCCCGAGGAATTCTCCCCCTTTTCAAAAAACTCTCCCCCTTTTTAAAAAAACTAACCCCCCATTTTCAAAAATTCCCCCATTTTACAAAATACAACCGTTTTTTAAAACCCCTTTTTAAAATAAAACCTCTTTTTTGTTTTTTATTTATTTCATAAATTCCAAACTTTTTTTTTATATATATTAATATTTTTTCGGGGTGACTCCCGCAAAAAAGTCAAATGCTTAGTTTTGATTCCCACACAGTTTTTTCCACATTGCCCCATATACTTTCTCTTGGGACACGAATCAAGACTACACTTGATTCGTTCCATCACATTCAATTTTCAAAGGAAAATTTCAAGACTACACTGCTTGAATTTCCTTTCCACATATTTTCAAAGGAAAATTTCAGGACTACACTGCTTGAATTTCCTTTCCACATATTTTCAAAGGAAAATTTCAAGACTACACTGCTTGAATTTCCTTTCCACATATTTTCAAAGGAAAATTTCAAGACTACACTGCTTGAATTTCCTTTCCACATATTTTCAAAGGAAAATTTCAAGACTACACTGCTTGAATTTCCTTTCCACATATTTTCAAAGGAAAAATCAAGACTACACTTCTTGAATTTCCTTTCCACATATTTTCTCTCGGAGAAGGCAAGACTATACGTGACTCTCCTTTTCGAACTACGACTTGGCTTGATTCCTTTTTGGGATACGTAGGTAGCCCGACGTGGGTTCAGCCGCTTGACCTACCTGGTCATCTTTTTTGCGACTCAGATCGAGTCCCAACCTCACATTCGCAAAATCACTTTCCTTACCTCCTGAAATCCCTTTTTTCAGGACGGATCCTTTCTTTTATCGTCGACCCCACTTGTCTTACAAGAAGCGTCGCCGAGGGGCTACTGTTAGTACCCGGTCCGAAAAAAGGTAGTCCAAATACCTGGCCCGGTTAATTAATAAAAAACCCTAGGAAACCCTAACCCTAAAAGATTCATTAAATTCTTCCGTACTGCGCCGTCGCTGTCAGCTTGGAAAGGACGCCAGTTGGAAGAGCCGATCGGCCCTTTGCCCGTGCATTGGCCGATCGACCCTTTTATTTAGAGCCGATCGACCCTTCTATCCTAGAGCCGATCGACCCTTTAGAGGCCCAGCCCAGGTACCGAGGTATTATAAATAGGGGTGCCCGGCTCCCCATATTGACACACAATTTTCTCCGGGAGAAGCGAGCTACACTTGCTTTAACCCTTAGTTCTTCTTTTTCCTCTCGAATCGCCAAGATTCGACCCCCAAGTCTTGCTACAATTGGTAAGACTCTCTTTTTAATATTCTTGTTCTTTATTATTGTCTTTATTATTATTGTTTGCATGCTTAGTATATTTTAATTGCTTTATTTCTTGCTTATGCCATATATGCTAGATTTAGGGTTGTTTTAATATATTTAATTGTTCATAGCCGAGGATGATCTAAGGTTTCGCCCTAAGAAACCCAATGGATCTAGGAACTATCTCTTTCCTTCCACCTTAGTTATAATTGTCCCATGATCAACAATTCCCCAAGGATGAACATTGATTAGTGCACCTTCCGAGGGCCTAACTCAAAGGTTCTAGGGTGTGATCATCAATAAATTCTTTCTCTCCCCTCCTCCTTATGCATGATCCCGCTTCTTCTATCTATTCCCGTAAACACCGCACACAACCAACACCCCACATGCTAGAAAGACCGATTCGTCGGGCAATAGGAGTGATAACATTTCTTCTTACATTTGTAACTTGACCCCGAACCCAATTAAGCTGTTTAGCCTTTTTTCAAAGCTTTGGGCTATATCAAAGTGGCGTGGCGACTCTCAAAATTAAACTAATATTTTAATATGGTTTAAATCGAGTGTCACTAAATGAATATCCCATTTCGGTCCGACTTTATATAATTAATTATTTCAAACCTCCGAATGCGCGTTGCATCGGGACGGGGTATTCACACAATTCCACCAGGAAAAATTGAGGTTAATCTGGCAGTCCTGGCAGCTTAGGGCTATTCAGTTCCAAGACTGACTGGGGCTCCCAGAAAATTTACGTGCTTAACTGTTGCATTCTCCCCCGTCCCAAAAAATCATTCCTTTAAAACACATTTATGAAAATCTATGTTTTAACTCAAAAAGCAACATTTTTAGGAGACCGCACACTACGCGCACCTTATATATCCTGTACACTTTGCACGCACGTCCCTTTAAACCCGAGATGGTTTATAAGCTGCAGTCACGGACAGCCTTACGATGCTCCCGGGCGCGCACGGAATCATCCCAAACTCCCCATGGCAGCCAGTGTCGACCAATGCACAGTCCGTGTCACACGTTTCAAAAAACCGTGACTTTTTGGTTGGTTTTTGGTCTAGTCCGTGTCATATAGCCCAGTTGCATATCCCCGTAAAGGTCAAGACTTAGTCCATAACGGAAGTCAAGGTCCTTCGCACAAGCGAAACTCTGCCAAAATTCCGACAAGGAAAAATTGGTAGAACCTTGACTCCGACATTGATTTTGACCTTGACCTGCACGGAATGCGTAAGAGTCGAGACCGAGTTTTTGCCAAGAAAAGTCCAAAGATCTTTCACTCGAGCGAAGCTCTGCCAAAATTCCGACAAGGAAAAATTGGCAAGATCTTGACCCGGCATTGACTTCGATTTTGACTCACGCACGGCGTATGCAACGAAGTTCAATGTGACACTGTGTCATCCGGCTTTTACCGCCTGACCCATGCCTATTATCTTCTCGGACATTATCGAAAAGTCAAAACGTCAATCGCGCAAGCGATATTCTGCCAAAATTCTATCAAGGCTAAAAGACGAGACTTTCCCGGTATTGCCTTGACTATAATTCGCATCGCTCGTGCGTTAAAAGTTCCTATGACCCGCTAGACCCGTTAGGAGCGTTCTTCTCTCTCGGTCGGTGGGATACGCGTGCCCTATAGGACCCTCATCCGGGGCTGTCCACCCTGGGAGGTCGAAATACAGGTGGAATACGAGGGGCTTATAGACGTAGTGACGGAACCCACTGATCCAGGATCTAGAGTAGTTGCGAAAAAGAAGGGCAAATCCCCTTTTCCAACCAAATAGAAATTAATAAAAGACATTGTTTTAAGTAAACTGGAAGATTCCTAATTTGCATATTGCTTGAGCCTTCAGCCTAAACACCTACCCCGAGTCTAAACCTCTCCTATCCCTTTCCCGCAGCGAGAAAGAAGTGAGTGAGAACACCGGGTCAGCGACTTGTTAGCGCAGAATTCTCAGACAGTTCGCCAGAATCCTCAGTTTTGTCAGTCCAGAGAGTCAGAATGGCCGATTCGACAGAGAAACGATCTTGGTTTGGGTAACCGAGATGACTAGGGAAGAAGAGCTAGTCTTAGCCTTGGAAAACGATCGTAAAGCCCATGAGGAACAATGAGACCATGCTCATTGATGCGCTCCGCCGTCATGGGGTCCAGATAGTGGTAGAACCCAACGGTTCCTTGGTTATGGTAGAAGATGAAACTCCAGAAGTAACCATCTCAGCTCCCCTAGCCTATAACCAATGCCCTCCTCCATCCACATATGATCCATTACCAAAGACTGTCCCTTTTCAGTCCTTCCCAATGTCTCAAGCCATCAGGGTCCCGACACCCTCTCCTCCTCAGATAAGACCCAGCTTTGTTCCCTACCAACAGAGAACAAACGCCACAGCTATCCCCGCAACGCAGCCTCTGCACTACCCTATGGGATTCGCTCCCTCTCCCCAGTATGGGCCTTCCCAGACAACTTCTAGGCCTCAGAATCAATCAAGTGACCTTTTCAATCTATGCCCTTCCACAGCAGATCTTCCACCCCCAACCTTGCCAACAGGATCCCACGAGGCTCCTTTTTCCTACTTCTAGCCTAATTCCTATGCCTCTGGCCAGCCTCAGGGAAACACAGGACCAGGCCAAGTTTACACCTACTTTCCTTCCAAAGATCCCCAAGCCATGGTACCAGCTACCACTGTGCCGCCCACAGTCCTGCCACTCAAATCTGACAAGCCTGCTTCAGAATCGAAACCGTCCCCCGACCCCAACATGACTTGGTTGATGGAACAAGTTAAGTCCATGCAAGAGAAGTTCGGAGAACTGAACACCAAAAAGGCAGCATACCAGATCACTGATCCCAGCAAAATTGTTCCTCTTCCTCCAAAATTCCGAATGCCAGAGATTGAAAAGTTCAACGGCACCGATTGTCCCCGGACTCACATTGAAAGCTACCTTCTTGCCATGAGAGCCAAGGATTGTACACATCAGCAAATGGCCGACCATTTTCAGCTGTCATTAAAGGGTTCAGCTCTTAGATGGTTCCTGCATGTAAAACCAGAGGCCCGAGCCACCTGGGACCAGATTAAGGAAGCATTCCTGGAGAAGTATAAGGCTAACATGAATTGGGAAACCAGCAGGAATGACAAACAGGGCACTCTACAGCGCCCAGACGAGCCAGTGAGTGAATTCTACAGGAGATGGAATTGGAAGCTTAGTGAAATGATGACCCCGCTGAATGAAGAGGAACAGATGGAGATCTTCCAATCTTGCTTGAAGCCTCAACTAAGGGTCCAAATTGGCAATTACTACTATCCTGACCTTCGGGCAATGGTAAATGCCGGTACCAAGTTTGAAAATGCCTTCAACATGGCCCCAGCCACAGGAGCAGCCAATTCCCACCGCTACAAAGCACCAGTTTCAAATGCCACGGCTGTCACTATAAAAGGAAAAGAAACGGTTGGCGCTGTCAATTATATTCAGAATGAGAGGGTCGGGAAAAATTCAAGCCAAGTCGCTGCAAAGCCAAGACCTCACTTCTATACCGCAGAAGATTTCGGAATGCCACTAGAGAAGGTCTTTGACGGTTTGGTAGCTGAAGGACTCATCAGACCTTTGGAAAACTGGAAACCCAAGAACCCTAGTGTCAGGATGGACGAAACCAAGCATTTCCGCTTTCACAAATATCATGGGCATAACACCAATGATTGCACCTATCTGAAGTTCCTGATCTCTCGCCTGATTGAAGAAGGCAAGCTAGAGCCGCCTCGGGGTCCCAATGTGGTCAAGAATCCTCTTCACGCTAACAATCAAGTCAACATGATCGAGTTCGGGAGACAAATGCGATCGGTTTGGAAATCCGGAGATCATAGACATCCTGAAATTCAATGTTCCTTATGTTGAATTACAAGGAAAGTGGAAAGATTTGATTAATGCCGCCGCCATGGAAGGACAGTTTGGGCCCATAGTCGGAACTGATTTCGTTAATGTTGTCAGAGCTCGACCTCTCTTTTATGATATCGAACCAGTGACCATGGTCAAGATTACAGAAGAAAGGCTCACTTATGAAGACTGTGAGTTTGAAGTAAAACAAGCTATGTTAATGAAAGTCTCTCCGGAACCCTTCATCACCCATGATGAGCATAATGTGCTTGTAATGGCTCTTACGACTCCTGAAGATCAGTCCAAACCCCCTGTTTGGGAAAAGGTGGAAAGAAGAGTGAACAAGCCAGAAGACTTTTGGAATGAAGAAAGTTGCCTCTCAGATGCCGAAAGTACAACTGGTCCCGCTACCCCAGAGGCACAGATGGATACAGTCAGATTCGGAGAGGAGATTGCAACAGATCAGTCGGACATCCCTCATGGGAATGGTGACAACAAAGGCAGTAATGATCCACAGAATGCACAACCAAATGAGAATGCTGACAAGACTGTTAATCCCCAGGGCAACAGCAGGAAGGAGTGAGATCCCGGTCCAACCCTTGTCAAACACCCTCGAGTCAATAAGTAGTGTTGGGTCCAGAGTCAGTAGGGTCCAGAGTCAGTCGAGTCAGGAATCTTTGAATTCCAGTCCTCTGAGTCATCCGAAGGCCTCACGCCTGAGGATTATCAATATGTAATCAATGTCATCTTTCCCCTTGCTTTGAATGAAATGACAGATCTTTCTGATTATCCCCTTATTGCCAACTTAACAAATGATAAATTAACTCAACACTTAACAACAATTAATAATGAATCATTTGAACAAGATGCAAACACACTAAATGAACAATACATTAAAGAAATCTTTAAGCAGGTTACAGAAAAAGAGGAGAACCGGGCCCAAGCTGCCGAGGAGGTTTTGATAAGTGTGAACTTGGGTACTGTCGAAGAACCTAAAGAGACACAGATCGGAAACTTCTTCCAGGGGGTTGAACGAGACAGACTAGTTAATCTGCTCAGAGAATACATGGACGTCTTTGCGTGGTCGTACAAGGATATGTCGGGGCTAGACAGTTCAATAGTGGAGCACAGAATCCCTCTAGCACCAGATGCTAAGCCAGTAAAGCAGAAATTGAGGAAAATCAAGCCAGAGTGGTCTCTACAGGTCAAAGAAGAAATTGAGAAGCTATTGCGGGTAGGATTCATCAGAGTCATCGAATATCCGACATGGTTGTCCAATATTGTGACCGTCACCAAGGCCAATGGGAAGGTGCGCTGCTGTGTAGATTTCCGGGATCTGAACAAGGCCAGCCCCAAAGACGATTACCCCTTGCCAAACATAGACATCCTGGTGGACTCCACCGCCAACTACGAAGTAAAATCCTTCGTTGATGGCTTTGCGAGCTACAACCCGGATCAAGATGGCCGAAGAAGACCAAGAAAAGACTGGCCTTCACCACACCGTGGGAACTTACTGCTATACGGTAATGCCATTTGGGCTCAAGAACGCCGGGGCTACTTATCAAAGGGCGGCGACCGCGCTTTTCCATGATATGATCCACAAGGAGCTTGAGGTCTACGTAGACGACATGATAATCCACTCCAACGGCGAGGACGGACGGCACTTTGTTGACTGCGAAAGTTCTTTGAGAGGTGAGACAACATTCCATGAGACTAAACCACTGCCAAATGCACCTTCGGAGTGAAAAGGGGAAAAGTGCTTGGGTATATGGTCACGGAGCGAGGTATCGAAGTCGACCCCAGAAAGATCGAGCCATTATGGACATAAGGCCACCTCAAACCCAGACGAGAAGTCAAGAGCTTTATGGGCAAACTTGATTACATCGGCCGTTTCGTCAATCAGTTGACCACTATGTGCGAGCCCATCTTCAAGCTCATGAAGAAGAATGTAGATACAGAATGGACCGAAGAATGCCAGGATGCCTTTGACCAGATCAAGGCATACTTAGTACATCATCCAGTACTATGCCCCCACATAGACGAAACCTCTTACGCTCTATCTTATCACATCCGATACGGCGGTTGGGGCTATGCTTGCTCGGGAGAAAAAGGACTCTCGGGTAGAGAATGCCATTTACTTTGTCGGCGGAAGGCTGCGGGGAAGTGAGCTCAATTAATCCGCATGTGAAAAGACTGTGCGGGGTAGTGCAGGTAGTCGGCAAGTTGAAGCATTATATGCAAGCCCACCTGTGAATTTGGTCTCGAAAATGGACCCCATCAAGTACATCTTCGATAAGCCTTCCCTCTCGATGCGTCTAGCAAAGTGGTCCTTCTTCTTAGCGAGTACGACATCGGCTACGTAACCGAGAAAGGCCATCAAGGGCCAAGCATTGTCGGACCATCGGCAAACTTCCCCGATAATGAGGACCGTGGGCACGAACCCCAATTCCCAGATGAAGGGATCTTCGCAATCGAGCCTGAAAACCGATGGCGGCTTTTCTTTGATGGAGCCGCTAACAAAAGAGGAAATGGCGTAGGGATGCTGCTTGGTCGATCCGAAAGATGAGCATACACCCATAGCCCTCAAGCCGAACTTCCCGCCACGAACAATGTCGCCGAGTACGAAGCTTGCATTGCTTTGGTTTAGAGGCTGCTTTAGAAAGGAATGTCAAGGAGCTCGAAGTTTATGGAGACTCGGCCACGATCATCAACCAGGTCTCCAACAAGTGGAAGGCTGTGGACCCTAATCTTCAGCGGTATCATGCCCATATGGAGGAGTTGGTGGACGGTTCGGAGAAGTAACTTTCCACTACTTGCCAAGGGAAAAGAAACAGGTCGCGAGATGCCCTTGCTACTTTAGCCTCACTAGTAGAGATCCCCAAGGGAAAAGCCATAAAACCCTTCAGAGTGGGTAGGAGAAGCCCCGGCTTTGTTGTGAAGTAGACACAGGACCCGAGCCTATCAAGGAACCGTGGTACAATCAAATTTACCGTTCCTCAAAGATGGAGAGTCGGCTTTCAAGGATGAAGATGGTAGACCAAAAGAAGGTGTCAAAGCCAAGAGCTTGCATGCCCTAAAAGGTTGGCCTCCCATTATGTCATTCTAGGAGGCAACGTACAAGAAGCGGTATCAAGGACCACTCCTCTTATGCGTCACTCAAGAAAGGGCCAAAGAGTTGATGATCGAAGTCCACAATGGTCTCTGCGGTCCTCATATGAATGCTAGAGCCACGATGCAAGTGATCCTCGAGAATGGGTTACTCTTGGATTTCCATGGAGACAAAACCGTGTTCAAGATGTCCGAGCGTGCGACAAATGCCGGCGGTTTGCCAACCTCAACCATCTCCCGCCTCATGACACATGTGCGCATGACGACTCCTGGCCATTTGCAACTTGGGGTATTGACGTGATAGGGAAGATAGCCCGGCGAGGAAGCAATGGGCATGAATTCGTGTTAGTGGCGGATCGACTACTTCACCAAGTGGGTAGAGGCCAAGTCCTACAAGGTCCTCACTTCCAAGAAGGTGGCCCCGGTTTATCAAAGAGAACATAATGTGTAGATATGGGGTGCCCAATGAGATCATTTCGATAATGGGTCACACTTTGAAGGGGACTGCGGTAGATTCTTTGTCGAATTCGGGATCACTCGCCACAAGTCGTCCCCATACGAGACCTCGGACTAATGGAGCCGTGGAAGGCTGCTAATAAGACGCTCGAACGGATCATCAGGAAAATGGCCACCCGTGGTCGTGATTGGCCCGAAAAGCTGCACTGGCACTCGGGGCTACTGTAACGTCTGTCAGAACAACCACGGGGAGAAACTCCCTTTGCCCTAACCTACGGGATGGAAGCAGTATTACCAGTGGAGTTGGAAATCCCGTCATTAAGGGTCCTCCTGGAAAACAGTGTCAACGAAGTAGAATGGTTGCGTAGCCGGCATGAAGAGTTGGCCCTGCTCGACGAAAGAAGGCTTAAAGACATGGAGCATACCCGAGCCTATCAGAGGCGAATGGCCAGAGCATTTGACAAAAAGGTCAAGGCCAGGGACATCAAAGAGGGTGACTTAGTGCTGAAAGTAAAGCCCCCTACCAGAGACAACCCCCTGGGAAAATGGGAACCCGTTTGGATCGGCCCGTATGTGGTGCAGAAGATACTATCGGGAGGAGCCATGAAACTTGCAGACCTGGACGGCAATCCCTTTGTCCACCCAGTCAACGGTGATAAGCTCCGAAGGTACTATGTCTAAGAAAAAAAAAAGAAAAAAATATTAGTGCAAAAAGAGTAATACCCGGCTAGGCTGAAAACCCAAAAAAAAGGGCGGTCTAGGCAAAAAACAGGGTTGCACGTAAAAAAAAATATTAGTGCAAAAAGAGTAATGCCCAGCTAGGCTGAAAACCCAAAAAGGGCAGTCTAGGCAAAAAACAAGGCTGCACATAAAAAAATATATAAAAAAAAAAAAGTTCACCAGAATGAACTACGAAGACCTGAGCCCCTTAGTCTTTCTTGTAAAAGGGGAACGTAGGCAGCCATTTATGGTTCGGTCTAACTAAACAATAAAAAGGGCGATTAAGTTTCCATGAAATGCGTCCTAAACAATAATAAAGGATATTCAAGTTTTCATAAAACGGGTCCTACTCAATAAGACATCTGAAATTTCGATGAAATTGTGTCTTGATTAATTTCTAAGATAATATCTCTTGTTCATTACAAGTTAAAAACTCCTTGATGAGTTCAAGCACGATCTATTCTTGACTCTTCTAACCTGCAACAAAGATCTAAAATACAATAAAAAGCCTAATAAAACTACTGTGTTTGCAAAATGGCAATAAGGGAATCCTAAGAAAAGATCTGTCAGTCGTCATTCGCTGAGTCTTCTTTGGTCCTCTTCCCTTTACCTCGACCCCGTCGAGTTTTCTTTCTCTTCTTCTCTATGATGTCGGTCTCCCTCATCCCGATCTCCGGTATCCTCACTGGAGCCTCTATCAAACCCGTATCAATAAGTGCCCTCTCTACCCGAGCACGAGTCCGCACTTCATCCATCTGAGCCTCAGTCAAAGGAGCGACCTCGGACAATCTCTTGTATCGAGCCTCCATATCTCTGATCAGGTCACCCGACTGGTTATGGCGACTCGCCTTAGCCTCAGTCTCCCTCAGAGTCCTACTCGAGTCACAGTCAGCTCCCAATAAAGCCTGACGTCTCTCCCCCAATATGACCTGAGTCGCTCCCATCTCCCTCTCATACCAATCCAAGTAAACAGTGGTCAAAATGGTACTCTTCCTGCTCCTGAAGATAGCCCTGGGTGGAAAAGCAGTGTAAGTCCAAGCCCTCAAGAAGAATGAAAAGCTGGCTGGATCCCTCATAGCTAATGGCACCACCTCCATGGTACGGATGTCCTCCCAATCGCCCAACGGCTCCTGTAAGGCCCCGAACTGCCTGGATACCAAGCAGGGTATGTAGAAGGATGACTAGCAGAACCCTGGAACCCTCACTATGTAGGACTCCTGAAATATCCTCTGATGCCGCAACCTCCGGTGAGGTACCCACCCAGATGTCCGAAGTGGATAACCTAGCCATCATCGGCTCCGGCTACCACTGGTCCTGGCGTCGAGGTGCACCTCTCCAAGAAATCACCCGAGGGCACGAGTCGGCAAAGCCCCTGGCAAAGCCCCAAGCCTCACTGCGGCCATAAAGTCGATGCAGTAGGGCTCCCAGACCTCATGAAATGGTCTCCCCTAGCCATCCTGTCAATGCCATGAAGGGTCTCACCCAAAACCAATGGGACAATG
Organism: Adenophora triphylla var. japonica; assembly: GCA_022495995.1. Lineage (NCBI taxonomy): Eukaryota > Viridiplantae > Streptophyta > Magnoliopsida > Asterales > Campanulaceae > Adenophora > Adenophora triphylla. The sequence goes on from JAFEMH010004331.1 coordinate 25,304, forward strand.
TCCTTCCCAGCTCTGCAATCTCTGACCATGTCTAAGAGACCGCCATGACAGATCCCCACGGACTCAGCGGTAAACAGAGAAGAAAATATGCAGAGGATAAAGGCATCCATAGTCACCGTGGTCGCAGCCATAGCCGGAGACCCAAACACCGGGATGTCGAAAAGGTCAATCTGTCCGGGGCTATCATCATCTCCTCAGCCTCTCCCAGAGAAATCTGCAGAAAAGATGCAAGCTTTGCCGCCACCGGCACGTCTTCGATCAACGGAATCGATATAGCCTCAATTTCTGGACCCCCAATCAAGGGTCGGAAGTCTTCAAGCGTTGGGAAATCTCATTGTAAGAAAAGCAGTAAACGTGTCTCCGGACGTCCCAAAACTTTGCTTCTGCTCTCAAAAGGTCCCAATCGGGCGGGAGATCCCTCAAATGCCATAAAGACTTGATCTTGAAGGAAGAATCAAGCAACCCCTTGTGAGATTGGAAGTTATATCTCACCCAAGACTGAAGATCGGACAGAAAGCGGTCTCTTTTCCCCCTTTGCAATCTAACGGGCTTCTCCATCGCAAAATGATCAAAGGTGGTGTCTTTAGGTCCAATACGTGCTCTGGAACAGTTGGGACAAGTCTAAGTTGAAAATGAAATGAAATGGCCAAGCCTTGGTTTTATTCTGAAAATAACCAGTCCAGACAGAACTGTGAGCCGCACGGCCTCATTTGCTCCAGAGACCATGCCGCACGACTTCATTTACCTGATGTAAATGTCAAATCTGCAGCAACCAAGTTGCTGCCCAAAGGGAGTTTTCACCCCACTTTTCCAACCAAAACCTGTACAAAAACATGTTCAAAGACCACCCAAGCATTTATACATCATTATATATCATTTTGGCCCAGTTTCAGCCCCGATTCCAAGCAAAAAACCGCCCCGAGGCTCAAGTAATATGCAAATTAATAAAGCATAAATAGAAAAGGCAAATAAAATAGTATTACATTGTTTTCGCCCCATCGGCGCCCAAATAAAGCAAAAAATAAACAAAATGTGCATAAAACTTGTTCATTGTTTGTTTTCCTTCCTAAGTTAATTCTAGAGACCTCCTAGGCCTCCGATTCTTCTTCTTCTTCATCGCTGCTCAGCTCATAAACGCTAGCCTCCCTCATCAAATCCTCTGCATCGCTCACATCAGACAGATGGACATTATCATGCTCGTACTCAGCCAGCTGCTCCAAGATGTCAGCATTGGGCCCCCGTCCCTGAGGCATGGCACTGGAAGAGTACTCCGAAGCCGATGAGGTGGATGTTGTGCCCCCGACATGCCTTCTCTTGCGCCCAGGCTCCTACACGTCCGCCGCCGCCTTTGAAGCGCAGGCCAGCTTCCTCAGAAGGGACCGGCACATGTCTTTCCAGCCCCTAATTCGCACGACCAATCGTCGTAAGTGCGAGTGGAACACGAGAAAAAGAGAAGAAAATCTTAGGAAATCTCAGAATTGCAAAAAAACAAAGAAATCTGAAAAAGGGAAAAGACCCTAAAGTGTACTTACGGTCTTTGTCCGTGGCAAGGTATACTGGGGCTCCCTAGCGTCGGGGACAGGTATCCTCAACCTCCTCGGTACTCCGTGGACCACATAAGAAAGGTGCGCAGGAGGGATCGGCGGGTCAGAAGGCTCGGCCTCCCCATATCCCTGAGTAACCGCCAGCTTCACTAGCTTCTGTGGCGTCCTCATTCGCTGCTCCACAAACACAGCATATGGGGTATCCATATCAAAATACTCCTCGGCGGCCACGCCTGCCTGATATCTAGCAATGTCGTCCTCAGGCCAATCCACAGTAGCATCCGTGCTGGAGGATCCTGAGGAGTAATGGTGTCCAATGGAGGGACATGGCCATGCTGCCTAGAAAATCGGTCCCCCAGATAGATGACATCACATGTCAGCCCTGTCAACCATCGCCTCTGTCTCGTCGCCTCCACGGCCTCTCCTAGCAAAATCTCCGGATACCTGACCCACGGGTAGAAGTCCACCCCATCATGCCCATCCTTGTTGATAATTGGCCTCACCATCTTATAGTCAAAGGTGATCCGGGTCTTCCCAGTGAACTTATCCCTCGCATCTCCCCTCCAGCGGATCATAGCGGGAAAGATGGTGGCATCGCTCTATTGGTTCCACGGAAAGAACCTGATCACCTCACAAAACCAGACCTGCATGTTCAAAACATCAAAAGGGTCACATAAAAGTCTCAAGACAGAAAGTAAAAGAAGAAAGGAAAGAGAGACTACCTCGAGAGCAAAAGAGAAGCAATCCATGGAGGCAGCCTTGTTACGGCTGTACATATCCAGAGAAAAGTAGAGCTCTGCCAATCCGGCCTCGCCCCACGAGACCGTCCCAATCCCATCCACATCCTCCAGAGAGTCGAGGAGGCAAGTCATAGCCAGAGTCCCAGAATTTGCAAAAATAGTGACTGACAGCATCAACCACACAAAGGCTCTAGCAAGCTGGTGGGCAGTCACCTCACTAGCGGCAAAGTCCCGTATACAGTTCTGGACTGCCAACTCGACGTTCCTCGTCTCCATTCCAAGCCCCTTGGGAATCAGCTCAAACCCAACCAAAGCCCTGAACTCCTCGGCAGTGATATGGTCCCTCCAAGTCACAGGCCTCCCGGTGAACTGTAAGCCCGTGATAGCAGTGAAATCGGCCGGAGTCACCGTCAACTCCCCCCAGCTAAGATGAAAGTTGTGGGTGGTGTCCCACCAGAACTCAGATAGGTCCTGGACTAAGCCCTTGCTCTTCGAGGTAATGTGGATACCTCTGCCGATGGCCTCAATAAACAAATCCAAGCCGGTAGCCCTCACCAGCTGCTTAGGGTTCGCCCCATTCTTCTCAAAATCGGACATCCTCTCCCATAGCCTGACTGCAATCTCAGAAGGCCCTCTAGACTTGTTCTCCTGTAGACAAGCACAGCAAAGAAATGCGTCAGTCCTTCATCTCATTTCAAAAGCATGCATATATTCAAAAGTGCACGTAATTTCAAAAGAAAAGCATTCATAAAAATTTTTCTAGCATCCTATGCATAGAAAACGTGTCATTCATCACTTGAAACACATCATGTCAAGCACATTACTTTCCTAAGCACAAAATCACAATTTTCAAAATTATTTGCACATAAGCATTAATTTTTTTTCTCAAAAAATGGCATGCATGAATCCTTTTCATCGTCCAAAATCCCGTTTTCTCATCCATAATCAAAAATTGACCTAGTTTTAGCACATGCGAGGACTTCATTAAATTTTTAGACAATTATTTCTCTTACTTTATTTTCGAAAAAAAGATGGGTCATTCTCATTGTTTTTCAAGTAAATTGCACATGCATATTCTTTTATCTTCTTAGCCTCATAGGTTAATCATCAAGATTTCAAAATCATCCAAAAACCCTAAGAAAATTCGAGAAAATTCCTAAAGCTTGGGTCAATCCCTAAATCAATCAAAATTTAATCAAAATCGACGGAATTGAGCAAACTAAGAATGCTTACCCCAACCGATCGAGGGTTTGTTGATTTATGCTCCCTTCTCCCCGGATAGAGCTCCGATGGAGGTGTAAGGAAGTCATACTTCCTCTCCGTCCGAACAAGCTCCTTCCTCCTCCTTCTCGAGGCCGAGGAGATGTTCCTTCTAGCTTGCCTCGGCATCGGATTCCCCTCCAGATCCATTCCAAATCAGTAGAGGCAAAGGGAATTGAAGGAATTTCGAAATTTCTCTCCCTCCTCTCTCTTCCTCGGCAGTGAATGGGCGGCAATAATGCCCAATGCCCGTTCAAACCTGTTTTAAATAATCTAGAAAAATCAGGCTTCTAGCCGTACGGCTTCTTTTTCCCCCATCTCATGCCGGGCGGCCTCTTTCGCTCTGAACAGAAATTACCTTTTTGCCCCTGGACTTTCCACTTGGGCATGTAATTCCCGTTATCTTTTAACCAAGATAACGTCATTTTCAAAAGATATCCTTTATCTCCTAAGCAAATAAGCTTTCTTCCCCAGTCGCCTCCGTTACTTTCGTTATAACGGAATAACGCTAGGTGACAACCTCCGAATTGTCAGAACTCTAAACTTTAGCTACCTCTATCACAGATAGTAAAGTACGCTCAAGTTCTCCAAACTTCAGCTACCTCTATCACCGATAGTGAAGTATGCTCAAGTTCTCTAAACTTAAGCTACCTCTATCGCGAATAGTGAAGTATGCTCAAGTTCTTCAAACTTAAGCTACCTCTATCACGAATAGTGAAGTATGCTCAAGTTCTCCAAACTTTAGCTACCTCTATCTCATAGATAGTGAAGTACGCTCAAGTTTTTCAACTTTAGCTACCTCTATCTCATAGATAGTGAAGTACGCTCAAGTTTTCCAGCTTTAGCTATCTCTATCTCATAGATAGTGAAGAATGCTCAAGTTTTCCAACTTTAGCTACCTCTATCTCATAGATAGTGAAGTACGCTTCTGTTTTTCCAACTTCAGCTACCTCTATCTCCTCGATAGTGACGTAAGCTTTAGTCAAATCAGGTGACAACCTCCATTAATTGTCAATTCAGGTGACAACCTCCATTAATTGTCAATCAGGTGACAACCTCCATTAATTGTCAATCAGGTGATAACCTCCATTAATTGTCAACACCTCAAGGATCATAGACATCGTTCCTAACCTATCTAGTGATGCTTGAACTACGATCAAGGCTTGATTCCTCCGGGATACGTAGGTAGCCTTTTATAAAAGGTCCAGCCATCCGACCACCTTGGTCACCCTATTCCTTCGTCACTCCTCAGTGATGAAATAGCCCCTCATAAAGGTCTTGACATCCGACCACATTGGTCACTTCTAGCATATCCCCAGTAGGATCCATTGCTTGACCTCTTAGGTCATTTTCTCTGCTATAAGAGACCAGTTTTCTCTTCTTTATTCCTCAGAGGATCTCTTCAGAACTACGGTCTGGCTTGATTCCCACTCGGGATACGTAGGTAGCCTTCCAAAGGTTCAGCCACTTGACCACCTTGGTCACCCAATCTGTCTCGGCATTCGCCAGATTGGATCCTTTTCTATCGACAACCCCACTCGCCCTGCAAGTGACGTTACCGAGGGGCTTCTGTAAGTACCCAAATCTGGATCATGCCTTCCGGTTAATTTCCCCGGCAATTCCGATAAATTTCCCGGTAATTCTCCGGACTTTCCTGGAGTTCCGGAACAATTCTGGAACTATTCCAAATCATCTAAGGGCTGAAGGGAATGCTTCCCAATTAAGAAACACGTTTTTCTTAATTTGGAAAAGGTTCTAGAATTGCCACCTTGCATGATTCTAGAAACATGCTGAGTCACAAGGGATAATGTCGCACGGCTGCATTAGCCAAGGATCTCTGGCCGCACGGCTTCATTGGTCTTATCCAGACTGCCTATAAATAGATCCCTCCTCTACCCATTTTACATACGAAAAACACACACAATACACTCTATATTCAGTCCCAATACACTCAAATACTGCTGGAAATCCAAGAAGGTTGAAGAAGCAAGCCAAGAAGCCACCTCCCTCCTCCTTGAAGATCCCAAAGTTGGTCCTTCCACCTAGCTCAACCCAAAGAAGAAGAGGCCACCATTGGTAACCTCTCACTCCCTTGCCTTGCATTTTAATTGCTCTAAGTGAATTAGATTGCTCATTGCATTCATATATTGTTATTATCTTCGCTTGGGACTTGGTAGTTTTCATTAAAGATCATATCTTTATTATACCCCTTTTCCCCTTTGCATAAATTAGGCATCATTTGTCATTAAAAATGTAATCTTTAAATCAAAGGTGCATCCTTTGCACCTAGAAATCCCCTTTTTACATAAAAATGTCATCTTTATGCATCATTTGCTCATAAAAATGCTATCTTTATATTAAAAATGCATCATTTGCACATAAAATCCATTTTCATGCATCCTTTGCATTAAAGGTCATTCCTTCATCATAAAAATGCATCCTTTGCTTTTCAAAATGCAATCTTTATGCATCCTTTGCATATTAAATGCTAATTTCCTCATAAAAATGCATCCTTTGCAATAAAGATCATTTCTTTACATCAAAATGCATCCTTTGCAAATCAAATGCATCCTTTGCAACCCAAAAATGTCATCTTTTCACTAAAAATGTCATTTTTACATGCATTCCCCCATGTCCCCATTAGCAACCTTGGAACGGACCGGTGTAAAGATCCTATCTTTACATCGTTTCTTCCATTAAAGGTTCCATAATCTCTTTAGAAAGGGACAACCTTGAACCCTATATCTCCGATTATCACTGATGGAGGAAAACTCCCTCTTGTAATAAAAACCGAGCAAGTGTACTCACTACCGGTGTAGCAGTATGCAAATGCAGGGGTCGAATCCACAGAGACTCGTTGGTAAACAAATAGGGTGAACGCAGTGAATTTAGTAACAAAGGTTTATAGATTTGATTTAAAAACTAAGAGCATAAATTAAATAACAAAAACTAAATAAACAAAGGAAACAGATTATGAGCAGAGATTCGTAGATTGGAATTCACTATACCATCATTCTATGCACAATTTTACTTAGAAAACATCAACTCAACTTCTAGGGTTCATTCACTTTTGCTAGGATCGACACGGTTAGGTGGCCGAATTACAATCCTAAATACTCTCTTAATATTGTAGATTCTATTACGGTTCCACAATAGGCCAAGAATAAATTAAGAACGAAAGAATAAAAGAACCTAACTTTAATCGATTTCTATTACGGCCTCAATTAAAGTTATTCAATCAATAGTGGTCAATGTATAAATCGCCCAAATTAATGGCTCGATAAATACCCAATTATTCAAAGATGAGTTCGTATCTTAACATACGTCTCGAATCTAAGAACAAGAAATTAAAATCTATTGATCGAACTAAAAGGAATTAAATAGAAAGAATTAAAAATATGATTGCATAGAAATCCGGTAAAGGTTCGACCAATCTACAAATCTAATAAATTAGCTACTCATAATTTACAACAAAACCTGGATTGATTGTTCTTCTTCAATTTGTGTTCTTCCCAGAAAAACAAAATAATAAAAACTCTAAACTAATGATATATGATAATGCAATTTTCTTTACGTGGCTGCTTGATTTTATAGGAGGAATAGGGTAACAGACCAAGGATTAGGTGAGAAATGACGATTCTGTCCTTGAGAAATACGTCAAAAACTGCTGTTGGAATCGGCGGAGCGCGGCCGCCCACGTGCCTTGCGCGTCCGCCCTTGTTGGCCGAGAGATTGGCCGAGAATTCCTTGCATTAGCGCGGCCGCCCTGCTGAAGTAGCGCGGACGCCCAGCTTCAATTTCCTCCTGGCCTTTGCTTGGCCCCAAATGCCTATCTGCTGGCCCCAAATGCCTATCTTCCTAGCAGGCCAATGCATGCAGTGGTCGGCCACCTTGGCCTTGATTTAATACCCACTTTTATTCGTTTCGTCTCGCACTTTTGCACTCGCAATTTGACCACTTTAACGACTTTTTCTGCGCTTCGCTCTTTGGACTTTTATTTTTCATTTAATCCCATGAATTTTTAGAAATCAAATTCGTCCAAAAATTCCATAATTCCAATTTGGTCCTTGAATTTTCCAATATTTCCCATTTAGTCCAAAAGCTTCCAAATGCCAGTTTAGTCCTTGAGCTCCGCTCCACTTTATTCCTTTTGCACTTTTTAGCCACAAAATTCACCTTTAATTAGCTATATACCCTGTGCTCATAAAATACTCACAAGCCACATCAAATATATATAAAACTCGGGAATCGAACACAAAGAAAGCCTAAAAGTGCATCATTTGGATGGGTAAATACACATCCATCAAACACCCACAAACTAACCTTTTGCTCGTCCCGAGTAAAACAAAACTAAAAGAAATAAAACAAAACTACTCTAACTATTAATAATAAAATATAAAAACAAAATAATTATTTTTGGGATGTTCTATCATAGATGATTCATTGGCCATATAAGTCTCAGATTCTCACCAACACACATAATCAACAAGTACCACCACAATAATGGGATTACAATCACATTGAAGCATAAAAATCACAATTTTTCACCGCGGCCTGAATGATGAGTGAATTATGGGAGGTCACTGCCAACAACCTAAGATTGTTTATGGATTCACTAAGTGATGCTCTAAATCAATATGCCATAGACAGTACAACCCAAAAAGGACACTCATATGCATATTTACACGATTGTCAACCCGGTTACTCGATATTGAAAGAATAATATGGCTTAAAAGTTATGTGCGAAAGATCGCAGGGCTAGGTTCATGGTTACAAATGAAGGTAAGGACATACGAACATAAGAAAGTGAAACTAGAAAGTCTTCTTGTAACAATACATCCTCCACTCACCCTTATTACTTCCCAATGTGCCAACCCACAAACTAAAACTTTTTCATACATCAACATGGGGTTGGTCACATTCCATTACTTTCTTTGGTCACCTTGAAACATAATTTTCACTTTGACATTAGAGAGGGCTCGATGTTTTTCAATTTTTTTTTTTTTTTTTTTTTTTTTTTTTTTTGCTTTGCACAATTACATCACGAAGAATGTGCATTCAATATTTTTTTTTTTTATCAAGCCCCTCTTTTCATTACATAACATGACCCTTTCTTTATTTTCGTGACCACTTTCCACTTCACCCTTGATTTTCCAAAATTCACCCACAATTCCCAATTCATTCCCTAGTTTCACTTTCTTGAAAAGGTGAGAAAAATTAAATTTGTGTATAGGTTAAAAGGGTAGGACAATGAGGGTACAAAAGAAGGCGAATGGTGGTCTAAGATAACCTCCCACTTTGTGAGAGATTCCATTCTTTTTCAAGCTCAAAAGGGGTTCTAGCGGAAAATTTTTAGTGACTAGAAAGTTTAAGGCACACAAAAAGGGATTCAAAAAATAGCCATATATACCAAGTAACCTATTGACGTGTTATTGACAATCATGCAAACATGTTCTAGGGATCCCGAGAATACACAAAGTGATCCCATAAAAGGCACCTAAGTTGATGACAATGACCAAGAAAATGATACGGAAGTGAGAGGTGGTGCAATCATAATTTAAATGTTTCAATGCAATCCCAATCACCACACTAATAATAGCACATGTGATTCTAAAATTCAAGCACACTCTAATCATCACAGACTTTGGCCAACATCCCAACTATGAAAAGAACAAAATTTTTAAATTTTTCTATTTTTTTAGAGGGTGACACTATATACACTCCCCTATAAACCCACAAACTCGGAGAGTTGCCCACCCCCAAACTCAAAACATGCTATGTCCTCATAGCAAAGAGAACAAAAACGTGCCTTGGGTTTGACAGATAGCAAGACACGACTTAACAATAATTAACAAAACAGTAAAACATACCTCATTGGGTTGCCTCCCAAGCAGCGCATTTGGTTAGAGTCGTTAGCCCGACTATGGTTCCAATCTTACTTGGCCTTAGCTTTGCGGCCTTTGGACCATCTCTTTTCCTCGCGGGCACAAACGCCCTTCTCTTTCCATTTCAGCACTCCATTGTCAACAAGTAGGGGTAAAGCCACATTTATTTTTGAAACTTTACGCTTGTGCTTACCCCTTTTTCTTTTCTTTTTATTGGGGTTTCCACCCCCAAACTCAACCTTTTCTTCAACCTGCAAAACACCATTCTCACAACCAAGATCAAGAGAGTTATCACGCACAAAAATATTAGCAAATATAGAATCAGATAAATCACTATAACTCTCCTCACTAACTTTATGTTTTGAAGGCCCTTGTGGTAGATGTGATGGATTCGACTCTTTATGGGAGTCGTGTGGGGTGTGATACGACCCGTTACTCCTAGAGTATTGGTCGGCCTTAATGTTACTAGCCACGGGACAAACGTCCGCATTATCCCCACTTTTCTCACATCCATTCACATCATATATGACCATTGGTACATCATTTATGGCTCCTACAAAATCATCTTTGGGGGAGATTTTCTTATCATTTTTAGACATAACAAACTTGCATTCTTCCCCCATGCCTCTCAAGGACACCACCCCTTGACACACATCAATGGTGGCCTTAGTGTCAAACATAAATGGCCTCCCAAGCAGAATGGGAGTTTTCAATTGCTCCTCACTTGATCCCTCCATACACATCACATAAAAGTCAATGGGGATAATGATCTTATCAATTTTAACCAACACCCCTTCAAGAACCCCTAAAGGTCTTTTAATTGAGAGATCCGCCAATTGCAAGTCTCTCATGGGTGGTTTCAACTCACATATCCCTAAACTTCTAAAAACATGAAAGGGCATCACATTGACACTTGCCCCAAGATCTAACAAACCTTTAAAATTTTGACCCCTTACAGAAATTGGGATAGTGAAACACCCGGGGTCTTTTTGAACATGATTAACTTTTTCATTCTCATTAACATCATCATTATTATCAAAACAATCAATATTATCAAGAGAAGATAGAAATACCTCCTCGATTTCCTCACTCTCATCCCACACTGTCGTGATTGACTTTGCTTGCTCAGGTGGGTTCTTCTCTTTCATCAACTCTTGGGCAACCTTCACAAGCTGCTCTACTTGTGTGCCCATCTTTTCAAAAGCAAAGATCTCGTATTTCTATTACTTTCTTTGCCTCTCCATTCTTAACTTCTTTGGTGCCGGCTCCCAAGGCTCTTTATCATGTTGTCCAGGTGGTGGCACATGAAGAGGTTTCACTTGCTGATTATGATAGCCACCCCCTGGATTGTAGTTGCCATATTGGTTGCCTTGGGGTGATGGCCTTGGTGCATATCCATTGAAAGCATGTGCCTGTTCAGGATTATACAAGAAATTTGCTGCACTTGGACACATATTAGTCACATGAGATGATAAACCACAATTTGTACAATAATCAGTAATAACATTGGCACCAATGAAGTGCCACAGCAAATAATTTATCAAATTTACTACTCAAGACTGCAATTTGCTTAGAAAGATTATCAGTAGCGGTCAAATCTAATACCCCCCTAGTTCTACCCCTCGAACTCTTTTGTTGAGAATTAGCACTCAACATCTCATATAAAGCTTTAGTCTCATCCGGGGTCTTGGCTCCTATCGAGCCTCCAGCAGCATTGTCAACCATTGATTGACCATTGTCATTCAAGCCATCATAAAAGGCTTGGTTCAGTGAGGGTAGTGTGAAGTTGTGGTGGGGACACTGTATTAACATCGTATTAAATCTTTCCCACGCCTCATGAAAGGGCTCCCCCACATCTTGGGAAAATGTCATCAATTTCTGTCTAAAACTAGCCAACAGATGATGTGGGTAATATCTTTTAAGGAACACATCTTGCAATTCTATCCAAGTACTAATGCTGCTCGGTGCAAGCATTATCAACCATGTTTTAGCCACTCCCTTAAGAGTGTAAGGAAAACACTTCAGTCTAATTTGCTCCTCAGTCACTCCCTGTCTTAACAAAAATTGAGCAACAACAGTAATATACTCTTTAAGGAACGTGAGTGCATCCTCGCCAGGCAATCCGTGAAAGCTTGGCAACATGGCAAAGTATTGACCTTTGACCTCTAAATTCTTTGCTGCTTCGGACAGCACTATGCATGAGGTGGAAGTGTCCACCCTAGGTCTAAGGTAATCATTCATTGTTTGTGCCGGTGGTTCTGCCATCTCGGCTTTTTCTTCCTCTACCTCGGTGGTGGAGGGTTCAGACTCGATGTCCGAATCTGAAAAGAGAGGATTAAAGAGGGGATCGCCCTCAAATTCTTCCTCAAGTCTATTGATGTTGTCGTCCAATGGAACCAATGTAGGCTTCAAAGAACGACGACCTTGCATTCACTACTTAACCTACTTGTTTACTTGCAACAAGTCCCCGGCAACGGCGCCAAAAACTTGATGGAGGAAAACTCCCTCTTGTAATAAAAACCGAGCAAGTGTACTCACTACCGGTGTAGCAGTATGCAAATGCAGGGGTCGAATCCACAGAGACTCGTTGGTAAACAAATAGGGTGAACGCAGTGAATTTAGTAACAAAGGTTTATAGATTTGATTTAAAAACTAAGAGCATAAATTAAATAACAAAAACTAAATAAACAAAGGAAACAGATTATGAGCAGAGATTCGTAGATTGGAATTCACTATACCATCATTCTATGCACAATTTTACTTAGAAAACATCAACTCAACTTCTAGGGTTCATTCACTTTTGCTAGGATCGACACGGTTAGGTGGCCGAATTACAATCCTAAATACTCTCTTAATATTGTAGATTCTATTACGGTTCCACAATAGGCCAAGAATAAATTAAGAACGAAAGAATAAAAGAACCTAACTTTAATCGATTTCTATTACGGCCTCAATTAAAGTTATTCAATCAATAGTGGTCAATGTATAAATCGCCCAAATTAATGGCTCGATAAATACCCAATTATTCAAAGATGAGTTCGTATCTTAACATACGTCTCGAATCTAAGAACAAGAAATTAAAATCTATTGATCGAACTAAAAGGAATTAAATAGAAAGAATTAAAAATATGATTGCATAGAAATCCGGTAAAGGTTCGACCAATCTACAAATCTAATAAATTAGCTACTCATAATTTACAACAAAACCTGGATTGATTGTTCTTCTTCAATTTGTGTTCTTCCCAGAAAAACAAAATAATAAAAACTCTAAACTAATGATATATGATAATGCAATTTTCTTTACGTGGCTGCTTGATTTTATAGGAGGAATAGGGTAACAGACCAAGGATTAGGTGAGAAATGACGATTCTCGTCTTCCCGAGAAATACGTCAAAAACTGCTGTTGGAATCGGCGGAGCGCGGCCGCCCACGTGCCTTGCGCGTCCGCCCACGTGCCTTGCGCGTCCGCCCTTGTTGGCCGAGAGATTGGCCGAGAATTCCTTGCATTAGCGCGGCCGCCCTGCTGAAGTAGCGCGGACGCCCAGCTTCAATTTCCTCCTGGCCTTTGCTTGGCCCCAAATGCCTATCTGCTGGCCCCAAATGCCTATCTTCCTAGCAGGCCAATGCATGCAGTGGTCGGCCACCTTGGCCTTGATTTAATACCCACTTTTATTCGTTTCGTCTCGCACTTTTGCACTCGCAATTTGACCACTTTAACGACTTTTTCTGCGCTTCGCTCTTTGGACTTTTATTTTTCATTTAATCCCATGAATTTTTAGAAATCAAATTCGTCCAAAAATTCCATAATTCCAATTTGGTCCTTGAATTTTCCAATATTTCCCATTTAGTCCAAAAGCTTCCAAATGCCAGTTTAGTCCTTGAGCTCCGCTCCACTTTATTCCTTTTGCACTTTTTAGCCACAAAATTCACCTTTAATTAGCTATATACCCTGTGCTCATAAAATACTCACAAGCCACATCAAATATATATAAAACTCGGGAATCGAACACAAAGAAAGCCTAAAAGTGCATCATTTGGATGGGTAAATACACATCCATCAATCACTTAAGACGAGCATGAAGCATTCATATAAGCTCGATCGTCTTAAGGTGTAGGATTGATGGGCTAAGGACATTCCTTCCTAAAGAACCTCATTTTTGGGCTATAAAAAGAGAGTCCTTCTCTCGATCACGCAAGTGCCAAGGTTAAAAATGCGATGATCACAAGTCCAAGATGAGGACGGGATCAAAATCCCGAATACATAAAATCCAAGAAATCCCGAGCGACAACCAATAAATGGTTTGTACGTCCGGAAGACAACTTGGGACATTCCCTCCCCTTTCATTCAAACACATGCACACAAGAAAGCACGCAAGCAAGCAAAATAAACGGAATCTAGGGAGACTTGCTACGGCAAGGCACCTTGGGTGAACGACGATCCGTTCTTCCCAAGGGGTAACTTAACCTCCGAACCCATAAATCCTTTTTTTCAAAGTTTTGAGGAAATCAAAATGGCGTGGCGACTCCGTTTTTCAAATTAAAACCGGATGTCTTCAAACTCGCGTGAATCCAACAAAATTTGGGCACACATTCACACTAGGAGAGAATTTCGGTATTTCATTACATTCACTGATGACTTATCTAGATATGGCTATGTCTATATGATGAAGTCCAAAAGTGAATCGTTTGAGATGTTTAGAACATTTCAAAATGAAGTAAAAAATTAACTTGACAAAACTATTAAATCACTTCGATCCGATCGTGGTGGTGAATATTTAAGCCAAGAGTTTGACAATCATCTCAAAAACTGTGGAATTGTTTCATAGTTGACTCCACTCGGAACACCACAATGGAATGGTGTGTCCGAGAGGAGGAATATAACCTTGTTAGACATGGTTCGTTCGATGATGAGTCAAGTTGACCTTCCTGTTTCCTTTTAGGGACATGCATTAGAGACTGTTGGTTTCACACTAAACATAGTCCCTACTAAATCGGCTCCTAAAACCCCACATGAGATGTGGCATGGAAGAAAACCTAGTTTGTCTTTCATGAAGATTTGGGGTTGCGAAACTTATGTGAAGAGACTTGTCTCTAATAAGTTAGTACCTAAATCTGACAAATTTATTTTCGATGGTTATCCTAAGGAAACCAAAGGATATTACTTTTACAACCGCAATGAGAATAAAGTGTTTGTTACTCAATATGGTACTTTTCTTGAGAAACTGTTTCTCAATAAAGCATCTAGTGGAAATAAAATTGATCTTGAAGAAATTCAAGAACCCAAAAATAACATGGAACCAATAGTAGAGACGAAACCAAATTCACAAGAAGTTGTGGAACCGGTTCAAGATCCATAAGACCATCGTAGATCGGATAGGTTACGATCTAAACCCGAGAGATATGGTTTTCTCGTTTCGGAAAGTAATGAAGTGGAAGTCATTGTGAATGAAGAACCTACTTCCTATCAAGAGGCGATGTGCACTCCTGATTCGAATAAATGGTTGGAATCCATGGAATCCGAATTATAATCCATGTCGGATAATCAAGTTTGGAACTTGATTGAGCCGCCTGAAGGTGTAAAAATCATAGGGTGCAAATGGGTCTTCAAGAAGAAGACTGCCATGGATGGGAAGGTGCATACTTACAAGGCAAGGCTTGTAGCAAAGGGATTTAGGCAAGTTCATGGTATTGACTATGACGAAACCTTCCCGCCTGTTGCAATGCTGAAGTCTATTAAAATTTTAATTGCCATAGTCGCGTATTATGACTACGAGATATGGCAAATGGATGTCAAAACGGCTTTCCGAAATGGGAAGTTGCTTGAGGATGTGTATATGACACAACCCGAAGGTTTTATCGATCCAAGAAATTCTAACAAAGTATGCAAGTTGCAAAGATCCATATATGGGTTGAAGCAAGCTTCTAGGAGTTGGAATCTTCATTTTGACGAAAAGATCAAAGAGTTTGGTTTTGTCAAGAACGAAGATGAACCTTGTGTATACATGAAATTCAGTGGGAGCGTAGTATTATTTCTATTATTGTATGTCGATGATATCTTACTCATTGGAAACGACATTCCTACACTTCAGACTGTCAAGTATTGGTTAGAGAAATGTTTCTCAATGAAAGATATGGGTGAAGCCGCTTACATCCTTGGCATCAAGATCTATAGAGATAGATCTAAAAAGATAATTGGTTTAAGTCAAAGTACCAACATTGACAAGGTTCTTAGAAGATTCAAGATGGAAAATTTTAAGAGAGGTAACTTGCCAATGGGTCATGGTGTTACTCTTAGCAAGACTCATTGTCTTAGTGTCTTAAGACAACTGGTGAGCGAAAGAGAATGAATGAGGTTCTATACGCTTGAGCTATTGGATCTATCATGTATGCCATGATTTGTACTAGACCCGACGTCTCGTATGCTCTAAGCATGACGAGTCGATACCAATCTGATCCTGGTGAGAACCATTGGATGGCAGTTAAGACAATCCTCAAGTACTTAAGAAGGACTAAGGATGCATTCTTGGTCTTTGGAGGAATAGAAGATGATCTAGTTGTAAGAGGTTACACAGATGCAAGCTTCCAAACCAACAAAGATGATTTTCGATCGTAGTCGGGATTTATGTTTATGCTTAACGGATGTGCGATATGTTGGAAGAGTTCCAAGCAGAGTACTATAGACGATTCTACAACTGAGGTCGAATATATAGCGACATCCGATGCAGCTAAGGAGGCAGTTTGGATCAAGAAGTTCATTAGTGATCTGGAAGTTGTTCCAAGTATCACTAATCATGTGGAACTTTATTGTGACAATAATGGTGCCGTTGCGCAAGCAAAGGAACCAAGGTCACATCAGCGATCCAAACACATACTTAGACGTTTCCACCTCATTCGAGAATTCATAGAAAGAGGAGACGTTAAGATATGCAAAGTATCAACCGATGATAACATAAGGGATCCGCTTACAAAGCCCCTCGCACAAGCAAAGCATGATGGTCATGTTAGGTCCATGGGTATACGATACATAAGTGATGGAGCCTAGTGCAAGTGGGAGATTGTTGATGTAATGCCCTAGGCATTTAATTATGTTTGACATATAACTTAATACTGTTATGTAATCGTCTTTAACGTTTATTATAGAGCATGTTTATTTGGTTTATTATATGTTTTGCATGTTTATTATAATAACCTGCGTCCCTAGTTATCGTGAATAACTAGTATAAGTTAGTAATGTATAATCATAGAGATGATTATATGCATGAGATGCACATTACACTTATGGGTACTTATTAGAGAAGAAGGTACTGGACAAGACCTACCTATGAGATTTATGACATGGTCTATAGTCATATATGTCATTATTAAATCTCATGATAGTAGTGTCATTAGAATCCTTTGTACCTGAGATTATCATCGTCTTCCACATGATGAACATTGTGTTTGATGTAGTCTAACACTATCTTTAATAGGATAGCACTAAGGTCTATGTTGACACAATTGGACTCTTGTAGGAAAGAAAGATAAGTCAAGATAAGATTTGTCCCTCTCGATAGAGAGAGAGAGAGATGTTTGCTTGGGCCCCTCGATGAATGATATTGATGAAATGTGTGGCCACACTCAAGAGATTTGATAGAGATCAAATGCACTTGGATTATCAACATATTCGGAATCGAGAAAGCATTGAACAATGTAAGTTGAGGTGGACCATGACTTATGTTCAATACGACATCATGTGATAAAGGGATTGTGACAATGATCTATCAAGGAATCAATTTTTGATGTTATATTTAATTGGGTGGACATAATGGCTTGCTAGAGATCACTTATGTCTTGTGAGGATTGATGTTTCAACTCGCTACCAACATAAATATAATTCCTATAGGGTCACACAC
Source organism: Adenophora triphylla var. japonica (assembly GCA_022495995.1). Taxonomy (NCBI): domain Eukaryota; kingdom Viridiplantae; phylum Streptophyta; class Magnoliopsida; order Asterales; family Campanulaceae; genus Adenophora; species Adenophora triphylla. The sequence continues at coordinate 42,625 of JAFEMH010004331.1, forward strand.
AAAGAACGGATTGAAAAATGGCTCAAATGTGAAATATAGGGGCTCGGGACGACTCGTCCCCAAATGTACTAACTATTCCCCATAAGGGGGACGAGTGTATCAGGATGCTGGCAATAGGGGACGACTCGTCCCGTCTATGCTGGAAGGCCGTTTTTGACTTGAAAAATTAGGTTTTCTTCCTAAAAGTTAGGAATATTTATAAAGTATAAATAGACCCTTTGTCCTTGGTCAAAACACACGAAAATTAGGGTTTGAGAAACACTAATTGATTGATTTTGATTACAAATTAAAGATCAAAAACTCCATAGATTCATTCCATAACAGCCATTGATTGTTGAAAAGAGTTTCAACAATAAAGGATCATCTAGCAATCCAACAAGATATAGATCTTGGTTCGTTCGCGTGTGGATTATCGATAGAGGGTGATTCTGTTATCACCTAAAGTTTGAAGATCAATTCATCGCAAGGAAGAACAAAGAGAAAATCAAGGTTCGACAAAGATTCAAAGTTTGAATCTTAAGATTCGTTTTTCGAACAACAAATCGTTGTTAAGGTATGTAAATTTATTTCATAAGTTTTAATCTATTATTCATGTTAGACGGATTCATGGATAGGATTTTGTATTGTTTTTATAAAGTTTTTCCGCTGCGTTTATAACCCCAAAACTCAACACAGGGCTCCTTGATTCGACTAGATTAACCCAAATGATTGATGACAACAACAGTTGCCCCGTTATTGATGGTCCCTTTCTACACCTCCCCAAATCCACCTTTCCCGATGACCAGCCCTTCATCTAAATTCTGGGTTACCCGATTAATCTCAGCAAGTGAAAAACGGCGGCACTCAGGGGCGGAGCCAGGGGGCATGGGGGGTGCTTGCCCCCCCCCCCCAGCGGCGGAAATGCAGTGCAATTTTTTTTTTGCCCCCGCCGGAATCCGGCGGAAATTAGGGATTTGGCCGGAGAAGAAAGCTGGTTACGTTTTTTTTTAATTAATCAAAACGACGTAGTTTTGATTAATAAAAAAAAACGTCGTTTCACGTCGTTTCAGTTATTAAAAAAAAAACAGAGGAGAGGAAGCAGACTTACTTAATTTCCCCTCTCTCTCTCTACAAAAAACCTAGCCCCCCCTGGCCGCCGCCGCTCCTCCTCCTCGACGCCGCCTCCGTCGCTCCTTCTCCTCCTTGCTGCCGTCTCTCTATCTCGGTAATTTCCTCTCTCTCTCTCTCTACAAATTTTAATGGAGTTTTACAAATTTAAATGTGTTTTGATTAATTTTAATTTCTTCACAAATTGATAAGTGTTCAATTGTATTTTTTGTTCGTTTAGGTTTATCAATGGGTAGATTTGTATTAAAAAGGCCTAGATCTATTGCTTCTTCTAGTTCTAGTGTTGGAAATGAAACACAACGATTGAATGAACTAATTTGAACATGATTTTGTGTATGAAATATTATGACATTTTTCCTTATTTATTTGTTTTTGATGGATCCGACCCATTTTTTACTTGTCCGACCCGAAAAAAAAATTCGGGGGCAGCACCCCCGTGTAATCTTGCCCCCCCCCCTCGGGAAATTCCTGGCTCCGCCCCTGGCGGCACTGAAGACCTGATAATGACAACAATGACGTATTGTTTCTCTGGACGTGTTTCTGTTCTTCTTCCTGTTGTTGTCTCAAGTAATAAACGATAATACTCCCTCCGTCCCGCCCGAAAGGGCAAAGTTTGGGTATTGCACGGGAATTAAGAAAAGTGATCTAGGAAAGAGAAAAAGTGTATAGTGGAATAAATGTTGTGAGTGAAAGGTGATGTAGGAAAGAGAAAGTGGGGTAGGAAAAAGTTAGTGGATATTTATTGTGAGAGTATGACAAGTGGGTCCCACAAATAAAAAAGTAATAAAAAACTTTCCATTTTTGGGTTGTGCCCTTTTAAATGGGACGCCCAAAAAGGAAATTTGTGCCCTTTCGGGCGAGACGGAGGGAGTATTCAGTAGAGTGATTAATATATTCATTTTTTTCTATCGTACTTCAAACAATCAATGGTGTCATTATATGCCAAATTTGGTATAAAATGACAATATAGTTTATAGTATAATGGTAAAAATGAAATAAATATGGGTATAAATAGCAGATTTGGGTATAAAATGACACTATTTTTTATAGTACGATGGTAAAAATGAAAAAAAAATGAAGTTCGATGGTAAAAGTGAAACACGTCCCAAAGTACAATGGACAAAAACGAAGTTTTCCCTTAATATTATGACACCAGAGAAGAACATGTCGTGAGGTGGTTTTATATCAGCACCATATAAATGAATAACAAAGATTAGGCATAAACAACTAGGGGTGGAAATGGTTCGGTTTAGCTCGGTTTGGACAAATTTAGAAGTCAAATCGCTAGCATCGGATTGGAGAAATTTCAAACCGAGCTAAACCATAAAAAAATTCAGACCAAGTTAAACCAAACCGCTATGGTTCGGTTTGGTTCGGTCTAAACCGCGGTTTGATTTTGCGGTTCAGACCACGGTCCAAACCGCGATCTAGACCACGGTCCAAACCGCATTTCAAATCATAATATTTTTTTGTTAACCATTTTATGACTAATGAATATAAATAAGTACTTAGAATAAATACAAGCATAACTTGATTACTTTGAAACTAAAGTATCAAATACCAATCACCAAACAACAATCATAGAACAATCTTTAAAGTAAAAGTAGAATACAAACATACCATATGAAAATTACAAACAACAATCTTAAAGTATCATAGAACGGTTCGGCTTTGAAACTAAAGTATCAAATACCAATCACCAAACAACAATCATAGAACAATCTTTAAAGTAGAATACAAACATACCATATGAAAATTACAAACAACAATCTTAAAGTATCATAGAACGGTTCGGCTCGGTTTGACTCGATTCGATTTAGGAGTGCCAAACTCCAAGCTGAGCTGAACCACATGATTTGTTAATTTCTCAAACCGAGCTAAACCACTTATGTCTAAAAATCGAACCAAATCACACGATTTGGTTCAGTTCGACTCCAAACCGCGATTTAAACCAAACCATTTCCACCCCTATAAACAACTATGAGGAAATTAAGAGCTTAATGAGTTTATTGCTGGTCATCCATGATCCAAAGAAAATTATTGCATTGTAGGTTAAGGCTTTTAGTACACATGGGATACTTCATTTCACTTTCCTATGTCAAAAAAGTATCTGTTTTGGGGGCCTACGCGGGTTGACCTAACTAATTAGTCCCCACATACCCCAAACTTCCTCACTTCTCATTTCTAAATGGATACAGGGGGTATTTCTATGAAAATGCTACCTTCACCAGATAAATAAATAAACATTTATTACTAGCACCAATTGTGAGCATCCACAACCACAAAATAAAATTCATTGATACTGATTACTGATCTTGATCAGCTAACCCTTGGGCTATGTCCTCCTTTTCCTTGCTGGCATTCATGTGACTTAACCACTGCAGTCCACTCACAACTCAAGTAGCAATGTTCTTCATAACTAGTATTATAATTTTCATTACTCTGTTGAATATAATTGTTTACTTCCTGCGGAAGCATCATGAAGAAGACTATGGCAAGAGAAGCAACCTGTGGACGTCTGCTTGGGGTCAATCATGCCGCCGCTTTTCACTTATGGAGATTAAATTGGCGACCCAGAATTTCGATGAAGGGTTGATCCTTGGAAGGGGTGGATTTGGGAAGGTTTACAAAGGGAGCATTGATAATGGCAAAACTATTGTTGCCATCAAGCGGTTGGGGCTTTTGTCCAAACAAGGTGCTCCTGAGTTTTGGACTGAGATTCAAATGCTTTCAAAGTTCAGGCACAGCCACCTTGTCTCTCTTATAGGTTACTGCAATGACCAACAAGAGATGCTTATTGTTTACGAGTATATGGCTGGTGGGACTCTTGACGATAATCTGCACAAGACTGGTAAAAATCCTCCATTATCTTGGATGCAACGCCTCAAGATATGCATAGGTGCTGCCCGTGGATTGGACTACCTTCACACGGGTACGGACATCCAAACTAGAGTTATTCATCGTGATGTGAAGAGCTCAAATATTCTATTGGATGGAAATTTGGCAGCTAAGATCTCAGACTTTGGGTTGTCCATAACAGGCCCTGCGAATCAGGAATGTACCCATGTTAGCACTCATGTTAAAGGCACATTTGGTTATCTTGATCCAGAGTATTTCTTAACCCGCAGGCTTACAAGAAAATCTGATGTGTATGCTTTTGGAGTGGTCTTGTTTGAAGTGTTGAGCGGGAGGCCAGCTGTGGATGTAAGACTGGATGAGGATCAATGGGGTTTAGCCTTGTGGGCAAAACATTGCGTCAAAGAAGGGAAACTAGATGAGATTGTTGATCCTAGTCTCAGGGGAAATATATTACCCGATTGTTTGAAGGTCTTTTCAGAAACTGCAGAACAGTGTTTACAGAATAATTCAAAAAGGAGGCCTACCATGGCTGAGGTTGTCACTAGGCTCGAGTTTGCATTAGCGCTGCAAGAAAAAACACATCTTTCTACAGAGGATGCAGAGACCATTAGTAATAGTGGGGATTACGCCGACCAAGAAAATGCAAACTCGTCCTCAGAATTGGAGGTCAGCATGTCTGGTAGTGGTGGGGACTCTCCCATGGACGGGGAGGTTACCAATGCTGGAAATATTGATGGGATTATGAAAGTTCATGGAGGAAGCCATGGACAATCTCATCCAAAGACTGCGAAAAAAATGGCATTTATTAAGAAGGTGCGGTTATTTTTCTCAACCAAACCAGAGGTCATTACAGGTATATCCTAAAAAATCTCCATCTACATTTATATTCTGCTCATTCAACAAAAAAAGAATAGTGTATTCGCACAAAGTTTGCGTCCTTTCCATAGGCTGACATCCAGCTATTGCTAACAGTCAGTTCTGACAGGTTCTCTCAACTACTCAAGAAAATGCAATAAGCTTTCATCCATAGAAAAAAAAGTGTAAATTACATTCTCAATCAGATTAGGAACATGTAAAAGATTTATAGAATGTTACAAAATGACTCGTATCTTCAAGGACATTTTGTAAGCATTGGCGAACTTGATAGACTCCTCTACGTACGAAAATGCTCATAGGTACAATGGCATTGTAAGTGCCATGGCTATTGATGTACTTAAGAGCAGTTAATCAGAGAAATGATGAAAATACATTAAAGTTCTCACTCCTGTAATGTAAAAGGATATATGTCATCCAAGAAGTTCCTCTAAGATTTGTCAAATGGAGTACCAGTTACCTATATACGTACTTTTTTTCACTCATCCACATTGTGTTTGCAGGTGGAGAATGTTTTGAAGTTAATCTAGGTTTCTCTCTCCATGAACTATTAGCTGCAACTGACAATTTTAGCAACAAGAGTATTCTGGGGAGAGGTCGAGATGGTATCATCTACAAAGGACGATTGGCTGATGGCTCTTTGGTGGCTGTTAAAAAAATTACAAAGGAGCTTGGTCATGGTGGGACCATACATTCTCAAAGAGTAGTTGAAAAAAATTTCTTGACCTCTCATCCCAATGTGCTTCGGTTGTTAGGATTTTGTATGGCACCAACAGAAACGTTGCTTGTTTATCCTTATATGGCTAACGGGAGTCTCGCGTCAAGCTTAAAAGGTAATGTTCATTGGTATCTATCGTAACCGGTTAATATACTGGATTCATATATTCTCCTTCATTTCTATTGCTACTGAAAAACATTTAGAATTTGATACTCCACATTGTGATATGATTTACGGTAGAGCTAGCTGGATCGCTTGATTGGCCAATAAGGAAGCAAATAGCATTGGGATCTGCAAGGGGACTTGCTTATTTGCATGATGACTGTAACCCGAAGATTATTCATCGTGATGTTAAAGCCGGGAACATATTGTTGGATGGATACTTTGAGGCAGTTGTTGCAGACTTTGGTTCAGCCAAACTCATGAATAGCTATGATACTCATGTTATCACAGCTGTCTGTGGCACAACTGGACACATAGCTCCAGAATACCTCTCCACTGGAGAGTGTTCGTTTAAAACCGATGTTTATGGGTACGGTGTTATGCTTCTGGAGCTCATCTCTGGACGGAGGATCTTTGATCTTACCAGAATTGCGCACGATAACAATTTAAATTTAATTGATTGGGTAAGCACATATCTAGTATTAGCACATATATATGTTAAATAATTTCTCACTTTCTGTTGCATGAAAGATGGTAAACTTCCAGTTCCAGGTTACAAGAAAATTTGCAAAAGGGGTTGAAGAGCAGCTGATGCAAGTAGCTGTGCTGTGCACACAAGAATCTCCAATGGAACGTCCCAATATGTCAGAAGTTGTTAAGATGCTCGAAAGTGTTGATGGTGTTGATGGATTGTCAGAAAGGTGGGAGGAAATGCTCCAACCAGGGTTTGATAATAGTTGGCTTCTACTTGACTCCATTGGCAGCCTTTCAGAAGAGGAGTTGTCAGGACCTAGGTAGGTGACTCTTGAAAGATTTTCTTTTTATATCAAAATAAAGCACCAGCATAAGGCCCCAATGATGCTATAGGCCTTGAAACCGAACAACTTGCCCTACTCTTAAAACTAGATCCTAGTCTTCAGGGTACTACTGGTGCACTCTTTTGTATCAGAATTGACTTTTCCTACATTCCCTTTACCTACTTGCAAGATATCGAGTGGTTTAACTATAAAATGATATTGAATCAAAGGTTCCATGATGCTGGTTCTTTGAGTACTTTTCCTACATGCAATGGTTTCCTCTTTTCCTACATACCCTAGGAGGTCTGTTCTTTTCGGACAGGTACTCGTAGTAAAGATAGAAAGCCTAAAGATAGAAAGCCCCAAACAGAATGCTTTTAACACTTTGCTGTTAAGGGGAAATAAGCTCATTTGACAAGTCAGGCTGTCTATAAATGATTGAGACTTATTGTTTACAACATACCACGACAAAAATAAACATTTTGTTTGGAACTTCGGTAGTAGTTTATGAACAAAATAAGCAACCATCTACTATATGTATATCTAATGAGGCCACTGTACAATGGCAAATATATACTTGAGAGTAACAGAATGGCATATTTGTTACTCCCTCCGTCCCCCCAAAATGAATGACAAAAAATTTCAAATTTGCTCTTGATCAAGAGAAATTTTAAATATTTTTTTGTCATTCATTTTGGGATGAAGGTAGTAGTTTTCTAATGGGCAAAAGACCGTAAAATGCAGCGTACACAGATATTGTGTTAGTGACAATTATGTATAAAGTACATTCACAACAATTGAAAATTAACAAGAAACAAACATGAAGAATGAATCAAAGAAAACAAACCTTGATTTAACAACTTCTGAGCAGATTTGCTAGGCTCCACATTGGTCTTTTTGAGGGCCACTGTATATATCAGCATCAGAGTGATTACCAGCAATTTATTTGATAGACTGAATGGTTTTCCGTTCAATACAGTGTATTGTCCAAATACAATAGAGTTGATTTAATACAATATTGAGTTGACTCAATATTGTATATTTTGTAAGCCTAAACATTTTATTATTTAAACACAAATCAATGATTGGGACGTGGAACTAGTGATTATGGAACCTAAAACTGATTTTGTGGGGGTTAACTCTAGCATTACAACCATGGTCAAGATTTGACCACATCTCCTTCATTTTGATATCTATGGCTAAGATTAATCTTGCTTTAGGTAGATCCCACGGGTGCAAAATTAATCCTAACCGAAGGGAATAAAAGTGACGGACTAGGCCCAATATACGAAGCCCAGTTATTCAGACATTATTGCCACCACATCCTTGGTGGGTCAACCCAATTATTATAAGGCCCACAGCCCAGCATCAAAGATCAGTCGACCTAGCTCATTGTCCGACCTCCTTGATCCCGACCTAGCTTTGTCCGACATACGATCCATATTTTATACGGGTATTATCCGGCTACATCAGTCAGTCAGGTTGATCTGGACCCATGCAGGCGACCTCGACCTACAAAGCGTACGTCGACCTACAGAGTCATAACGTATCTACAACTCTTTCCATAACAGAAATCCTACAAATCAGGAGTTATTTATGTACAAGATTGTCTCCACGATCAGATCCACGATTGGGTTTCATACAATCCTACTACAATTATATCTCTTATCAAAGCTTATAAATACCTTACAACATCAACGGTTTAGAGGTAATTGCTATTTGTTATTTTGAATACATCTTGTTCATTATAATTCATACGCTTATACACCATACTTACTCTCACGCCCGAGGGTCTAAGCCGGAAACCATTCCGGCTAGTCGTGGGTGTTGGGTTTTGGGGTTATAAACGCAGCGGAAGAACTTAGAAATAACAATCAAAACCCTAGCCCTAAGATCCGTCTAGCATGAAGAGATTAGAAATTTATATGAAATAGAATTTACATACCTTGAATGCGATTTAGTTTGTCAAAATAGATCTCAAAATTCAAGCCTAGAATTTTGATGTCGAATTGGATCTTCAAAACGAATCTCAAAACCGTTGATGAAGGTTATGATCTTCTCCTTTTTTTTTTCTTAAAGAAGGGGATCAACACATTTCACCGCTCCCCCCTTGATGCACTTCACAGAGGCGCCTAGCTATGCTAGGGAGGACAATGTCATTCCCTCTAACCACTGGTGGGGGAATCGAACCCTTGACCTCCAGGTTGGAAGCCATGAATCCTAACCATCAGGCTAAGACCCCACGTGCTTGATCTTCTCCTTGTTCTTACTTGGTGAGGAATCAACGATCGTAGGCTTCAAGCTTTTGGTGATAAAATAATCACCCTCTATCGGTAATCCACACGCGAACGGATCAAGAACGCTTCTTGTTTGATTGCTAGATGATCCCCGATTATAAAAACGCTTTTCAATAATCAATGGCTAAAAGTGTTTTTGATCTTTGATTCTTAATCTAGATCCCAATTTTAGTGTTTCATAAACCCTAAAATTACATGTGTTTTTGGCTGACTAAAAGGGTTCTATTTATATCAAATATAAATCCCTAACTATTAGGAAAAGAATCCTTGTCAAAAACCAAAATCAAAGCTGCCAAGGAAAAACGTACGGACAGAATTTCGCCGCTGGCACGACTCATCCCCAAGAGCACGAGTCGTGCCTTATGGCTAAGTATGTCGCGCGGTACCTCGAGCCAGTTCACCAGTTTCTCAGATCAAAGGGTACGAGTCGTGCCTAAGGGCACGAGTCGTGAGCACGACTCGTCCCGTAGGGGATGACTCGTCCCTTAATGACTGCTCACTGATTATGTCGTCCCTTCACAAGGCACGACTTGGGCTTAAGCGGAACGACTCATCCCCTGAGCCCAGATTTCACTATTTTAGCCATTTTAACCCGTTCTTTTGTGTGTGACCCTTTAGAAATTATATTTTATGTTGGTAGTGAGTTGAAACATCAACCTCACAAGACATAAGTGACTTCTAGTAAATTATTATGTCCACCCAATTATATATAACATCAAAGCTTGATTCCTTGATAATCAAATGTCACAATCCCTTTATCCACGATGTCCAATTGAACATGAGTCATGGTCTATGTCAACTCATTCCGTTCAATGCTTTCTCGATTCCGAATATGTTGATAATCCAAATGCATTTGATCTCTATCAAATCACTTGAGTGTGACCACACATTTTATCAACACTGTTCATCGAGGGGCCCAAGCAAACATCGCTCTTCATAAGAGGGACAAATCTCGTCTTGACTTATCATTCTTCCCTACATGAATCTGTTAGTACAGACTGTGGGTGTTACCACAGGAGCTATCACTGGCAGTTGGGTGTTACTCGAACTGGAATGATTTGTAATTTAATAATTCTTTCCATATTATGTTATATCCTAATGTCTAATATTATTTGCAAGATATTTGTGTTTGTTGATCTATATTTCAGGTTAATACATGATTGGATTAATTGCTAGAATTAAGGAAGAAGTTGTTGAAGGAGTTATTCGTAAATGGGAGATTTACGGATAACTTTGCTTGATCCATATTATTTGTTAATAAAAGAAAAACGTGGGAAGACCAAGTCTTGGAGTTGCTGCTGATTATTAGAAGAGTACAATGGCAAGAAATCAAGAGAGTACAAGGTGATAAAGTAAGGACTTGGGCATCAAGTTTCGGTTGCTACATTTGAGGAGGAGTTGGCGCATGAATATGAATTCAAGCCAAGAATATTCTCCACTCCTCTCACACGATTTTAACATCAAGGACTGTTATTTTGGAGTAGCCTCCAAGGCAATTGAAGGCTATAAATAGGCTAGGTGTGATTCATTTGAAGTATGCCAAATATCAAATATCAAACACACACACCTTAACACAAGAGAGACAAAGTTCATTTGGTTCGCATAATCCTTCCTCCCTTGTGATTCTAGCTTAAATACTGAGTGTTTAAGAGAGTGTTGGCTAAGGATATGATTCGTGCTTTGTCTCATTAGTTCCATAGAGCATTATCATTGTTTTAGCTATAGGGAACTTTCGACTTTGTAATTGTTCTATATTGATTATAAAGTTTTCGCCATCTAGGCACACTCAAGTTATATATTTATATAACTTGAGAAAATTATATCTTGTGTTATTTATTTTCGCTGCACAAATTTTTTACAAACTAATTATTTTGGTGTGTGTGTGATGTCCGTCAGTGTGTTATCCAAGGTGTTGGGTAACATCTACGGTAACATCTCTTTCCAGTGAAACCATTGACAATTTCAATTGGTATCAGAGCTGGTCACTTGACGATACTAAGTGCTTGGTCTAGGTGGCATGGCTTATGATCCGGCTAATCCTAACCATAAGCGTCTTCCTGTGTTAGATGCCTCGAATTATTGTTATTGGAAGATCCGTCTACGCTCGCATATCAAATCAATTGATCTTCGAGCATGGCGATCTATAACAAATGATTACTCCTTACCAATGTTACCTGCTGATGAGGATGGTGACGTACAAGTCAAACCTGAATCAGAATGGAACTTGGAAGAGATCAACCAAGCTAATTTCAATGAAAAGGCACTTAATGCCATTTTTTAGTGGGTTGATATGCATATTTTCAAATTTATTCAAAACAGTTCCACTGCAAAGGAAGCATGGGACATTTTACAACGTTTTTGTGAAGGTGATGGCAGTGTGCGTGAAACTAAGCTTAGGGGTCTTACTAGCATATTTGAAAGATTAAGGATGGGTGAAAATAAAACTATTCCTTCTTATTTTGAAAAATTATTTGATATTGCTAATGAGTGTCAATTGTTGGGTGAACCATTTACCAACAAACAACTTGTCTCAAAAGTAATTAGAACCCTTCCTGAGCATTTTAATATGAAAGTTTCATCTATTGAAGAGGCTCACAATCTTTCAACTATGGATATCAATTCTTTAATGAGTATTTTGAAAAACTTTGAGTTAAATCTCCTAGATCAAAGTGAAGCATCTAAGGGGAAAAATGATGTTTTGAAAACTCAAACCTCGAGTTCTTTGGAAGAAAATGAAGATGAGGTTTTTGAAGAAATTGATGAGAATGCTAGTGTTGCTTTACTTGCTAGAAAATACAATTATATGGTTAGAAAGTATAACAATGAAAAAATGCAGGTGAAAGCAAAGGAGAAGCAAACCAAGGTTTATGATTCGATGCCAAAGAGGACCTTTCCATCTAACCCAAAGTCTAACCCAAGAAGGGCATCTTCAGATCAGTTAAGGTCTGATCCGAAACACATTGAATCCATTCAATGTCATGCATGCTCGGGTTGGGGTCACTATCAATGAGTGTGCAAATACTCTAAGGAAGAGAGGAAAGAATCTATGGGTTTCTCTCAGTGATGATGAGGATGAAGGACCATCTCAGGAAGAAGAATCTGATCAAACAACCATGTTTGTCACAGTGAGTGACACGGATGGTGATAGTGTTACCAAGGTGCTATCTAGTCTGAGATAACATCTGTGATCACACCCGACAGGTATGATGAATTATGTGATAATGATGCTGTTTGTTTTGTTGGTTCTTCTAACCCTAATACAGGAAGTACACAAGAGGATGAGCAGAGCAAAGATGACCTCATTTCCGGGTTAAAAGACCTTTATGAGGCGTTGCGCGTTGAATGGAAGAAAGAGAACAATTTAGTTAAGTCCTTAACCAAGAAGAATGAAGGACTCCAGGCCTATGTGACTCATATGGAGATTCAAGCAACTGAGAGAGAAGACGAGCTTTTGAAAGATCAAGGGCAAATTGACTCTAGCCGAAACCACCTTGAAGAAGCTCAACACCGGATCTACCAAATTGGATGAGATCTTGAACTTGAGCACACCTCTCAAGCTGGTATTGGTTTCCAAGAATCTTTGAATAGTATTATTTCTACTTTGTCTAGGAATGATAATGAGAATTGTTTTGTTAAGGAACATTTTTTTGACAAAGATTCTTCTTCAAAAGAACCATGTGACAAAGGGAAGGTGTGTCAATATTGTCACACACCTGGACATTTTAAAAATAAATGCAATATTGTTTCAAAAAAATTGTCCAGTCCCTTGGTGTTACCCAAGGTGTTACCCAGCACACAGGATAACACACCCCGTCAGAATGGTAAAAACTTTAAAAAGGTGTGGAAACCAAAAGCTAATCTGAGATGTGATGTTGTTTACACTGCTTTAAAAACAAATATTGAAGGTTCTTGGTACTTTGATAGTGGGTGTTCACGTCATATGACAGGAACAAAATTGTTTTTAAAAAAGACTATGAAACGGTTCATGGGGGTAGTCTAACATATGGTGGTGGGAGCAAGAGTAATATCATTGGAAGAGGGACACTAAACGTGTCTGGATTTCCAACCTTAAAGAATGTCTTACATGTTGATGGACTTGTAACTAATTTAATTAGTATTAGTCAACTTTGTGATGACAACTTAGAGGTGAAATTTAATAAAGATACTTGTGAAGTTTATGATAAGACTAACAATTGTGTGATGACAGGTACAAGATCTAATGATAATTGTTATCTTGTTGAAGACAAGCAAGTATGCCATTCGGCAAAAATTGATGACACTACATTGTGGCATCAAAAGTTGGGACATGTTCACTTTCGTAACATAGAAAAGATAGTTAAACTAGATGCTGTCCAAGGCATTCCTAGTCTTGATCTTAAACAAAAAATTGTTTGTGAGGATTGTCTCAAAGGGAAACAAACTCGTGTTACCCATAGTGCTGCCCAACACAATGAGCAACACACTGGTACGACACATTGTTTTCAACTCTTGCATATGGATTTAATGGGTCCACTTGAGATAGAAAGTTTTGGAGGCAAGAAATATACTTATGTCATTGTTGATGATTTTTCAAGATTTACTTGGGTTTATTTTTTAAGGAAAAAATCTGAGACTTTTGAAAAATTCAAAATCTTGCACTCTAAGATCAAAAACATGTTTTGTGCTTCAATTTTTCGAATTAGATCCGATCATGGGAGGGAATTTGAGAATGTTTCTTTTTCAAATCTTTGTGAAAGAAAAGGTATTCACCATGAATTTTCAGCTCCAAAAACACCTCAACGAAATGGGGTAGCTGAAAGGAAGAATAGGACTTTACTTGAAATGACTCGTGTGATGTTATTTTCAAAAAGAATTTCGAAAAGATTTTGGGCAGAGGCACTAAATACGGCTTGTCACACGGCCAATAGAGTTTTCCTAAGACCCGGGACAACCATGACTCCATACGAAATTTTGAATGGTAGGAAATCAAAAGTTCATTATTTTCATGTCTTTGGTTGTGTGTGTTACATTCTCAATGATCGGGACTATTTAGCAAAATTGAACTCTAAGAGTGATAAGGCCATTTTTCTTGGGTATGCTTCAAATAGTCGTGCATATAGGGTATTTAATCTAAGGTTAAAAACCATCCAAGAATCTATGAATATTGTTTTTGATGATCACTCAAGTATTGCAGGAGAAAGTGTTCAAGAGACACCCTTGGAGCTGTTGGAAGAAGTCAGTTCAGAAGGTGTTACCACAGGTGTTACCACGAGTGCTAACACTGATAGTAACACAGAAGCTGAGCAGGGTGTTACCGTTGATGAGATAACACCTCAGATAGCACCTGATTCCAGTCCAGCGAATGAAGATCAAGAAGGAGTTGAAACTGAGGTTCACGAGAATGTGAGAAGAGATCCTCCACCTAGAATCAGTAGGAATCATCCTACAACTCAAGTAATTGGGGAGGTGAATGAGGGTGTACAAACAAGACATAAGGATCCCATTAGTTACCATGACATGGTGAGGTATGTGTGTATGTCCACCACATACTCAAAGGTAACATACTCTTGTTTTACTTCATCCGTAGAACCTAAAAATGTGATTGAAGCTCTAAAAGATAATTTTGGATTCAAGCAATGCAAGACGAACTTGATCAATTTTCTCGTAACAATGTTTGGTCTTTAGTATCCCGTCCCACAAATACTAATTTTATTGGGACAAAATGGATTTTTAAAAATAAGACCGATGAATATGGTAACATTGTTAGGAACAAGGATCGTCTTGTGGCTCAAGGCTATACACAAGTGGAAGGTGTCGACTATGACGAAACCTTTGCACCCGTGGCTAGAATTGAGTCAATAAGACTTTTATTGGCCATTGCTTGTTTTCTTAAAATCACATTGTTTCAAATGGATGTCAAAGCAGCATTTTTAAATGGATACTTAGATGAGGAAGTTTTTGTTGAACAACCAAAAGGCTTTGAAGATCCATTTCAACCAGACCATGTATATAGACTTGATAAAGCTCTTTATGGGTTAAAGCAAGCTCCACGTACATGATATGGTAGGTTAACTAGTTTTTTGCTAGAATATGATTTTACTAGAGGAGAAGCAGATAGGACTTTGTTCATTCTTAAACATGGAAAAGAACTTGTCGTGGTTCAAATCTATGTTGATGGCATAGTATATGACTCTACATCAAAAACTTGTTTAAATGATTTTGTAGAGGCTATGACATCAACATTTGAAATGATCATGATGGGGGAACTTCACTTCTTTCTAGGCTTGCAGGTTAAGAAATCAAATGAAGGGATTTTTATCTCCCAAAGCAAGTATGCAAAGAACCTGGTGAAGAAGTTTGGGTTGGAAGGATAGAAGAGCTCAAAAATTCCTAACTCTCAAAGTTGGAAAGGATCAAGTGGGAGAAGATGTTGATCCAACCCTATATCGTTCCATGATAGGTAGTCTCCTTTACCTTACTTCTAGTCGTCCTGATTTGATGTACAGTGTATGTGTATGTGCTAGATATCAATCCAATCCTAAAGTGTCTCACCTAAATTCTGTGAAAAAGATCATTAAATATGTATTTGGAACTAATGATTTAGGGATTTGGTATAGTAAAGATACTAATACTAATTTAGTAGGTTTTAGTGACTCGAATTGGGCAGGAGATATGGATGATAGGAAAAGTACAAGTGGGGGATGTTTTTACTTGGAAAATAATCTAGTATCATGGTATAGTAGAAAACAAAATTGTGTTTCATTATCCACAGCTGAATCAGAATATGTAGCAGCTGGTAGTTGTTGTTCACAACTAATTTGGTTAAAACACATGCTTGATGATTATGGTCTTGATAGTAATATTTTGGCTTTATAATGTGATAATTTGAGTGCTATTAATATTTCCAAAAATCATGTACAACATTCTCGTACCAAACATATTGACATCCGTCATCATTTTTTAAGAGATATGGTAGATAAAAAGATAATAAATATAGAGCATATTGATACAAAGTATCAACTTGCTGATATTTTCACCAAACCCTTAGACCATGATAGATTCTCTAGTCTAAAGAGATCTCTTGGTCTTTGTATTCTCTAAAAAATGTCCTCTGTTATAAGGCGTTATCATGGGTGCTGATAACACCTGGGGTAACACATGTATACTAGTGCATATTTTTTGCTTGTTTGGTTTTATTTTCTGTGCTGTAAGGGTTCCCATAGTTCTCTGAGCTATGAGAGTTCTCACGGCTGCACATGCTGACCTTTTTGTTATGATAGGATAACACCCTGAATAACACACTTGCTAAAACTCCCTTTGTGCTCAAAATAACAAAGTCACTAATGGTGGTATGTGATAAATAAAAGGCAAAGAGGCAATTCTTATACCATACTATTCTCTCGAGCTCGGGGCACGACGTTCGTGGCGACGATGCACTCTTGCCAATGAGAATGTATGAAGTGATTTGTGCTTAGTATTAGGGACATGGAGCTCGCTACTACAGTATACCCTACTTGAACGGCATAAATCAATGAAACTTTACACTTGAAATAAAACTCGGGGCACGGAGCTCGTTACTACGATGCTTCCTTGTTTAAAGAAGTGTAAAAGAATTTTATAAATTGCTATGCCTCGTGGTCTAACAAGCTTGTTATGCCTGAAGTGCTTGAAAATGGCTAAGCCTGTTATGCCTGAAGTGCTTGAAAATGGCTAAGCTTGTTATGCCTTAAGTGTTTGAAAATATATTTATCAAGGGGTTTTTATCATATGTGTTACCCTAGATGTTATCATCATTGCCATTAACATATTTGTATGTGCTATATTATTATTTTTTTTCTTATTTTCGGTTTGTTGTTTAAGTTTTTAAACTTTGAAAGTCTTTTTATTGTTTAAGAATTTACAAAGTTTTAAAAAGTCTTTAACAAACCTAGTTTATTTTTAGTAAACAAACTCAAATAACTAAGTCCTAAAATTTAAGAATTTTATTTTCAAAAACCATATGGACTTGGTATATTTGTTGTGTTTATTATTTCTATTTCCGTTTTTTTAAATATTTAAAAAAAATAAAAATTAAAAAAATCTGAAAATTAAAAATTCGAAAAAAAAAATTTCAAAATAATGACCGGATTTTTTTTATTTTTTGTGTGAGGAGTTTTGTATTTGATTTATTTTATGTGGCCTATAAAATAGGGGAAGTAAATTATAAATGTAATTGATTTTTGTGTGGCTAGAAATAAGGGAAGTTAGGTAAATATTTTTAGTAAATATTTTTAGTGGCTAAAAAATAGGGGAGGTTAATTAGAGATAAATGAGTTAGTGGGATAAGTCTTGTCAAATTAAAATCATAACTTAACTCCTATTTTTACTCTCTTTCTCTCTCTCTCTAAGCCAATACCTCATCCCCCTTCTCTCTCTACACTGTAAATACCCCCTCCGTCACCGTCATTCTCTCCTTCTCAAACCTTCCAAAAATCAAAACCCTCCAAAATTTCAAAACCTTCTTAAACCCTAACCATGGCAACCACGTCCAAGAAGCAATTCGCCCCTTTGGAGGTCTCTCCGGGCGTTGGTTCAAGCGGTCCTAGTCTAATGGACACTTCGACCACCCCTCTTAATGT
Organism: Adenophora triphylla var. japonica; assembly: GCA_022495995.1. Classification (NCBI taxonomy): domain Eukaryota; kingdom Viridiplantae; phylum Streptophyta; class Magnoliopsida; order Asterales; family Campanulaceae; genus Adenophora; species Adenophora triphylla. Next base: position 60,035 of record JAFEMH010004331.1, read on the forward strand.
GTCTCCGGCAATGACAATGTCGGTGGATGATCCTCCATTGGTGACAAAAATGGCGCAACCCTTGCCCATTGTGACTCTACCACCTCTTCCACCCGTTCCGTCAACCAAAAAGACCAAAAGAAAGGCCATTGCTCACAAACCCTCGGTTCAACTCGCCAAAAAGAGGAGCTCAAGTAGGTTCACTGCAATGAGGAACAAAGGTACTTCAAAATCCAACACATCCTCCGATCCAGTTGAAGTTTCAGAAGAATCCTCTCTTGGTCTCTCCTCGGCTCATGTTTCGGATGAAGACTTCCATGCCGACGCTGAAAAGAGCCAATCTGCTGAGACATTTGAAGATTGGGGACTTGAGGAAGAAGAGCCCTTGTATGAAGTTGTGAAAAGAAACATTAAAGGCAAAGGCAAGTAGGCTGCTGCCAAAGATGTTACCCAGAAAGTTGCTGTAACGACCCCAACCCCGGGCACTAATTTTAAATATTATATTGTATGCTTTTAATATTTATGTTATCTTTATGTGATCAATTATGTTTTAATTTCTTAATTTATGATAAGATGGTTGGAAGGATTTCTAGGACCTTAGGATTGCTAGAGAAAGTACCTAAAGCCTCTTAAAGGAAAATAAAAATAGAAAATAAATAATGTGTATGATGAAGTTAAAATGTGTGGAATAATGAATTAGAAATGAGGATTTAAATTAATTGTGGGAAGTCTTTAATTATTAAAGGAGTCATTTTATTTTAAAATGGGAAGGCTTGATTTATAAATGGTTTATTTACCTTGTGGTGGGGCTTTCTTATTAATAGGAGGGAGGGGCCAAATGTTTAAGACTCTTCCTAGGCCTCCAAGTGTTCCCCTCTCCTCTCCCCCATACCCCTCCATCCGGCCCCCCCCCTTCATCATCCTCCTCACCTTTTTCCCCTACTCCCTCTTACTCCTCACTCTTCTTCCTCCTTCTTCATTTTGTTCATACTTCCTCCTAGAGAAACCATTGAAGATCCTCCATGGAAGCTTTCAAGCTCCATTCTTGAAGCCAAGCAAATCTTCCACCAAACTCAAGTTTAGGAGCACCTTTGAAGTTGGATTACCTAGAGGAACTCATCTAGCTAAATAGATCAACCTTCCATTGCAAACCCAAATGTGAGTTGTTATGATTCCCTTCTTATGAATGTTCATGAACTCTATTTGTTGTTCTTGTTGTGATGATAATTTTGTAAATGCCTTGGAAACCTATTAAAAGTTGGGAGATGAGTAAATGACAAAGAAGGATACTCTTGTTCTTAGGAATTGATTTAGATTGAATGAAATGGGTGAAGTTGGGTTAGAAGATGTTAGCTTGAATTGAGAAATGAAATGGGTGGGAATTAAGTGGTAAATAACCTAAGTATATGTTATCTTGGAATTGGATGATTTAAGTTGAAGTATGTAAGGTTAAACAATCCTTTTTAGTGTTCATGTGATTAAGGAAAATTAAAGAAGGAATAAACTATGTAAAAATGGATTGAAAATTCAAAAATGCTGATTTAGGGCCATGGGCGGTCGCCCATGGGGGCTGAGCGGCCGCCCAAGGCAGCAGAACTTGGCTCACTTTTGTAACACCTTTGGGCGGTCGCCCAAGTGACATGGGCGGTCGCCCATGTCACCAGATCTTCCCCAGTTCTTCTCTTTTGCTGATTTTTGCTAATAACCTCGGGGAATAATCTCTAACCATTATAAATTGATAGGACCTAATCCAATTCGGATAGGATTCACTCCTTTTAACCTAGACTCAAGTAGAACTTTGGGGCCACTTAAGAATGCAACTCCAACTAGTTAAATTAGCACAAATTCTTATAGAGACTTGGTAATATAGAATGTGTTCTGAAATTGGTTATTAAGATTTATGCGTACTTCACCAATATGGCTAGAACTTGGGAAGTAGATCTTGCACTTTCATTAAGCTCATTCAAGGTTAAGTAATGACTTCGTAGGATTGGTTTAAGGTACTTGATGACCTTACTTGTTCCCCTATCCTTGGTGATTAGTTAGAAATAGCGTAGAAACCATAAGTTTCACTATTTCATTAATGGAAGATGAGCATGTTGTTGTGTTGTATCCCGGTGTGGATTAATTGGTACATGCTTATTTTGTATCCCGGTGTGGATTAATTGGTACATGCTTATTTTGTATTCCGGTGTGGATTATGTGGTTATATTGTACCTCAATTGAGTTCGTATGCATGGATGATATTATGCATTGTGCATTACATAAATTGTTGCACTATGGTATTGATTTACATGAGTATACATTACCATGTTGTTATATGATTATCCCATTTTGTGGATTATAATTCAAGTATCTATTATGTGCTTGAATGTGTATATGTTCGGGTGGGTATGATGGATGCCAATCAATTATTGATTTGTTCAATAAGTGATTGAAGGTACATCATACCGGTGACCCTTCCCCACTCGTGGCCACGGGGTGGGGTTGTGCGGCTACCGTACCGAGTGATAAGTAGCCTTTACATACCGCTGCGATTAGGAGAAACCGGGGAATGCTCGTATGAAGCCAACGGCTCTGCAGGGCGATGATAGTATATGATACTCTAAATATAGGGGTCATATATGTATCCTGTTTTTCTTATATGGATCTCGGTATGAGACCTATAAGCGGTGAATGTGCATGGGGGCGTTCACCAAAGAGTGGAGTTTTACTCCCAACGTTGTACGACTTATTGTTCGAGACGGAAAAGGTAAAATGAGGTAACGTAAGGTGTTTACTGCTTTCATAATGTGTTAAATGTTGCCATGCTACGTGTTGCATCCTGTATGGCATCTTGCTGCATTCATAATAGCTCATTGAGATTTATTCTCACCCCTCTCCCTTTACTTGTTTTAGATTCCGAGACAGTGACCCGAACCAGTGAGGCCGGGGTATCATTGTGGACTTTGCTTTTGGGGCTTGACAAGTTAAGTATAGGAATGGGTTGTTAGGAGTATTTGTTAAGTATTCCTCTTTTATATTTTGTATGGAAAACCCTTTTGTTAAACAGATGTTAATTAAGGTTTCCAATGTATTTGATCAGATATCGGTTTATTAAAGTTATGGTTGGATTTCCTCTAAGTAGAGATATTACTAATTGATTTTAAAATTGTAAGTTTGAAAGGTGGTTTTCTTTTAAAGGCAAATAAATGTTTTAAAAATTGAGATGGTTTTTCTTAGTTTGAGCTCCCTTAGCTCGGGACACGTGTTAGGTCCCGGGTTGGGGTGCTCACAGTTGGTATCAGAGCTTAGTTTAGAGGTCAAGGGTAGATGTCTAAACTAAGGGGGAATGTGTGGAAATTGACGTCGAGTGTTTTATGCAGGAGTTCGTTCTAATGGCCGGAAGCAAGGATGATCAGCGAAAGGTACTAGGAAAGGAAGTAGATATGGGTATAGGTGGAATTCAGAATGAAGAGATGATGAAATTATTCAGGGAGTTTGTACAAGGTATGGAGACTAGAGGATCAGTTCCTAATCAACATGAAGGATGTCAAAGTGATGGATTGGAAAGATTTGTGAAGATGAACCCCCCCGAGCTTTAACGGAGGTCCGAACCCGTTAAAGGCAGAAGAATGGTTAGCAGAAATGAATAGGATTTTCGAGGTTATAGAAAGTCCCAACAAGGAGAAAGTTAGGTATGCCGTGTTCAAACTTGAAGGTTTAGCCGATCGGTGGTGGCAAATATTGAGGGGAAGTTGGGAGCGGGATCATACGCCCCGCACTTGGGATAATTTCACCAAACATTTCGAGGATTATTTCGTTTCGATGGTTACAAGGGACAAGAAGGAGATCGAATTCTTAGGACTAGAACAAGGGATCATGACGGTGAATCGGCATGTAATCGTGTTTGAGGAATTAGCTAGAAGTTGCCCTCATTTGGTATCGTATGAAGCGAAAAGAGTTCATAGGTTTATAAAAGGTTTGAGGACTGAGTTTAGGAAGAAATTTGGGATTGATAGCTTCACCAATTATCGACTGGCCTTAGAGAGAGCTTATAAGATCGAGAAAAATATTGAGGAAAATAGTGGGAAATTGGAAGGTGAGATTGGAGATCGCCCAAGGGCTTTAACTTCAGAAGGATGAGAGAGAAACTTGTGGTAGCTTCTTCGTCTAGGCCAAGACCCAAACAAGATGGGATGATGTGTAAATATTGCAAGAAGATGGGTCACACCGAAGACAGTGTTGGAGTAAGCAAGGGAAATGTTTGAATTGTGGAGGAGCGGGGCACTACAAGAAAAATTGTCCCGCATTTCGTCGAGGTTAGCTTCGGGTGCCGGTCCAAAGTGGTCAAAGAGGTGGTATCAAAAGAGATAAGGAAGGGAAACCAAAAGAGAAGGTCCAAGGTCAAGTGTGTGTTTTGGGTCCAAGAGAGATGGATCCCCTAGAGGTCACTAGAGGTATATTTTCCTGTCTCCGAAGTAGGGGTCATACTTTATAGATCCTGTTGCATATCATTTATAATTGGCATCACATTTTGCTTACATGTGACATACATTGTTGAGAATTTGTTTTATTGTTAGAGGATTCTCGCTCTTATGAGAGAATACCTCGAACCTTCTTTGGTTTACCACGATGGTTATGTGGTTATGGCCGAGCATGTATTGCCGCTGAAATGGTATAGTTATTATTTTACGATTCTTAGATATACTTGACCTGGAGGGTTAAGTAGTTGTTGTATAATGATAGACTATCCTAATAGGTGAGTCTCCTTTTTCCATGCCTAAATTGCTTATATTGGTAATTGTTATAAGTGAACCTTAAATGTGAGATTCTGATGTTTTGAGGATGTTTAGGGTGAAAGTTTTGAATTAAGATGTGAAGAGTAATTGGTATATGCTAGACTTGCTTAGGAGTCTTTTCCAAAATTTTATGTGCTAGTTGCGAGTAAATGTTAAATGTGCTTTCGTTGGTATATTTTGTTGTGTTGGTTCGAGTAGGATAAGCGAAATTGTAATTCTTATTTTGATGGCTTTAGGGTAATTAGAATTGATGATATCTTTGTTAATTAAAGTTTCGAGAAGATTGTAAAAATAATTTGAGAGTTGGGTTAATGATACCTTGTGAGGAGTCCCTGTATGCAAAGTTTAGCTAGTATGAGTTAGCTCGAGAGGATTACAAATTTTGGGTTCTATAGTCTTAAACTCGGGTGTTGCCAAGGATCTTGTGAGGTTGAGTCCGTGATCTTTGAGTTAGCAAGTACTACCTAAGAAATTTAATGAACCCTTAAGAATTGTAAAGTCATTACTTTGGTTGAATCTAAAGGGCGTATAAATGGTGTAGGTTGTGATGAGGATGAATCATATTGTTAGTAATGGAAAAATAGGTTGGCTCTTACCTTACCTAGTGAATGTGAGAATCTTGTGAAATTTTAAGTGTGTATTAAAGGAAGATCAGGGTGTAGTGTTATGCAAAATGGGAAGTGATAGCGTATGTTTCGAGGAAGTTAACTTATATAGAGCGGAAATTTCTTATCATTGTTCGAGAGCGGTTACAATTGTTTGTGTGATTTAAACGGAATCGTATCTTTTGAAGTTCTCTATCGGGGATGGTTACCGATCCTAAGAGTTGAAGGATTTTTGTAGTCGATAGGAAATATGATTACCAGTGGTTGGGTGTGTATAATATCAGTTATCATTTTAACAGTAAGATAAAACCGTATGAGACGTTGTTAGGAAAGAAAATATCGATCTCTAATTTGTTGGGATGAAATTTGGGGAAGCAAGGTCTAAGGTAATTTAGCGCCAAAGTTTGTTAATCCATTTGAAGTTTTAGGAAATGTTGGTGAGTCGACTTATAGACCGATTTGGGGCAGCTTATAGAGTATTTGAAGTTTAAATGTGATATCGTAATGTATTGGGAGACATAAGATGTAATACTTTTATTTGAATATACTTTCTTTGAGGTCGTGAAATTTCGGGTTAGTGATGATGGTATAGTATTCTCGGAATATTAAGTTGTAGTATCACATTACTTATGAAATTGGAAAATCTTGGAAAAATCATAGAATTGAAGAGACTAATTGGGAAGTGAAGTCCTAGAGTACTCGGGTTATGAGAATGTATAGTGGAATCATGCCTTTGAGAAATCTAATTAAAAATGTTAAGTTAGAATGTGTGAAAGGTAATCTTTGCTTTTTGAACCTTAGGGTAAGTGACAGTCAAATTCGGGACGAATTTTCTTTAAGGGGGAGTGAGTGTAACGACCCCAACCCCGGGCACTAATTTTAAATATTATATTGTATGCTTTTAATATTTATGTTATCTTTATGTGATCAATTATGTTTTAATTTCTTAATTTATGATAAGATGGTTGGAAGGATTTCTAGGACCTTAGGATTGCTAGAGAAAGTACCTAAAGCCTCTTAAAGGAAAATAAAAATAGAAAATAAATAATGTGTATGATGAAGTTAAAATGTGTGGAATAATGAATTAGAAATGAGGATTTAAATTAATTGTGGGAAGTCTTTAATTATTAAAGGAGTCATTTTATTTTAAAATGGGAAGGCTTGATTTATAAATGGTTTATTTACCTTGTGGTGGGGCTTTCTTATTAATAGGAGGGAGGGGCCAAATGTTTAAGACTCTTCCTAGGCCTCCAAGTGTTCCCCTCTCCTCTCCCCCATACCCCTCCATCCGGCCCCCTTCATCATCCTCCTCACCTTTTTCCCCTACTCCCTCTTACTCCTCACTCTTCTTCCTCCTTCTTCATTTTGTTCATACTTCCTCCTAGAGAAACCATTGAAGATCCTCCATGGAAGCTTTCAAGCTCCATTCTTGAAGCCAAGCAAATCTTCCACCAAACTCAAGTTTAGGAGCACCTTTGAAGTTGGATTACCTAGAGGAACTCATCTAGCTAAATAGATCAACCTTCCATTGCAAACCCAAATGTGAGTTGTTATGATTCCCTTCTTATGAATGTTCATGAACTCTATTTGTTGTTCTTGTTGTGATGATAATTTTGTAAATGCCTTGGAAACCTATTAAAAGTTGGGAGATGAGTAAATGACAAAGAAGGATACTCTTGTTCTTAGGAATTGATTTAGATTGAATGAAATGGGTGAAGTTGGGTTAGAAGATGTTAGCTTGAATTGAGAAATGAAATGGGTGGGAATTAAGTGGTAAATAACCTAAGTATATGTTATCTTGGAATTGGATGATTTAAGTTGAAGTATGTAAGGTTAAACAATCCTTTTTAGTGTTCATGTGATTAAGGAAAATTAAAGAAGGAATAAACTATGTAAAAATGGATTGAAAATTCAAAAATGCTGATTTAGGGCCATGGGCGGTCGCCCATAGGGGCCGAGCGGCCGCCCAAGGCGGCGAGAACTTGGCTCACTTTTGTAACACCTTTGGGCGGTCGCCCAAGTGACATGGGCGGTCGCCCATGTCACCGAATCTTCCCAGTTCTTCTCTTTTGCTGATTTTTGCTAATAACCTCGGGAATAATCTCTAACCATTATAAATTGATAGGACCTAATCCAATTCGGATAGGATTCACTCCTTTTAACCTAGACTCAAGTAGAACTTTGGGGCCACTTAAGAATGCAACTCCAACTAGTTAAATTAGCACAAATTCTTATAGAGACTTGGTAATATAGAATGTGTTCTGAAATTGGTTATTAAGATTTATGCGTACTTCACCAATATGGCTAGAACTTGGGAAGTAGATCTTGCACTTTCATTAAGCTCATTCAAGGTTAAGTAATGACTTCGTAGGATTGGTTTAAGGTACTTGATGACCTTACTTGTTCCCCTATCCTTGGTGATTAGTTAGAAATAGCGTAGAAACCATAAGTTTCACTATTTCATTAATGGAAGATGAGCATGTTGTTGTGTTGTATCCCGGTGTGGATTAATTGGTACATGCTTATTTTGTATCCCGGTGTGGATTAATTGGTACATGCTTATTTTGTATTCCGGTGTGGATTATGTGGTTATATTGTACCTCAATTGAGTTCGTATGCATGGATGATATTATGCATTGTGCATTACATAAATTGTTGCACTATGGTATTGATTTACATGAGTATACATTACCATGTTGTTATATGATTATCCCATTTTGTGGATTATAATTCAAGTATCTATTATGTGCTTGAATGTGTATATGTTCGGGTGGGTATGATGGATGCCAATCAATTATTGATTTGTTCAATAAGTGATTGAAGGTACATCATACCGGTGACCCTTCCCCACTCTGTGGCCACGGGGTGGGGGTTGTGCAGCTACTGTACTGAGTGATAAGTAGCCTTTACATACTGCTGCGATTAGGAGAAACCGGGGGAATGCTCTGTATGAAGCCAACGGCTCTCTGCAGTGGCGATGATAGTATATGATACTCTAAATATAGGGGTCATATATGTATCCTGTTTTTCTTATATGGATCTCTGGGGTATGAGACCTATAAGCGGTGAATGTGCATGGGGGCAGTTCACCAAAGAGTGGAGTTTTACTCCCAACGTTGTACGACTTATTGTTCAGACGGAAAAAGGTAAAATGAGGTAACGTAAGGTGTTTACTGCTTTCATAATGTGTTAAATGTTGCCATGCTACGTGTTGCATCCTGTATGGCATCTTGCTGCATCCATAATAGCTCATTGAGATTTATTCTCACCCCTCTCCCTTTACTGTTTTAGATTCCGAGACAGGTGACCCGAACCAGTGAGGCCGGGGTATCATTGTGGACTTTGCTTTTGGGGCTTGACAAGTTAAGTATAGGAATGGGTTGTTAGGAGTATTTGTTAAGTATTCCTCTTTTATATTTTGTATGGAAAACCCTTTTGTTAAACAGATGTTAATTAAGGTTTCCAATGTATTTGATCAGATATCGGTTTATTAAAGTTATGGTTGGATTTCCTCTAAGTAGAGATATTACTAATTGATTTTAAAATTGTAAGTTTGAAAGGTGGTTTTCTTTTAAAGGCAAATAAATGTTTTAAAAATTGAGATGGTTTTTCTTAGTTTGAGCTCCCTTAGCTCGGGACACGTGTTAGGTCCCGGGTTGGGGTGCTCACAGTTGCAACACCCAAGGTAACACCTTCTGTTTCTAAAGCTTCGAAGTCTTCTATCAGTGAGTTTGCGTATTCTGAGTCCTCTGATTTTATTGAGAAAGAGTTTGAAGATGTGAATGTTGCTTTTCCAAAACCTTACTTTTCATTGGAATTTTATCGAAAAGAAAATATAGAGTTTTGGTTGAGACATAGTGACACGAAAATTCTCAAATAAAAGTACATTGACGAGGTTGATTTCAAAAAGCATGGTGTATTTCAGTTCTTGGAGGATAGAAATTTTTTGAAAGCTAACTTGCATCCTTCGAAATTTGTCGAAGCTATTGTCAAAAATTTCTATGCCAACCTAGAAAATGAGAAGCCCGATCAATTTGGAAAGGTGTTTTTAAGGAACAAAATTTTTTCTATTACCCCCTCTTTGATCAAAAAAACTTTGGGACTCCCAAATATGGATGATGGTCCTATTGTTCATAAGGATGAAATTTCTAGGTTTATCTCTCATAATGTCGTGCATGAATGGACCAAGAATCCCAATCTCAAAACCAAAGTTCATTTTCTTGCTTCCCGTCTCACTTCACTCTTTGCCGTGCTTCACAACCTTTGTATTTTTAATTGGGTTCCTACTTCTAACGAGCAATATGTCACATTGCAACAAGATGAAATCATGTACAAGTTAGGAAAGAATCAAAGGGTGAACTGGGGTAGATTGATTTTCAAACATTTGGCTTCGTGGGGTAGAAGAAAAGACATTACAATGTTTCCTTACCCTTCCTTAATATTCCAAATTTTGAAAGCTCAAAAAATTCCCATTGAAGAGTCGGATGAGTACACTCCTAGTCTTGATCTCTATGCTATAGATTCTCAGCTGATTAAGAAGAACACCAAGAGTGTGAGGTACACAGGTGATCTTCCTTGGTCCAAGATAAATGAATTTGGGTCAAGTGAATGCGGTTCATGCTCAGGATGTTACTCATACTGTTACCCCGAATGTTACTCCAAAATCTTCGAGTTTTTCAGGTACTGATGCAGCTAATGTTCTAGCAAATGTGTATAATTTGTTGGGGAATGCTTCACCAACAATACCGAAGACCACATTGTTGGCGTTTCTCCACAAACAAACTTCTGCCATTGCCAAAATTGTACAAGGATGGGCTAAGCTCAAGGAAATTACTGATGAGTTTATCCGGCAGGTTTCTTCCCAAACAGGGGGAGATAATAGTGCTGATGGAGCTGGTCCAAGTGGTGGTGGTGGTGGTGGAGATGCCAGTGGTGTTGCTGCAGATGTTACTGAAGGTGCTGCCACAGATGCTGGAGATGAAGAAGGGGAAGAACAGGAGGAAGAAGAAGTTGATGATGAGCAAGAAGAGTGATTGCAAACCTTGTCTGAAGGTTGATGTTGCCACTCTTATGGTTATGGTACTTTGGTGGTTGAAAAACAATTTACTTTTATGTTTTTATTTGGAATATGTTTTAAATACTTTGGTGGTTTGTTTTATTTGCTTTTGGTTTAAACTTTTAGGGTTGTTTGAACATGAAGTAGCTTAGTAGCTTTGGTTTATCTTTGGTTCTTTAGGTTGCTAGTTATTTGGAAAACTTATTTTGGAAAATATGTTTTGATAACTAGTATTTTTGTGATAAATCATTGTGATTGTTAATTCCTTGATTATGGGGGAGTTGATAACTATGAAGTTACTCTGTTATGGCTAACTTTTTCTTGTAGGGATCAGCACTTTAGAGTTTGGAAAGAAATTATAAATTATGGGGGAGATTGTTAGTACAGACTGTGGGTGTTACCACAGGTGCTATCACTGGCAGTTGGGTGTTACCCGAACTGGAATGATTTGTAATTTAATAATTCTTTCCATATTATGTTATATCCTAATGTCTAATATTATTTGCAATATATTTGTGTTTGTTGGTCTATATTTCAGGTTAATACATGATTTGATTAATTGCTAGAAACAAGAAAGAAGTTGTTGAAGGAGTTATTCGTAAATGGGAGATTTACGGATAACTTTGCTTGGGCCATATTATTTGTTGATAAAAGAAAAACGTGGGAAGACCAAGTCTTGGAGTTGTTGCTTATTATTAGAAGAGTACAATTGCAAGAAAGCAAGAGAGTACAAGGTGATAAAGCAAGGACTTGGGCATCATGTTTCGGTTGCTACATTTGAGGAGGAGTTGGCGCATGAAGATGAATTCAAGCCAAGAATATTCTCCACTCCTCTCACACGATTTTAACATCAAGGACTGTTATTTTGGAGTAGCCTCCAAGGCAATTGAAGGCTATAAATAGGCTAGGTGTGATTCATTTGAAGTATGCCAAATATCAAATATCAAACACACACACCTTAGCACAAGCGAGACAAAGTTCCTTTGGTTCGCATAATCCTTCCTCCCTTGTGATTCTAGCTTAAACACTGAGTGTTTAAGAGAGTGTTGGCTAAGGATAGGATTCGTGCTTTGTTTCATTAGTTCCATAGAGCATTATCATTGTTTTAGCTATAGGGAACTTTCGAATTTGTAATTGTTCTATATTGATTATAAAGTCTTCGCCATCTAGGCACATTCAAGTTATATATTTATATAACTTGAGAAAATTATATCTTGTGTTATTTATTCCCGCTGCACAAAGTTTTTACAAACTATTTACTTTGGTGTGTGTGTGCTGTCTGTCAGTGTATTATCCAAGGTGTTGGGTAACATCTACGGTAACATCTCTTTCCAGTGAAGTCATTGACAATTTCAGAATCCGATCGTGCAAACATAGCCCTTATTTCTATTCGATTAAAGATAGTGTTAGACTATATTAAACGCAACGTTCATCATGTGGAAGACGATGATAATCTCAGGTACTAAGGATTCCAATGACACGATTATCATGAGATTTAATCATGACAACAGACCATGTCATAAATCTCATAAGTAGGTCAAGTCCAGTACTCGTTCTCTAGCAAGTACCCATAAGTGTAATGTGCATCTCCATTCATATAATCATCTCCATGATTATCCATTACCAACTTATACTAGTTGTTCACAACAACTAGGGACGCAGTTCAATATAATAAACATGCAAAATATATAATGAACCAAATAAACATGCTCTATAATAAATGATAAAGATGATACATAACGGTTCAAGTTAAACATAACTATAGCCTAGGGCACTACACCTACAATCTCCCACTTGCACTAGGCTCCATCAATGTATCTAATACCCATGGACCTCACATGACCATCATGATTTGCTTGCGCGAGGGGCTTTGTAAGCGGATCCCCAATGTTATCATCGGTTGATACTTTGCATGTCTTAACGTCTCCTCGATCAATGAACTCTCAAATGAGATGGAAACATCTAAGTATGTGTTTGGATCACTGATGTGACCTTGGTTCCTTTGCTTGCGCAATGGCACCATTATTGTCACAATAAAGTTCCACCGGATTAGTAATACTTGTAACAACTTCCAAGTCACTAATGAACCTCTTGATCCAAACTGCCTCATTAGCTGCATCGGATGCCACTATTCGGCCTCAGTAGTAGAATCAGCAATAGTACTCTGCTTGGAACTCTTCCAACATATCGCACCTCCGTTAAGCATAAACATAAATCCCGACTGCGGTCGGAAATCATCTTTTTCGGTTTGGAAGCTAGCATCTGTGTAACCTCTTACAACAAGATCTTCTTCCATACCTCCAAATGCCAAGAACGCATCCTTAGTCCTTCTTAAGTATTTAAGGATCGTCTCAACTGCTATCCAATGGTTCATATCAGGATCAGATTGGTATCGACTTGTCATGCTTAGAGCATACGAGACGTTGGGTCTAGTACAAATCATGGCATACATGACAGATCCAAATGCCGGAGCATATGGAACTTCATTCAATCCCTTTTGCTCACCAGTTGTCATAAGACAATGAGTATTGCTAAGAGTAACACCATGACCCATTGACAAGTTACCTTTCTTAGAATCTTCTAAGAACCTTGTCAATGTGAGTACTTTGACTCAAACTAATTTATCCTTTTAGATCTATCTCTATAGATCTTGATGACAAGGATGTAAGCGGCTTCACCCATATCTTTCATTGAGAAAACTTTCCTTGACCAAGACTTGACAGTCTTAAGTGTCGGAACTTCATTTTTCCAATGAGTAAGATATCATTGTAATAAAACAATAGAAATAATACTACGCTCCCACTGAATTTCATTTTTTGCCTTACAAATGGTATAATTGGAACCATCTTGAGTTGGCGGTTTGTTACGACTATGCTGACAATCCATAGTGACTACTACAAGGATCGATTCTCAATAGAGTCGAGAGAAGTCTCTGATACCAATTGATAAATATTGTAGCTAGGATTGTTCTGGAAATCAACCATTTGTGCGTAACAATGATCACACAAGTGTAAGTATAACTTAACAGACAAGTGAACACCAACAAAATTAAGGTAAAAACGCAACGGAATATTAAAACACAAAATTAAACTGATTTAAAGCAGGAAATATACTAATAACAAATTGTTAAACACTTCAGCAAAACGAAACTTGCTTAAAAACATTCATTAATCAAAGAACTTGAAGAGTACAATTTATAGAAAACAATTACAATGAAAGGAAGAAAAGGAATAAAATGATAAAATGAGTTCTTGAAACAAGAACAAATCTAAGCACTAAACAACCTTGAATAACTAAAAGACTTAGATCAAAATACTTCAAAAACAAGAAGGACTATTTGTGAGAAACTTGATTATGCTATGAAAGCTCTAGAATCCGTGGAGAAAAATGGTTGACTCCTTATTCATTATATAGCCGCTCCATTCCAACCTATAAGAGTCCTACATAAATAAAAGATAAATACTAAAATAAGAGATTAATAGGTTAGTCAACAAGATAACTATAAAAAATACTTATCCTAAATAAAACCTACCTAAGATAAAGGGGCAATTACCAATTGGTCCCTAATTCTAATGAATTCAACCAACTAATCCATGGAATATGGAAATCTACCATCAAGTCCTTCCATTGTAAATAGACACACATGCCCTTGATATATTTGACAAAATTACACAAATGTCACCGCTTAAGTGATGTGGATGCATGTGGTCCATTCCCCATCTCCCCCTCTGCACTTTCTTTCTCTCTCTTCCTTTTTTTCCCTCAAAACTTTAAAATGAAATATCTTAAGATCTAGAAATCAAAAAAAAAATCTGAAACCACCGGTGTGTTCGTATCGTCAATACGAATCAAACTAGTAGCATCAACATATAATCTGGAGCAAATTTCAGAAGTTCACAGTTTTTACAAAGTTCACAGTTGTTTTTGTTAAGTTCACAGTTATTTTTTACATTTGTTCTAAAAACAATTAAGATAAGTTTACAGTTGTTTTAGCTAAATTCATAATTTATGCATGAAAATGATTATTATTTACTTAATTCACATATTTTTTCAGTTAAGTTCACAGTTATTTTTAGTTAAGTTCATAGTTGTTTTTAGTCTTTTATAGCCTTTATTTTTGCAATTTTATGAGATTATTTGACCTATTTGTTAAGTTCACTGTTGTTTTTTGTTAAGTTCACAGTTGTTTTAGTCCTTTATGACCTCTATTTTTGCAATTTTATGAGATTATTTGACATATTTGTTATGTTCACAGTTGTTTTTACTTAAGTTCACTGTTGTTTTTTGTTAAGTTCACAGTTGTTTTAGTACTTTATGGCCTCTAATTTTGCAATTTTATGAGATTATTTGACCTATTTGTTAAGTTCACGGTTGTTTTAGTCCTTTATGGCATCTATTTTTACAATTTTATGAGATTATTTGACATATTTGTTAAGTTCACAGTTGTTTTTAATTAAGTTCACAGTTGTTTTAGTTAAGTTCGCAGTTGTTTTTAGAATTTTATAGTCTTTATTTTTTAAATTTTATGAGATTATTTGACCTATTTGTTAAGTTCACTGTTGTTTTTTGTTAAGTTCACAGTTGTTTTAGTCCTTTATGACTCTATTTTTGTAATTTTATGAAATTATTTGACATATTTGTTATGTTCACAGTTGTTTTTACTTAAGTTCAATGTTATTTTTTGTTAAGTTCACAGTTGTTTTAGTCCTTTATGACCTCTATTTTTGCAATTATGGGTCCCACTATATTAAAAAATAATGGGAGTGGGAGAAGGGTTGTGAGAGGGAAGACGTGAGTGGATATGACAAGTTTGACCCATAATTTAAATGTGTGAGAGAGAAAATTTAGTGGGTATAATAGAATATTAATAAACATTATCCATTTTAGAAAATGTGAAGCTTCTAACGGGACGCTATTTTGGGTAATTGGTGAAGCTTTTCTTGGGACGGAGAGAGTATATTTTTTATTGATAGACCAAAATGTCCTTTAACATATTAATGAGCCACTGTAACATTTTATAATACCAAAAATGTCCTTCAAATTTAAATTCAAATTAAATTTTGGTGCTAAATACAACACATATTCGATATTCCCCAATCCAGTTTTCTTCAGTCCAATTCATGCTGAATTTTTTTGCTAATCTGTCTTAGCCATATAATCATCCCAGCTTCTTACTTCACCCACAAAATCATAATACATCCCAAATAGCACCATTATAATATTAACTTAGAACCTAAAAACTCATAGAATATCTCAACTCATTTTGCCCTCTTCTCACCTTTGCATCATCACCAGTACCACTCTTTTGTAGCTCAGAAACATCATACTCATCAACCCGTTTAACCAGCTCCAAACATCTCGACCCATTTGACCCAACGTGTATTCTGAAAAGATCCGGGTGTTTCAAAACAATGGTTTTATCAAAATCATGAGGCAAACCCAGATCCCATTTCAAAGGGTGAATCGTTTGGAAGGGCAAGGACTGTTTCTTGGTCATCATGAGGAGTCTGCATAGCTTTTCAACAAGACCCAGTTTCTTGGTTGATCAAGAATTGGGCTAAATTGGTGAGACAGAAGCAAGGCAGGGAGGGGTATTTAGGGAGAGGGAATTCTTGAAAGAGATTGGGGTAACGGCGGATGAAACGGAGGGTGGGGATTGTGAGATTGAGAATTTTTTGGGATTGGGAGAGGGATTTGGAGGTGAGCAGTTTCGTCTAGCACAAATACTCAACAACACCATTGACGCCGAACGCCTCCTTGATTTCGAAGTAGATCTGAAGAGAATGGGGTTGATTTTGTATAGATCTGGAGTTAGGAAGATACTCCAAAAATTGATGGCTGAAAATCATCGTCCAATTACTGCTCAACAGTGACATTAGTGGTGTTTGTAGCCCTTTGCTTGGTTGGGGTTTGGCTGATGACATCGTCATCTGTAGTTCTGATGAAGGGAGGGTGGCCGGAGATACGGAGGGGAGTGGTGGCAGGAGAGTGAGAGAGAGATGGTCTCCGGAGTAGGGGAGATGGTCGCCGGAGGTGGGAAGGAAGAGGTCGCCGGAGGGGAAGGGGAAGGGTCACCAGAAGAATGGTAGAGAGAGAAAGTGAGAGAAGAGAGAGAGAGAGAGGGAATGGTTTTTTATTTTTGGGTAAGGGTTAGTTTGGGTGAAGGACTAAATGGAATTTTGATTATGATGCCAGACTAGCCGGTTAAATTTTAAAATACTTGTCTAAATTGATCTTTTCACTTAGGATGAAGGACCCATTGGTAATTTTCCCTAAGATAAATACAAACTTCCTAAATTATTTACAAACTAATTTAAGTAAATATTTATACCAGAATTACTAAAATTAAAAGAGATATTCTAGAGTATTTCATACTCTTTCGGTATCTATTTAGCACTGAAATGTTCCTTGCGAGACTTCAGCTTGTAGGTGGCCGATCTTACTCTCTTATGTGAATTTGATTATTTCATCTCTTAGGAAGAAGAAGAAGATTAAGATTTTACAGGGAAATGGAGAAGAAAAGCAAAGTCATATGGTGTGGGTAATGGTCAACATTTTAGAGGAGAGATAGGGGTGTAAATGGTTCGGTTTTGTTCGATTTAGGTCAATTCACGGAAAGAACCACTAGTGATCGATTTGGAAAAATCTCAAACCGAATCGAACCATGAAAAAATTTAAACCAAACCAAACGCCCATAGTTTGGTTCGAACTGCGGTTTGATTTTACGGTTCGAACCGCGATTTAAACCACAGTTCAAACCATGATTCAAACCATGAAATAGATCACGACTTACACCATTAATTAGAACATGGTTTCAGATTACACAATTTATTGTCATGTTTGGTTGAATTTTTTAGACATAACATAAAGGAAAAATTCAAAATTTAAATGAAATTGTGCTTCAATGTTTATGATAACAACAAGCCATCTGAGTACTTGTAATGGTATGTGCTAAAAAGTGAATTAACATTATTACATGAAGATTAATAAAAAAAAAAAAAGGGTTATGGGCTAAAACCCATGAATATAATTAGGTGTTTTCAAATATAACTGTGAGGTGCAGATGAAAGATATGAATATCTACGGTTAATATTGAACAGTTTGGTGGTTTGGTATATCGGTTCGATTTTGTGGTTCGGTCTCGCGGTCTCGAACCGTAGTTTGGGGGTCCAGATAGCAGACCAAATCGAACCACACAGTTTGACAATTTTTGGAATCGAACCAAACCACTATTGCTTGAAAACCGAACTAAAATGCGTAATTTGATTTGGTTCGATTCCGAATCGCGGTTTGAAACGAACCACTCATACCAATAAAGAGAGCATTAAATGTGGAAATTTCAAGAGGAATGAGAAATGGCAAATATGAAAGATTAATAATGTAACTAGTCTTTTTTATGTTTAGGTGCGAATTTGAGAGGGAAAATGAGTGAGATAAAATGCTATATACACTTAAGTCATTATATATATGTATTATATATATGTATATATATATATATATATATATATATATATATATATATATATATATATATATATATATATATATATATATATATATATATATATATAATATTTATTAATCTGGGGTATTATTTACATTATTTCGTTATTTCGATGTGTTAAATTATTTATAATTTTGGATATTATTTCTAACTTTGATACGCAGGGGCAGATCAACAGTAGTGTCTGGTGTTGCCCAGGTAACCCTAATTTTATTTATTTTTGCAAAACGACGTCATTTTTGACCTGTTTTAAAGAACAAATAAGACCAAATGTATCGCGCCTAGTGAAACCTATTATCTATTATGTATGTAAACATTTTGAATTTTAGTTTCACACCAATTTTTTTATTTTTTTAATAAAAAACAGGTAACATCAAAATATTTGGTGTAGATCCGCCACTGTTGATAGGTTGCATTGTTTATAATTTTATCCATGTGGGAAATATTAATTGATAAGGAAACACTAAAAAAAGATAAAAATTGTAACTATTTTTAGTGAAACAGACAAAAAGTATTACTCCCTCCGACCCACTTCAACTTCAAGGTTCTTACTTTTCTTTTTGGTCCGTCCCATTTTAAGATTTCCTTCCATAAATGGCAAGTTTTGAATATATTTATACCCTTATGATTTAATATATTTACAATAAAATCATTCATTATATCTTTATAAAGTTAATATATTTACAAAAAAACCAATCATTAACTTACTATTCCTCCCACTCATTCTCTCTCCTATTAAATATTTTTAATTTTTACATTCTCTCTCCTCTAATCTTCTACCTATTTTCAAAAAAATCAATCATTAACTACTATTCCCTACCCCACATTTAACTTTTACATTATCTCTCTTCTATTCTAAATAACACAAACAAATTTTTTTCTTAAGAAAGAAGCGTGAAACTCACACCAAGAAACCTTGGTGTGGGACGGAGGGAGTACTATTTATTTATAGTTGTTTCATAATAGTGTAATTTACTTTTGTCTCATATTATGTTTAATTTTTATATTTTAGTGCCTCATTCATTATTTCAAAATTAAATAAAAAATTATACTCCCTCCGTCTCATTCGAAGCGTCACTTTTTACCCAAAAGGGTGTCCCGTTTAAAGAGTCATCCTTTCCTAAAAAGGAAATATTTTATTAATATTCTATTACCCATCCACTATTCCCTCCACTAATTCTCTCTCCTCTACACTCACAACACTTTTTAAATTCACTATTTCCTCCACTAATTCTCTCTCCTATTTTCAAATTACACTCACAACATTTTTTCTTTCCACACTTTTTCTTAATTTGCGTGCCACCCCTAAAATGGCAACGCTTCTTGATGGAGGAAAACTCCCTCTTGTAATAAAAATATCGAGCAAGTGTACTCACTACCGGTGTAGCAGTATGCAAATGCAGGGGTCGAATCCACAGAAACTCGTTGGTAAACAAATAAGGCGAAAGCAGTGAATAAGTAACCACAGTTTATATTGATTTGATTTAAAACTAAAAGCATAAACTAAATAACACAAACTAACTAAGCAATAAAACAGATTATGAGTAGAGATTCGTAGATTGGATTTCACTTCACCATCATTCTATGCAGAATTTTACTTATAAAACATTAACTCAACTTCTAGGGTTCATTCACTTTAGCTAGGATCGACACGGTTAGGTGGCCGGATTACAATCCTAATTATTCTCTTAATATTGTGAATTCTATTACGGTTCCACAATAGGCCAAGAATAAATTAAGAACGAAAGAATAAAAGAACCTAATATTGATCCGCTTCTATTACGGCACAGACCAAATTATTCAATCAATAGTGGTCAATGTATAAATCGCCCAAATTAATGGCTCAATAAATATCCAATTATTCAAAGATGAGTTCTTATCTTAACATACGTCTCGAATCCAAGAACAAGAAATTAAAATCTATTGATGAACTAAAAGGAATTAAATAGAAAGAATTAAAAATATTATTGCATAGAAATCCGGTGAAGATCAAACCAATCTACAAATCTAATAAATTAGCTACTCATAATTTACAAATAATAAAAACCTGGAATGAATCGTAATCCTTCTTCTTCAATGTCGTGGCTGCTGTGCAATTATATAGCAAATAGGGCAAAAATCAATGGTCCAAGGCGAGAAAAGTCGAAACTGCCCTTGCTGAAAACGTCAAAATGTTGCTGGAATCGACGTAGCGCGGTCTCCTGGCCGGCCCTTGGCCCCAAATGGCCCCAAGCAGCAAGCCTTTCCTCGGCCATGGAATTGGTTTGGCCAGCCATGAATTGTTTTGTTTTATATAATTAGTATACTCGTTTTGTCCCGCTATCTTGCAGTCGCACTTTGACCACTTTAACGACTTTTTCTGCGCTTCGCTCTTTGGACTTTTATTTTTCATTTTAACTCATGAATTTTTATAAATCAAATTCGTCCGAAAATTCCATATTCCCAGTTCAGTCCCTGAATTTTCCAATATTTCCAATTTAGTCCAAAAGCTTCCAAATGCCAGTTTAGTCCTTGAGCTCGTAATTTCAGTTTTTTTTTCCTTCTCTGCTCCGCTCCACTTTATTCCTTTTGCAATTTTTAGCCATAAAATGCACCTTTAATCAGCTCTATACCCTGTACTCATAAAATACTCACAAACCACATCAAATATACATAAAACTCGGGAATCAAACTCAAGGAAAGCCTAAAAGTGCATCATTTGGATGGGTAAATACACATCCATCAAACACCCACAAACTACCCTTTTGCTCGTCCCGAGTAAAACAAAACTAAAAGAAGTAAAATAAAACTACTCTAAATAAAATATTAAAACAAAATAATTATTTTTGGGATGTTCTATCACAGATGAGTCATTGGCCATACAAGTCTCAGATTTTCACCAACACACATAATCAACAAGTGCCACCACAGTAATGGGATTATAATCACATTGAAGCATAAAACTCACAATTTTCCACCGCGGCATGAATGATGAATGAATTATGGGAGGTCACTGCCAACAACCTAAGATTGTTTATGGATTCACTAAGTGATGCTCTTAATAAATATGTCATAGACAGTACAACCCAAAAAGGACACTCATATGCATATTTACACGATTGTCAACCCGGTTACTCGATATTGAAAGAATAATATGGCTTAAAAGTTAAGTGCGAAAGATCGCAGGGCTAGGTTCATGGTTACAAATGAAGGTAAAGACATACGAAAGCAAGAAAGTGTAACTAGAAAGTCTTCTTTTATCACAATACACCCTCACATTGATGATAATTTCTCCACTCACCCTTATTACTTCCCAATGTGCCAACCCACAAACTAAAACTTTTTCATACATTGACATGGGGTTGGGCACATTCCATTACTTTCTTTGGTCACCTTTACACAAAATTTCCACTTTACATTAGAGAGGGCAAGGCTTTTTTTTTTTTTTTTTGCTTTGCACAATTACATCACGAAGAATGTGCATTCAATATTTTTTTTTTCAAGCCCCTCTTTTCATTACATAACATGACCCTTTTCTTTATTTTCGTGACCACTTTCCACTCGATCCTTTGATTATCAAAACATCCCCCAAAATATCCCCATTCTTTCCCTAGTTTCACTTTCTTGAAAAGGTGAGAAAATAGTGTATAAGCTAAAATAGTGGGATAATGAGGGTACAAACGAAGGCGAATGGTGGTCTAAAATAACCTCCCACTTTGTGAGAGATTCCATTCTTTTTCAAGCTCAAAAGGGGTTCTAGCGGAAAATTTTATATAAGTGACTAGAAAGTTTAAGGCTCACAAAAAGGGATTCAAAGAATAGCCATATATATCAAGTAACCTATTGACGTGTTATTGACAATCATGCAAACATGTTCTAGGGACCCCGAGAATACACAAAGTGATCCCATAAAAGGCACCTAAGTTGATGACAATGACCAAGAATATGATACGGAAGTGAGAGGTGGTGCAATCATAATTTAAATGTTTCAATGCAATCCCAATCACCACACTAATAATAGCACATGTGATTTTAAATTTTAGCACACTCTAATCATCACAGACTTTGGCCAACATTCCAACTATGAAAAGAACAAAATTTTTTAAATTTTTCTATTTTTTTAGAGGGTGACACTATATACACTCCCCTATAAACCCACAAACTCGGAGAGATGTCTACCCCCAAACTCAAAACATGCTATGTCCTCAGAGCAAAGAGAACAAAAGCGTGCCTTGGGCTTGACGGATAGCAAGACACTACTAAACAGTAATTAACATAAAAATAAAACACACCTCATTGGGTTGCCTCCCAAGCAGCGCATTTGGTTAAAGTCGTTAGCCCGACTATGGTCCCAATCTTACTTGGCCTTTGCTTTGAGACCTTTGGACCATCTCTTCTCCTCACGGGCACAAACGCCCTTCTCTTTCCATTTCAGCTCTCCATTGTCCACAAGTAGGGGTAAAGCCACATTTATTTTTGAAACTTTACGCTTTTGCTTACCCCTTTTTCTTTTCCTTTTATTGGGGTTTCCACCCCCAAACTCAACCTTTTCTGCAACCTGCAGAACACCATTCTCACAACCAAGATCAAGAGAGTTATCATGCACAAAAATATTTAAAAATATAGAATCAGATAAATCACTATAACTCTCCCCACTAACTTTACGTTTTGAAGGCCCTTGTGGTAGATGTGATGGAATCGACTTTTTATGGGAGTCGTGTGGGGTGTGATACGACCCGTTACTCCTAGAGTATTGGTCGGCCTTAATGTTACTAGCCATGGGATAAACGTCCGCATTATCCCCACTTTTCTCACATCCATTCACATCATATTTGACAATCGGTAAATCGGTTATGGCTCCTACAAAACCATCTTTGGGAAAGGGTTTCTTATCATTTTTAAGCATACAAAACTTACATTCCTCCCCCATAGCTCTCAATGACACCACCCCTTGACACACATCAATGGTGGCCTTAGTGTCAAACATAAATGGCCTCCCAAGTAGAATGGGAGTTTTCAGTTGTTCCTCACTTGATCCCTCCATACACATCACATAAAAGTCAATAGGGATAATGATTTTATCAATTTTAACCAACACCCCTTCAATAACCCCTAAAGGTATTTTGATTGAGAGATCCGCCAATTGCAAATCTCTCATGGGTGGTTTCAACTCACATACCCCCAAACTTCTAAAAACATGAAAGGGCATCACATTAACACTTGCCCCAAGATCCAACAAACCTTTAAAATTTTGACCCCCTAAAGAAATTGGGATAGTGAAACACCCGGGGTCTTTTTGAACATGATTAACTTTTTCATTCTCATTAACATCATCATTATTATCAAAACAATCAATATTATCAAGAGAAGATAGAAATACCTCCTCGATTTCCTCACTCTCATCCCACACTGTCGTGATTGACTTTGCTTGCTCAGGTGGGTTCTTCTCTTTCATCAACTCTTGGGCAACCTTCACAAGTTGCTCTACTTGTGTGCCCATCTTTTCAAACGCAAAGATTCGTATTTCTCGTTGCTTTCTTTGCATCTCCATCCTTAACTGCTGGACTGCCAGCTCCCAAGGCTCTTTATCATGTTGTCCAGGTGGTGGCACATGAAGAGGTCTCACTTGCTGATTATGATGGCCACCCCATGGATTGTAGTTACCATATTGGTTGCCTTGGGGTGGTGGCCTTGGTGCATATCCATTGAAAGCATGTGCCTGTTCAGGATTATACAAGAAATTTGCTGCACTTGGACACATATTAGTCACATGAGATGATAAACCACAATTTGTACAATAATCAGTAATAACATTGGCACCAGCAGAAGTGCCACAGACAGTCAATTTATCAATTTTATTATTTAACAGTGCAATTTGCTTGGACAAATTATCAGTAGCAGTCAAATCCAATACCCCCCTTGTTCTACCCCTCGAACTCTTTTGTTGAGAATTAGCACTCAACATCTCGTATAATGCTTTAGTCTCGTTCGGGGTCTTGGCTCCTATCGAGCCTCCAGCAGCATTGTCAACCATTGATTGACCATTGTCATTCAAGCCATCATAAAAGGCTTGGTTCAGTGAGGGTAGTGTGAAATTGTGTTGGGGACATTGCATTAACATTGTATTAAATCTTTCCCATGCCTCATGAAAGGGTTCCCCCATATCTTGGGAAAATGTCATCAATTTCTGTCTAAAGCTAGCCAACAAATGATGTGGGTAATATCTTTTAAGGAACACATCTTGTAATTCTCCCCAAGTACTAATGCTGCTCGGTGCAAGCATCATCAACCATGTTTTAGCCACTCCTTTAAGAGTGTAAGGAAAACACTTCAGTCTAATTTGCTCCTCAGTCACTCCCTGTCTTAACAAAAATTGAGCAACAACAGTAATATACTCTTTCAGGAACATGAGTGCATCCTCGCCAGGCAATCCGTGAAAGCTTGGCAATATGGTAAAGTATTGTCCTTTGACCTCTAAATTTTTGGCTGCATCGGACAGCACTATGCAAGAGGTAGATGTGTCTACCCTAGGTCTCAGGAAATCATTCATAGTCTGCGCCGGTGGTTCTGCCATCTCGGCTTTTTCTTCCTCTACCTCGGTGGTGGAGGGTTCTGATTCGATGTCCGAATCTGAAAAGAGAGGATTAAAGAGGGGATTGCCCTCAAATTCTTCCTCAAGTCTATTTATGTTATCGTCCAATGGCACCAATGTAGGCTTCAAAGAACGACGACCTTGCATTCACTACTTAACCTACTTGTTTACTTGCAACAAGTCCCCGGCAACGGCGCCAAAAACTTGATGGAGGAAAACTCCCTCTTGTAATAAAAATACCGAGCAAGTGTACTCACTACCGGTGTAGAAGTATGCAAATGCAGGGGTCGAATCCACAGAGACTCGTTGCTAAACAAATAAGGCGAAAGCAGTGAATAAGTAACCACAGTTTATATTGATTTGATTTAAAACTAAAAGCATAAACTAAATAACACAAACTAACTAAGCAAGAAAACAGATTATGAGTAGAGATTCGTAGATTGGATTTCACTTCACCATCATTCTATGCAGAATTTTACTTATAAAACATTAACTCAACTTCTAGGGTTCATTCACTTTAGCTAGGATCGACACGGTTAGGTGGCCGGATTACAATCCTAATTATTCTCTTAATATTGTGAATTCTATTACGGTTCCACAATAGGCCAAGAATAAATTAAGAACGAAAGAATAAAAGAACCTAATATTGATCCGCTTCTATTACGGCACAGACCAAATTATTCAATCAATAGTGGTCAATGTATAAATCGCCCAAATTAATGGCTCAATAAATATCCAATTATTCAAAAATGAGTTCGTATCTTAACATACGTCTCGAATCCAAGAACAAGAAATTAAAATCTATTGATGAACTAAAAGGAATTAAATAGAAAGAATTAAAAATATTATTGCATAGAAATCCGGTGAAGATCAAACCAATCTACAAATCTAATAAATTAGCTACTCATAATTTACAAATAATAAAAACCTGGAATGAATCGTAATTCTTCTTCTTCAATGTCGTGGCTGCTGTGCAATTATATAGCAAATAGGGCAAAAATCAATGGTCCAAGGCGAGAAAAGTCGAAACTGCCCTTGCTGAAAACGTCAAAATGTTGCTGGAATCGACGTAGCGCAGTCTCCTGGCCGGCCCTTGGCCCCAAGCAGCAAGCCTTTCCTCGGCCATGGAATTGGTTTGGCCAGCCATGAATTGTTTTGTTTTATATAATTAGTATACTCGTTTCGTCCCGCTATCTTGCAGTCGCACTTTGACCACTTTAACGACTTTTTCTGCGCTTCGCTCTTTGGACTTTTATTTTTCATTTTAACTCATGAATTTTTATAAATCAAATTCGTCCGAAAATTCCATATTCCCAGTTCAGTCCCTGAATTTTCCAATATTTCCAATTTAGTCCAAAAGCTTCCAAATGCCAGTTTAGTCCTTGAGCTCGTAATTTCAGTTTTTTTTTTCCTTCTCTGCTCCGCTCCACTTTATTCCTTTTGCAATTTTTAGCCATAAAATGCACCTTTAATCAGCTCTATACCCTGTACTCATAAAATACTCACAAACCACATCAAATATACATAAAACTCGGGAATCAAACTCAAGAAAAGCCTAAAAGTGCATCATTTGGATGGGTAAATACACATCCATCACTTCTACCGGGACGGAGGGAGTATTTTCTTCGTTCGAAAAAGTTTGTTTCACTTAAGCTTTACGATTTATCTAACTTGTGCCCTTAAGGCACACGTTAAATTTCTTAAATAAGAAAATCAATGTTTTTATTAAGCTTACTTTAACTTATGTATTTCCATAATTAAATTTAGTTTAACCTATTCATTTCCATAATTATAGAAATATTTTTTTATATATCTAAACTTACATATTTTTATAAAAGCATAAAAATATATTGATTTCCTTATTTAAAGAGCTTAATGTGTGCCCTAAGGGCACACATTAGAAAAACCGTTGACTTTATTTAAAGAGCTTAATGTGTGCCCTAAGGGCACACGTTAGAAAAACCGTTGACTTTATGGTCAATTAAATTGAATTTTGATCATAATTTTATGAAAATATAGATATTTTTATACAATTTTAAAAATTGTTATTGATATTATTTTAAATGGTGAAATAATTACCATTTTTAAAATTACATAAAGATATTTAGGTTTTCAAAAATTTATGAGTTGCTCTTATGAAAAACTAGTTTTTCATAACATTAGGAAAAACGTGTTTTTGGACCCGGTTAAACTTGTGATACGCGTATTGAACCGGAGACCGGTTCAGTAACAAAATTGGACCGTCTTTTGTCAAATCAATTCCAAATGAACACACAGTCACACACAGTAAAACACAGAGTTACGACGTCGCAACAGAGAAATTCATCGAGCTAAATCAAAATTCAATCGAAAATCATTCTGTTTCAGTCGATTTAGGTAATATATGATTCACTGTCAATTATAGACTATGAATTCATATATTTACAATCGTTCCTAATTGTTTTATTCAATACTGTCGATTTTTTATTAGGTTAAGATGGGCTTACGTGATTTTGAAGATGAAACTGGAAGTAACGCTACTGTAACTGATCGAATTCAGCACGAAGATGAAACTGGAGATAATGCTACGGCAATTGATCGAATTCAGCACGAAGATGAAACTAGAGATAATGCTACTGTAATTGATCAAATTCTGCACGAAGTTGATGATAATCACGATACAGGTAAGCCAATTTCATAATGCCAGTATCACTTATTTGGAGTGCCAGTTTGTGTTATTGAGCTCCAGTTTGTGTTATTTTGTAGCTTTAGCCACTGTCTTGTTATTGAAGTGCCAGTTTGTGTTGTTAGGAGTGCCAGTTTGACTTATTGAAGTTCCAGTTTGTGTTATTTGTAGCTTCAGCCACTTTGTTGTTATTGAAGTGCCAGTTAGTGTGGTTTGAAGTGCCAGTTTTAAATTTATAATGTGCCAGTGTTTTTTTAATATTTTCCAGTGATTATTGTTTAGAGTGTCAGTAATTATTTGTTCATTAAAGTGCCAGATTGTGTTATTTGGATTGCCAGTTTGTGTTATTTGGAGTGCCAGTTTTAATTTTTTAGGATACTTTGTTCATTGAAGTGCCAGTTTGTGTTGTTAGATGTGCCAGTATCACTTATTTGGAGTGCCAGTTGTGTTATTGAGCTACAGATTGTGTTATTTTGTAGCTTTAGCCACTGTCTTGTTATTGAAGTGCCAGTTTGTGTTGTTAGGAGTGCCAGTATCACATATTTGGAGTGCCAGTTTGACTTATTGAAGTTCCAGTTTGTGTTGATTTTTTAATGTGCCATCAAATAAGTAATACTGGTACATTCAAAAATTAAAACTGGCTCTTCAAATCAAACTAACTGGCACTTCAAAACTAAAGAAAAATATATTATACAGTAGTTATTATTGATTAAAAAAAAAAACTACAAACAAACAAGCCAACTCAACAAACAAACCACTAAACACATAACAAATTATTCATTCATTCATGCTCTCCATAAACTTATAGAGTGCAGAGTGCTGGAACATATCATGCTCTCCATAAGCTTTAGTTGCCCTTCGATCCTTGGCATGTAACAGAAGAGAATCCCAAATCCATGTTGATTTCTTGCTGTTCTTATTATCACAGAATGGGCATTGAAGTTTATCTGAACTGTTCCACAAACTATAATATCCCTCCTTAATATCTTCTAAGAATCCTGCAATTTTTTTAGCAGCTCTTTCTTCTTCATTATCTTCAACATTTTTATCAGTCTTGACTGACCTACTCGTACTCATACCGAGAAATTGATTGCTTTTTAGATGAAATTTAGAAATAAAAAAGAAGTGAAGATCTAACTTATTTATACTGAATCCGTGACTGTACACATTTATTACTCGTGACTCTTTGAATTCGTGACTGTTTAATCCGTGACTGTACACATTTATTACTCTTTGAATTCAATGCACTTACCAACTGTACACATTTATTACTCTTTGAATTCAATAGTAAGTTTGAATGCTTTTTTGTACACATTTATTACTCTTTGAATTCTTTGGCACTATTGAATCCGTGACTGTTTTTGTTCAAAATTTGGCACTATTGCTTATGGACAAAATGGAGCAGTACTAGTTGGGACAACTATTGAATCCGTGACTGTTTTTGTTTTTTTATTACTCAACATGAAACACCTAACTTGGAACACCTGTCCTAGTGCATGCATTTAAACAACACTCACTGGAAAATATAAAAAAAACACTGGCACATTAAAAATTTAAAACTGGCACTTCAAACCACACTTACTGGCACTTTAATAACAACAAAGTGGCTGAAGCTACAAATAACACAAACTGGAACTTCAATAACACAAACTGGCACTCCAAATAACACAAACTGGCAATCCTAACAACACAAACTGGCACTTCAATGAACAAAGTATCATAAAAATACATCAAACACAACAATATTAAAAACAGAATTTAGTACCATTAAACACTACCACTACCACCTGCTCCATCATCGCCTACGTTGTCATTCAATTTGTTTTTTGGATCATATTCATTCAAAATACATTTCAAATACATTTCCAAAGCCTTGTGGTGAATCCTAGCAGCTTCATCAATTTTGTGAGTGTTGCCAAACTCATGAGCATGATTGACTATCCCCACATAATCCTTATCCCTACAATTGTGTCCATTACATGGCTCCAATGGACAACGAAATGAGGGAGTACCATTTGCAGAAGAAGGCTGCAAAACAACAAGATGACCATAGATGAATTTTTGGTAGCACGCCATGTATATTTTCCAACTTTTGTCATCATTTGAATCACCCAAAGTTGGCTCACTAGAATTTCCCTTGCCTTTGTTCATCACTAGAAAAATTATTAAATGTAAAATTTTTCTTGAACTTGATGTATAAGCTTGCCTTTGGACAAATTTATATAGGCTGAGTACTTGAAATCAGTCAAAAAAGTTGGTCAATGAATTCAATGCACTTACCAACTGTACACATTTATTACTCTTTGAATTCAATAGTAAGTTTGAATGCTTTTTTGACCATTAAAGACAAGCAAACTTATCATTATTTATTACTGTTGAAGGAGGTATATTCGACGGAATATACTTCCTCAATAAATATAATATCCAGTAAATGTTGTTTGAATTGCCAGTTTATGTTGATAGGAGTGCCAGTATTAATTATTTTAAGTACCAGTTTGTGTTATTTCCAATCTAATTTTTTATTTTTATTTGCAGCAAGCCATATTGATATTACTTCATCACTGCTGGGTATAAAACCAAAGACATGGGAAGAACTGTATCAATTGTACAAGGATCAACCAATGCATTGGGATTCAGTGTTAAAATTACAACCTCGCGTGTCTCTAAGAAAATATCAAGGCCAATAGATAAATATTTTATGTGTTCATGCCAAGGATACACACAAAGAGGAAAAGAAATTGATGTTCCAGCTCCAATAGAAGTCGGTGAAGTAGAGATTCCATCTCCATTGGAACGAATTGAAAACACAAAGAGGAAAATGAGGAAAAAGAAAGCCCCTTCTAAAAGGACAGGTTGTCAGGCTCTTATGAGAGTAAAATTGTTAATTAAGGAAGACTTGTATGTGGTTGCACGGCACGAAACTGAACACAACCATGAGATGACAAGGCCAGAATGAAACCACTTCAAGCCTAGCGAGAGGTCGATATCAGAAGCTACAGGAAAAATAATAGAGCAATTTGAAGAAGCTGGCATCAAGCCAACTGATGGATTTAATGTTTTGGCAAAAATAGCTAGTGGGTAAGAATATGTTGGGCATACAAGAAGATATCTTCTTAACTTTGTACATAGATTGAGAATGGAAAAAATAGAAATGGGCGATGTACAAACTGTAGTTGATAGACTGAGCCAAATTCAGGATGAAGGATTCTACTTCAAAATGCAGTTTGGGGAAGAAAGTAGACTCAGTACTTTGTTTTGGAGAGATGGTATGATGAGGGAGGATTATGAATTGTATGGGGATGTTGTTGTGTTTGATACAACTTATAACACAAATAAATACAATTTGATTTGTGCACCAATAGTTGGGGTGAACAACCATTGGAACACTGTGATGTTTGGTTGTGCTTTCTTAACAAGTGAAAAGATAGAAATATTTGCTTGGCTTCTCAAAGAATTTGTAAAATCAATGGGTGGAAAAGAACCAAAAACAATTTTCACCGATCAAGACTTTGCAATGTCGAAAGCGATTGAAGAGGTAACTTTTATTTTATTTCCAATTTTTCATTTATGGTTTTTTTACTATGTGCCATTGCATGTGTTAGTATGTGCCAGTACATGTTTTACACAGTGCCAGAACTAGTGTTAGTAAGTGCCAGATCATTTGTTATAATGTACCAGTGTTAGATTTTATAGTGTTTGACTATATTATAAATTATTGACAGGTTTTTGAGGGAAGAACAAGACATAGGTTATGCTTGTGGCACATTCAACAAAATGCTATATCTCACTTTGGACAACTAAAGACAGATGAAGAATTTAAAAAGGAATTCAACAATTGCTTGAGATGATGTAGTGATGAATATGAGTTTGAAGATTGTTGGCATTCAATGCTAGAAAAATATAACCTTCTTGATAACAAATGGTTCAATCGTTTATATAGCTTAAGAGAGAAATGGTGTACAGCATTGAGTAAAGATTTCTTCTCAGCTGGCATATTATCTTCATAGAGAAGTGAGAGCACAAATTATGCCATATGTTTCAAAGCAAATAGAAGCACGTCCCTAACACAATTCTTTGATATATTCAATGAGACGGTAAAACGTTGGAGAAGTATGGAGGAACGAAAGGAATTTGATTCAATAAACTCAAAGCCTCGCACAGAAATACATGGAGCTTTAATAAGACATGCAAGGGAGGTTTACACGGAGGAAATATTCAGATTTTTTGAGAATGAGGTCAAGACAGCTTTTGCTGCAAAGTTTAATATTGGCTTTTGCTTGGATGAAAACAACAAGTTGTTTGATGTTGCTCATGAGAACCATCCAGACAAGTTTGAAAGGGTACTTTTCTCGCGAAATAATGACAAGATAACTGTGAATTGTACATGCAATCATTTTTAACACCTAAGTAAAAGTAATTAATTTGTCTACCAGTACCAAGGAAATTGCTTTCACTCCACCAACAACAAAATAACACAAGACCACAAAAAGTGGAGTAATCTAGACGCACATTGTCAAGGACCTCCAACATTCGATATAGACAACACACTAGAATCAAATACAAACACTAATTCATTGTTTTGTTGTTGTTTTCCTAGTCTGATACTTCTTCCCAACCCTCATATCATCATCTGATTTTTTTCTTCTTTTCTACCTCTTTCTTTTTTTTTTCTTCTTCTTTCCTTTTCTTTTCTTCTTCTTTATTTTTTTCTTCTTCTTCTTCTCTCCTTTTCTTTTCTTCTTCTTCATCATTCTTCTTCAAGGCATCTCTTTTATTGCTTGTAAACAACCCTAACTGCTTCAGTAAATGATGCCGTTCAGTATTAATATCACATAGAAGTAAGCTTGTTAGAATCTCGGCCCTCATACGCACTCTTGATGACTTATCACACAACTCAGGGCAAGAGTAAATTGCGCCATTAAATTGTCTCATTTCAGCCATTACGTATACTCCACAGTCATTATTACCATCAGAATTATCTTTCAAAATCCAATCAACTTGAATATGCTCAAACTGAAACTTCGATATATCTGCAGCACTTGGATGATTTATGTGATTTAAAAACTGTTTGAAGGGTGCTTGCTGCAACGAAAAAAAAAACAGCAAAATTAATATGGAAGTTTTGGTAAAGAAAATAACAAAAAAAAAAAAAAACAATTCAATAAATAAGATTACCATGCTATGAGCAAGTTTTGGCACGTTCTGTCTTTTCCAATCATTCATTGGCAAGTTGTCAAGATACTGAAATGATTGACTCTCAGTATTGACAACAAAAAGTGTGTAATGGCCAGACTTGTTGCCACCTCTATGGCAGGACAAAAAGAACTGCAAGAAAATAAGTGCTAGCATCAGAGTTTGAAAGTACCAGTTCAAGTGATCTTTTATAACAGTTTATTGATTAATAAGTGCCAGTACATGTATGTATAAAATGACAATGCATACCAGTTTAACTTCACTCAAATCAGCTCCCTCAGCATCATCAAAATTAATATTAATCCAATGTTTTAAACTATCAGTGATTTCTTGCCCAGCTGTTGATATAACATCTTGAGATGTCTTCGTTGTACGTCGAATCCAAGCAACCTGTATAACACATTAATAACATCAAATTTAAAAATGCACACAAATATAATTTAATTAACAAACAATCATAGATAATATAATTTTTGAATGTACTAGCATCATAGATAAAGAACTTACACAATGACTAAGCCCAAACATAAACTTCTTCATTCTACCAGACTTTCGCTCCATCTTATTAAGAAGTATAGCTCAACAATCGATAGTATTTGAAGTTATTTTCTTGTCTTCATCCATGCTCAAAATATCTTCAACCGTTAAGCTATGGAACATTGAGTAAATAGGATCACAACTGCTTTAAAAGAAAAACAAATTAGTAAATGCTTTTACGTACAAGTGTGTACATTCATAAAAGGTGCCATTGTTTGGGTATTGATAAATTTATAGCTTACTCCTTCAGATTCCTTGAAAAGTGTGTAGACATGCACATGTCAACAGCCTCCTTTCTCAGCTTCAACATCGGTCGCAACAAATCAGCGTTGTTGATCATAAACCGAGAACAGTATACAAATTCCTCGTTAGCTTCCCCACAGTCCACTGTGCACCCTACATTCAACATCTCATAACAACTCATAAAGTTGCTCTCATTTATATTCGCAATAATGTTATCAACGGCTCTAAACATCTGTTCATCATCAACATCATCTGTCTCCCGAAAAATCTCATTAACTTCCTGTTCTTTCTGCTCTGTATGTTCTCTTCTCTCCTCACTAGATACCTGAGATAAAAGCTCAATTGATGGAATTGAACCTTTTCTTTTCTTTCCCATGTCACCTTTTGTTGTCTTCAAAATGTCTGAAATAATATTGTCAATCTCAGACAAATATTCCTCATAAAAAATATCATCTTCTACTTCCTCACCCTCCCCATTCCCCTCATTATCTTTCTCTTCCCCCATCTCATCTGATCCATTTCTTCCCTTATATTTCTTGATACATTTAAGTCTTTCAATGTGAGCATGGACAACATTATCAAGGTCCTTCCTCAATATATCCCATGACTCCTTAGCAGCCTGCATCAATGAAAAATAGAAAGAATGAAAAATAGTGTGTGTATTTTAAGTGCCAGTACATGTTATTCATTGTGCCAGTTTAAGTAATCAATAGTGCCATCATAAGAAATTCAAAGTACCAGTTTAAGTAATAAATAGTGACATTACTTACATTGCTTGCCTCTGCATTTCTTTCCTTTGCAGCACTTTCAATCCTTAACGGAATACATTCTTCCTCCACAAAATCACTGGGTACTCCCTCCACAAAATCGTCGTCAATCCTACTTTTAGGATAAACATTCTGTCCATAAAAAATTAAATTCCCCAGCCAACTTTCGCTTTCGAATCAATCCTCACTTTGAATTTTTCAGCATTCCAATGATTAATCAAAGGGAGAACAGTTGATTCTTTCACCCCTTGAAATGGAAATCTTTGAAGGTAAGCAATCACCAACACCATAACACATCCACTACAGTTTTTTGAATTCTTTTTTTGAGTGTTAAACCTCGATACACCCTGACATAATTTGTCCAAAACATATTGACACCAATCAAACTTGCTTATCTGTGAAACGTCTTCTACAATACTTAGCAGTGACACATCAATTATTTTTGTAACTACTGGGGCAAGAAAAATTCCAACAACAAATAGCACAAACAAGCGTTTAAATTCATCCCCACCTTGATGTAACTCAGAAATGCGTTTCAAAAGTTTATAGGCAGGAAGACCATCTTGAGTACGCCCAAATTCCTCAAAATATCGATTTCTCAATTTCATATTTGTGCTGGATGATTGATTTACCTTATACTTTGCAACATTCCTAGGTAGACAAAATATATCATAGACATCTGATGCTGTAATAACATATTTATCTGATGAATTGATTTGTTGTATCCTTGTGATTGGTTCAAATCCATCAACAAGAAACTGAACAAGCCTAAGCGGCAATACCTTAACCTCAAGACTCAACAAAGATCCAAATCCAATAGCCCTAACATCTCTCTTCTGTTCTGGAGTTAAACAGAGCTCAACGAGTCTTTTGGGAGTACACGAATGCTCAAATTTATCACCCCCTTTAGGCCTCTTAATAGTGATATCAAAATCATCATCATCCACAACTCTTTTACGCTTTGATGGAACTGAAAATAAATATCAAAAAAACATTACATCAGTGCCAGCAGTATGATTTCAAAGTGCTAGTTTTATGATTTCAAAGTGCCAGAATTATGATTTCAATGTGCCAGTTTTTTGGTTTCAAAGTGCCAGTCTTAAGGTTTGAAAGTGCCCGTGTTATGGTTTCAAATAGCCAGTGTTATATATAGTGCCAACATTTGCTTATTTTTGCAATTAAATGTGAATGTGCAACTCTTTCGATAGTGCAAGTGCAAGTAAATGTGACAGTGCACCGGTTTCAAAGTGCCATATTTAGGGTTTCAATAGAGTCAACATTTGCTTATGTTTGCTTATATTTAGGGTTTAAATAGAGCCAACATTTGCTTATGTTTGCTTGTGTTTTCTAAAGTACCAGAGCAAATGATTTGAAATCGAAGAACAATATGACTAAAAACAAGTAAAATTATACCTTCGTTACGCTTCTTACTCCTCGTTTCTTTGGATTGACCGGTCATAATGTCGAATAACAAGTAAAAACACGAATGAAAACAGCTCGGAGATGATGAAACTCGGTGGAAATTGATACGCCGCAACAGCTCGGAGATGATGAAAATAGGGAAAATCGAATTGAAAGGCACAAATGAGGAAATCAAAAATCAAATACGCCGCGAGAAATTGAACCGGACCGAAAAAGCGTATGAACCGTCCGTTAAATTGAACCGCAGGCGAAAAACACGTTTTTTGTTAAGTTAACAAAAAACGCGTTTTTTGCAAGTTTTTGGCAAATTTATAACCAAAATTCGATAAAATTGATCGCAAAAATTAAATTGGGATAAACTTTTCGGGAACAAAGCCTAGTAATTTTTGCTGGGATATTCAGATTCTTGAGGGGGTAGTGGTGGTTGTGGAGGTCGTAGAAATTGCATATCGTAATATGGATTCCAGGTGGGTACAGCTGAAGGCATGACATTTGGTGGATAATAAAATTGATTTGGGGATTGAAAATCATTAGGATTGGAGTAATTTGGTGGAAAATTACTTGACTTCTGAGTGTTGAAATAAGAATTATTGGGATTGTTGGGATCCATTTAACTAAAAAGATGATGAATGTTTTAGAAAATAAGATGGGTAATTAGGATTTTGTTGAGAGAAAAGAGAGGTTTTTTTTTTGTGTACAAAATATATGAAAGTTATGTCATTTTATAGAGAAAAAAATTTCCAGAATTTTGGTAAAAAAAAATATAAAAAAAATTATTTCTGTCAAATAATTGAGCTCAAAAAACGGGGTAGAAAGATAAAATCAAAAATCTCCAGCAACCAATCACAGCTCGACACTTGGCATTATCCGGATTATCCAAAAAAAAAAAAAACAAGGCAATGACGCGCCTGTAGGAGGCGTGAACGTCACGCGCCAAATGCGGTCCTATCAGGCGCTGACGCGTGGCCAAGGCGAGACCCTCCTTCTTCTCCTCAACCGGGTTGAACAATTTAATTCCCCACCCCTCAACTACCCCCATTCAACTCCCCTATTAAACACTCTCAACTAACTAACTCCCTCTCAAGTACCCTCTCAACTCACCTATTGTACATGGTCTAAAAGTTAAGTGTTGTTTGGTAATTATAATTCCCCAAAAATATGTACAAGTTCGAAGTCGGTCGGTAACCTGTTTTTTTCATTTGTGTTTTTCTTGAAAGCGATAAACCACCAACACGACGGCGTATGCGCTGTACTACCACTTTACCAAACCACTCCATATATTTTCCACCTTCATCACCGACGTGTTTTTCATTTCAGTTTCACGGTCCAAATCGAAGTTGAGCAAAAATCCATGGCGTCTTCACAAAGCTTTGTTCTTCTCTCTCTCCTCCTCTCCTCCATTTTCTTGGTCAGTTACACAGTCAGATGTGATGGTATGCACTACAATTTTCTAGTCATTTTCTTGCTTAAATCTTGAATCTCTGTCAATATTTTATAGCAATTTGCTTAATGGGTCTTGCTGCACTTTTCAATCTGAGTTCTGGGTTGCTTAGTTTGTGTTTACTGATTACATCTGTAAATGAAATTGAAAATGTGATGTCTTATTGGGAAGTTTGTTCTTTATTGAAGTTAATAGTTGCCCCTGAAGTACATTTTATGGTATTGTGTGTATGGAGTAATGCTTGATTGTTAGATTTCATTGTTCTTGAGGTGTTTGAAGAAATGAGTGAATGAGTGGTTTGTAGATGTAGATCTGATTTATTTCTTTTGTGGGTGTTTGTTGAAGGGGCTTAGGTGGAATTAGATTTTGATTCTTGATAGGAACCCTATGATGTGAAATTATGATTAGCTAGTCAAGCTCATTAGTATGTTGGGGCTTCTAGATCCGCCAAGAAATTACGACCTGATCGGATCTGTTATCTAGTATTGCGCCATAATTAGTGTTGCACTTTCCCTTTTGTTCTGTTTCAAAATAAGTATCGCCTTATTATATAAGGTGTCTGTCCCTAAATGAATGTCGAAAAAAGTTGCAAATTTGCTCTTGATCAAGAGCAAATTGAAATTTTTTTTGACATTCATTTAGGGACGAAGGGAGTAGTAGTCTTGGTGCTATTCTATCATGGTACACTACAAGCAATATACAAGCAAGTAACGCACATTCCTTGTAAAGTTTGACAAGTCAGACACTATGGGATGGAGGGAGGATAGTATGTACTTTAAAGAACCCTAATGTCTTATCTTTTGGAAAACATGAAGCTCTCTTTAGTATTCTTCCATTTTCATTATTGTCACTAAAGATTCTATCTTCACCATTGTCATGCAGAGGAAGAAAACCTTCTTCGAGGAATCAACAGTTACAGAGCAACCTTAAACTTGACAGCATTAACAGATAACGACAAAGCAGATTGCCTCGCAGATGAACTCGCGGACCAGTTCAAGAACCAACCTTGTACGAACACAAGTGGGCCCAACACTGTACCAGGCACCGAACCTCAGTTCCCAGATTACCCAAAACTTCTTGCCAAATGTAAATTAAATGTCACCACCACAAGTGATGCGTCCATTATGCCTGCTTGTGTTCCTAAGCTGGATGCTAACCTCGTACTATCAAACTATACCGAGACTCAATATGCAGGATTTTTGAATGATACTAAGTATACTGGAGTTGGGATTGGTTCTGAAGATGACTGGATTGTTGTTATTTTGACTACAAATACACCAGAGGGAAGCTTTTCGACTGGATCTAATGCAGTTACTGGTACTAATTCAGCCAATTTAGTTTCCATGATAAATCCTTTCTGCCTTGCCATGTTTTTGTTGAGTGGATTTTTCGTACTATTCTAACTTGACTGTGTTCTTGAATATGTGGTGTCTTGGCTGCTGGTTTTTGAGTGTTAGTGAGGTTGAGTGATTGTTAAAAGTGCAGGCAAATGACATTGCTATTTGTAGTTCTAATGTTGTTGTATTTGTATTACGGTGATAGCTGAAAATTTTGATTTCTACTCTGATTCATTTGACTCTCTCTCTCTCTCTCTCTCACATACACACACACACACACAACATGCTAATGCGACCGTTTTCGGCCAAGCCATTCAACTACCAAAGAATGATAAATTTAATCCTTGAAATGTCAGACTTTTAGAGTCAGATGATAATCAAGGCCTAAAGTTTCATTTAGTCAATTAAAACTGGACTGAAGAGCCAGAAGAACAGAAAGATTGTAAGAGGACAGCAGGAAGGGAAAATGTACAAATCTTGTACAACTTATATAGAAGCCACCTCTCCAGTAAGCATGTGGCACATAATTTATCTTTATTGATTTTTGCTGAATGAATCTTAAACAATATAATTCATCATCAACCTGGGGTTCAGACAGATAATTCCAGTTTTCTTGATTATCAAACTATGATCTCTTAAATCTAGTACTGGTCTAGTCAGTTTTCTTGATCATCAAACTATGAGCTCTTTAATCTAGTACTGGATAGAAACAGAGACCTTTGAATTGCAAGAAATAGTACCCATGTCGTTTTTGTGATCTTCTCCTTTATCATCAAAAGCAATGCTGAGCTTAACACAGTCTTCATGGATCTGTGCTCTTAGTCCTTTGAAAAAACCAAGAAGTCCTTCTCTATTTCAAATGGCATGAAGTGCACCAGACACGGTCTATCTGGATTTTGCGTCAGTCTTGTCAGTTACATCTTCACTTGATTCAGCAAACTAAATCATCACTTTGCACCTGCCCACAGTTTACATAAGTTTTCCATAAACAAACATGTTTAACCATCACTGCAAGGAGCACCTAGTGAACGAGTCCAAGTCTTCTGTTCCACTTTGTGTACTACACCCTATGAAACAAATGATCCAACAATCTATATGTTTGGATGACATCAACGTGATGTTAGCCCTAAGGATTGTGAGCTGTTGGATGACTAGTGGTATAGGGCGTGATACACAAAGTGGTACAGGAAATCTTGTCTGCCGAGTGAAGAAATATTTTACCGGATTGCCGGGTATGTTAAGCAAGTGGCAACACACTTCGAGACTGCACCCAGTACCAAGGCAGAAAATGCAGAAAGAGCTTGTGGAGAGGATTTTGCATTACCCAGCTGTCCCTTTAGTAGTCTTAGTTTCAGTTGATCAAATGCAGTGTACTGCAATAATAGTATTCTGGTTATAATTTGCTTGTGATGAAGAAAGATATGAATGAAATTGGTCTGTGTATTCTGTTGGGATTGGAATCCTAAACTATGAGAAAAAAGGGGTCTAAGTCGGAGGAGTTGCTGAGATCAAGAAGGAAAATCGGGGAGGACTTTCTGGGGTGATGGGCGACCGCCCAGGGGGGTGTTGGGCGACCGCCCAGGAGAACAGAAGGTTGGGCTCGTGGAATTTTTGGCTTGGGCGACCGCCCATGGTGCCTTGGGCGACCGCCCACGCGTCGGGTGGAAAATTCTGCAGCAGATTTTGTTTCCTATTTTGATTAGAACTCTTCTTAATATTGATTTAGGGTTTCCTTGTATTACTATATAAGCATAGTGACGGCCTAGAACAGATTAGTAGTTGTGTAGCAACATATTAGAATACATATTGACTTGGCAATTGCCCCCGGACGTAGTTCACGAGTTGGTGAATGAACCGGGTAAACAACTCTTGTGTTCTTGTGTGTGTGATTATTTCTTTCTTGTGCGTGTGGGTGTGTTGATTTCCTTATCTTGATTGCAACGGGGGAGCACCAATTTCACAACAACTGGTATCAAAGCATTGGTTCGGAGGATTCAAAATCTTTTCATTAGTTGATTATTTTTTGAATCGCGTTCTTGGGAATTTTTTGGTGAAGCGGTCAAGATGAAGAACTCAATCGAGAAATTCAACAGTGTGAATTTCACGTTTTGGAAGACAAGGATTGAAGACTACCTTTATTGTAAGGATCTTCATGGACCCTTGAAGGCGAAGCCCGAAGACATGTCACAAGGGGATTGGGAGACGTTGGATCGGAAGGCGTTAGGAGCGGTAAGGAGTGCCCTAACCGACGACGTTGCACGGAACGCTATGGAGGTCAAGACAACGGTGGAGTTGCTACAAACGCTGTCAGACATGTATGAGAAGCCGTCGAATATCAATAAGGTGCATTTGATAAAGAGGTTTGCGAATGCGAAGATGTCAGAGGGGCAGACAGCGGCAAGTCATATCGGCAATTTCAAAGGTATGGTGGACCAATTGAAAAGTGTTGATATTACTTTCTCCGATGAAGTGCTAGCTTGCTTTCTACTAAAGTCATTGCCTGATAGTTGGGAGGTTACTGTCACAACGATTAGTACGTCGAAAACAGCATTGGTGTATACGGAGGTTAGAGATCTCATCCTTCAAGAGGAGTTGCGAAGGAAAGAGAAAAGGGGAGAATCTTCCGTAGATGGGGCTGCACTTAGGGTGGAGAGAAAAAGGGGAGGACCGAAAAAAGGGGAAAAAGGTCAAGTGCTACAATTGTGGTGAATTGGGTCATATCAGTTATGACTGTCCGGGAAAAGATGGTGGTGCACACGTGGTGGATGATGGTGGAGATGTATTAATCCTAGGGGAGGAGCAGTCGGGTGAAGATTGGGTGTTGGATTCTGGAGCTTCTTGTCATGCTAGTGGGGATGCAGAATCAATGAAGCGGTATAAAACTGGAAATTTTGGGGTTCTCTATCTTGGTGATGGTCAACCATTGAAGATCAAAGGTAAGGGGGATGTAATGATGAAGACACCTAACGGGGTTGTTTTACAACTACACGACGTGATGCATGTTCCGGATTTGAGGAGAAGGGTGATTTCTGTGGGACAACTTGACAGTGAAGGGTATGGTGTTTCTTTCATTGGTGGGTCTTGGGAAGTCACAAAAGGGGCTAAGGTGTTGGCTCATGGGGATAAGGGGAAGATGTTGTACTCTACCTACAATATCGATGTTCGTTCCGGTGGGAGCAAGAGGCTAAAGAACCAGCCTGTTGGTGTAAAAAGGGGAGACATCAAGAAACGGTATGTTGGGGGGGACACAAAGTTGATCAACGTGGTGTGGATGTCCAAGGGCCCTAACAGAGGGCGGATTCAGACCAAGAACAGACGATGCAAGAAACAAGGTGTGTCCAAGTTTCAAGGGGAAGCATTGCGAGGAAGGTGGGTCTGGAGGGAGAAGGCGAAGTTAGACTTGCGGGGAGAAATCAAGGTAGAAGCTGATTTGGGGAGGCAAGAATCATCTAACACGGAGAGGTTGAAACGTCGCTTGGTTTCAACTCGCCTTAGTACTTGAGGAGAGGTGTGGTAGTGTCAAGCCAATATGGGAGGGGGAAATGTGTTCGAAGGTCATTACTCCGTGGTGGGAGTTGATGGGTGTTCTATGCTTGTTAGTTTAGTCTCCGGTGGGAGATTGTTGGGATTGGAGTCCTAAACTATGAGAAAAAAGGGGTCTAAGTCGGAGGAGTTGCTGAGATCAAGAAGGAAAATCGGGGAGGACTTTCTGGGGTGATGGGCGACCGCCCAGGGGGTGTTGGGCGACCGCCCAGGAGAACAGAAGGTTGGGCTCGTGAAATTTTTGGCTTGGGCGACCGCCCATGGTGCCTTGGGCGACCGCCCACGCGTCGGGTGGAAAATTCTGCAGCAGATTTTGTTTCCTATTTTGATTAGAACTCTTCTTAATATTGATTTAGGATTTCCTTGTATTACTATATAAACATAGTGACGGCCTAGAACAGATTAGTAGTTGTGTAGCAACATATTAGAATACATATTGGCTTGGCAATTGCCCCCGGACGTAGTTCACGAGTTGGTGAATGAACCGGGTAAACAACTCTTGTATTCTTGTGTGTGTGATTATTTCTTTCTTGTGCGTGTGGGTGTGTTGATTTCCTTATCTTGATTGTAACGGGGAAGCACCAATTTCACAACATATTCTTGCTTTGGACTGAATCTTATGGCTTAAAAATATTCATACAATCGTCCCAAAGTAATTGAGACATTCATTTTGAGACGTGCGCAGAGAGTAGTAAAAACCATTTACAAGAATCATATAATCAAGCTACTGTTTACCTTATTAAATGGAGACAGACCTAGAAATTGGATACATTTTTCACGCTCTAAGCTAATCAGGCATTGCTCGTGGATCCTCATTCCGTAAGGATTCTTGATTTCGTGAACTCAAAAGTTCAGACACCAAGACAATGAAGGTGCCATGAGCTAAGTAGCTGATT
This sequence comes from Adenophora triphylla var. japonica, assembly GCA_022495995.1. Classification (NCBI taxonomy): domain Eukaryota; kingdom Viridiplantae; phylum Streptophyta; class Magnoliopsida; order Asterales; family Campanulaceae; genus Adenophora; species Adenophora triphylla. The sequence continues at coordinate 102,575 of JAFEMH010004331.1, forward strand.
TACAGTACATTACTTGCAACAAGACATCAATCAAACGGACTTCTCTAGTTCAGCAAATAATTCAGCTTGTTGATGATGCGTAAGTAGGTCAGTCAGTTTCTAGCAGAATGTTCGTACCGCTACAATCTGCATAATTACTGAATGACTAATCTAGAAAATCATATAAGAGTCAAACTCAACCAATACAACCGCCTTTTATCCCAAACATAGCAAAGTTCATAGTGCACCAATAGAACATCTTAACTACCACTTCCGTTCCATGTCATTCTTATGTACGCGTGGTAAACTAACTAGAAACGCTATTAAGGATCAATGGTATTCAAAATCTGCACGTTCAAGATTCTAATAACTTTATATAGATGGTATATTTGACTACTGACTGTTAAGGCCTAACTCATTCGATTCACAAACTCGGCTACTACTAGTTAAAAATAGCACCCGAATCGCCATAAGATTCCAAAACTAGCTCTCAATTCCATCAAAAACACAGTCTTCATATAACATTTCAAGTATGTGATCATATCTATCGATCAGGAACACACACGAAGTAACCAAAAACATAATTCAACAAAAGGGTTTTTAGACCATGATGAAAACAACCAAAAAAGTCTCTAATAATACAAAACAAAAGAATTACATTCAACAAATAAAACATGAATAAGTAGGGCCAGCTGACATATAGAGGGGGCAAAATAAAACATCTGTATTTTTGGAGATTATGGTATCAGTTTTATCCTAACATTGAACCATGTCGTACCGTGCTCACCTCTAATTTTTTGCACCAAAAAAATATCCACGCTTTATTTCAGAAATGCAATAGTGTTAAAACTTTGTTGGGGGAACTTTGTCGCCCTTGTGGTCCTACCCGACTCGGAGTGGTAGCTCACTTACTAATTTTTTTACTAATTTTTTTTACCAAAAAATATCCAAGCTTTATTTTAGTAGTCAAGGGGTAACATTGAAAATTTAGTAGAATAATGTGCAGTTAGGTAAACAAAACAAAGTCAAAGTAGGTGAAATGCAAGAAGATTATAATTGTGTGGCAAAAATGAAAATCTCTAACTCTTTTTTCTCCTTTTATTTTATTTTTTGAATTAACGGCTCTTTCCAACGTTTCCCCCTTCTCTCTCCAGAAACCTATCTTTCTCTCTCCTCCTCAAGAATATTCACTCCATTCACTGGAAATGCAAACCAGTGAACCCTAGATTTCCTCAAATCAATCCTAATCTATCACAGAATTGCCCTAATTTTCCAGTTACTATGCAGGACTTCATCGGCTCAGTCCGTCGATCTTTGGTTTTCAAGCCGTCTGGCGTCGGCGGAGACGACGGCGCTGCTGCGGGTGCTTTTGGAGGGTTTGTAGAGAAGATCGGTTCGAGTATTCGGAAATCTCGAATTGGGCTCTTTGCTAAACCTTCTGTTCCTGCACTTCCTCCGATTGCAAAACCTAGCGTGGTTAAGAAAGAGGATGTGCCGCAGATCCGGTGGCGGAAAGGGGAATTGATTGGGTGTGGTGCTTTTGGTAGGGTTTATATGGGGATGAATCTTGATTCAGGGGAGCTCCTTGCTATTAAGCAGGTGTGATGATTGTAAATTGGTCGTGGATTTCTTTGGGAATTGATTCTTCTGTGATTATTTAAAGATTTGATTTTGATGTTGTTGGCTTTTTGTGTGTCTGCAGGTTTCTGTTGCTGTAAATAGTGCATCTAAGGAGAAAACACAGGTAAGCTGGGGTTGTCTTTAACATCTAGTTGCACTTTTAATTTTATTTTCAAACATCACAAAGAATTGGTTATATTGTTTAGTTGATGGTTATGCATGTGCTACATATTTGACTTCTCAGACAGGTCTCTTGTTGGAGTTGGGGAGTATTTTGAATTTTTGATTTTTAATGAAATTTGGTGTCCAAATACCAAATTTAAAGAAAGACCATTTAATTGTTTCAGTGGAAACATATTACCCAGATACACTGAAAGGGGTATCGATGCTTATTTGAATTATATTTACTCATATTCTTTTCCTTCAATTTTGAAAAATTAAGTAACTTCAGCTCTTTTTTCAACCTCAAGCATGTTATTACATTGGAAAGTAGAATGTCATCAAGGAAATTCAATTTACATTAACCTCTTATACAACTATAAGTCTAGTTCTCTCTGGGTTGATTTTACTGATTCATTTGAAATTTGATGTTTTTGACACAAAATATTAGGGTTTACACTCTGAGAATTTGAATTTGTTGCAATAGTAATATGCATTAAGCCTAGTTCTCTCTGGGTTGATTTTACTGATTCATTTGAAATTTGATGTTTCTGACACAAATATAAGGGTTTACACTTGAGAATTCAAATATGTGCACTAGTAATATGCAAATAGTTCTCTATGGGTTGATTTTACTGATTCATTTGAATTTTAATGTTTCTGACACAAAGATTAGGGTTTATACTCTGAGAATTCAACTTTGTTGCAATAGTAATGTGCAATAGTAAGTTTGAGCGGGCCATGTTGCAATTAACTTAGGCTTGTGTTGTTTACTTGATAGGCTCACATCCGAGAGCTTGAGGAGGAAGTGAAGCTATTAAAGAATCTCTCTCATCCAAATATAGTGGTAAATTTTGTGTGTGTTTGCGTGTATTGTTTTCGGCTGTGATTTCTTATCAATGGCCTCTGTCTTTTGGTTTCAGAGATATTTGGGAACTGCTAGAGAGGATGACTCGTTGAATATTTTGCTGGAATTTGTTCCGGGTGGATCCATCTCATCACTTTTGGGAAAATTTGGATCCTTTCCCGAGTCTGTAAGTTTCTGTTCGTACATCTTAAATTATGAAGCTTCTTACACCCTTTCAATTTAAATTAGGAAAGATATAAGAGATCTTGAAATATTGGTTCCACACTGGCTGAGAGTTATTTTTAATCAACCTGAGTGCTCTTTATATCTTCTTGATTGGCGGATGGGAAAATATTCAGAGAACTGTTGCTCTTGAAGCTATTGAGATTATCTTCAATTGTATATTCCAGATTTTGGAACTCGATACTTATTTCTTTATCATACCCCATTCAGGTAATACGAATGTACACGAAACAACTGTTGCTGGGATTAGAATACCTTCATAAAAATGGTATCATGCATAGAGACATCAAGGTAATTCTGTTCCGGGTAAATCCCTATATAAGCAAGATGTTCCATTTCTCTCATTCTATTATCTATGTATATATTTACTGATATGTGATGCAACTGTTCATATAAGGGGGCAAATATCCTCGTTGATAACAAGGGATGCATTAAGCTTGCAGACTTTGGTGCGTCCAAAAAAGTCGTTGAACTGGTACGAACATTATTCCATTTCTTTACTGTCATTTTCTACTTTCTTCATTTCCTCTTGCTTTTAAAATATTGTATCATAGCAAAGGTTAACCGTCATTGCAGGCTACGATGACCGGTGCCAAATCAATGAAGGGCACTCCATATTGGATGGCTCCTGAAGTTATTCTTCAAACAGGGCATAGCTTGTTAGTGAAAATTTCCGCCTCATTGATTGTAGTCATTTAATTGTAGTGTATAAAGTTTTTTTTTATTGACGCTTTGCTCACCACTTAAAAGCATAAATGTTAAACTATGATGTACCTACAAGGTATTGTATAGGCAATCCAAGAAGACTGCTAGTTGCAACTTTGCTTAACTGAGAAAAGGTTAGAGAACCCTAAGGAGGATGATAAATCCACTCACACGATGATTTAAGGTGGTTAACCCAAATCCTTATAATTCAAGGTCTATTACATCTGATTAATAGAAGCCCTTAAAGACAAAAAATTTATATGAACCAATGTTTTTTTTATTCTTGGATACATTTCTGAATCATCGTTGATAACAAGGGATGCATTAATCCCTAGGCAATAAGATCAAACAGACGATTCTACAACTTGTCTAATGTAACTGGATATTACAGACGATTCTACAACTTGTCTAATGTAACTGGATATTACAGAAGGATATTTCCAATTTGCACCTGTCGAAGAAATTACTTAGCACTAGCAGGAAAGTGGAATTGCAGCAACTGCCACATTCAATAGGCCAAGAGTATTTTATAGAGCAAAGCATCATCTGAGTGCCTTTTCGCTTCTTTGTTAGAGTTAAAACAACTATCAGTAATTGAAATCAATCCATCTGGACTTGGCTGGACTGAGTAGTTTGGTTAGATTAGAGTTCATAAACAAAAAGTAAGTTGTCTATCTGAAAAGTGTAAAAAGTTATCTTAAATTGGTTCACCTCTGAGAAATTCCTATTGGTAACTGGACTACTTCTATTAGTATCATGCTTGTGGTTTTAGATTTCCCTAGCCTTAATTAGTTGGGTCGATTGGACTCAATGTAAATTTACCATAAAATTTGATATCTTTATCATATCCCTTCTGTCTTTACCCTGGCTAGAACACTTTCGGCGGAGACCTTCTCATGCTACTTTTGCATTTATGCTATCTTTTCTCTTTACATGAGCACGGAATTACTATGTCATTGCATTTTTTATGCCTTAACATGTTGAGCTCACCACTTCGTTATATATTTTGTAGCTCTGCTGATATATGGAGTGTTGGATGCACTGTTATCGAGATGGCTACCGGAAAGCCTCCTTGGAGTCAGCAGTATCAGGAGGCATGTTTATTCAACATTTTATCTTTCTAGAATTACATACAGGCACAAGCACAACAAAATCTCATCCCCCATTTTCATGCTTGATTAGTATTGTTGAATTTGGTATGGAAATATTAATTGTGGTTAGGCAACATTTTCCCCTCATCTCAGGTTGCTGCGCTCTTCCATATAGGCACAACTAAATCTCATCCACCCATTCCTGACCATCTTTCTCCCGAGGCGAAAGATTTTTTGTTAAAATGCCTCCAAAAGTAAGTTTTTAAGTTTACTTTTTTGTCATTTGCCTCATCATTACACAGTGTGTACGCGCGCGCACACACACACATATATGCATTTTGTTTCTCTCACCTCTAACCAAACTTTGGTGGTCAGGGAGCCCAACCTAAGGTCTACTGCATCAGATTTGCTGTTGGTAATTCTCGATTCTAGTCCTTTTTCCTTTGTCTGTAATTTACAGATTGTTACCAACAATGAATCAGCATTTTAGACTTGCCAAGTCAAGATGTTATGGTCACAGAATAATTAAGTGCGCCTTATAAAATTAAAGCAAAATAATACCTTTATATAATTGTTGTTGCTCTTTGATGACCATCTACAGCATCCTTTCGTTACTGGAGAATATGCAGAAACCCATCCCGTTCATCGCACTTCAGTTATGGTCAGTATAATTTCCTGAGTCACTTCACTCTTTATACTGTGAATTATACCCAGTGGGTTGTGGCATTGCCACCACTGTTTGCTAATTATTATACTCTTGTAGTTGCAGGACAATTCAGGAAATACGATGACAACATCAAGGATGGACCTTAGGAACTCGTAAGTTTTTTTTTCCTTTTCATATAATGGCTTCTGATGTTTCTTAGTTATTTCTGTTTTTGCAATAACGAGTCTATGGTGATAATTTATACTGCAGCTTGAGCCCTGAGATGAAAAGAGTGTGCAGTGGGTTGGACCATCGTGCTATGGACAATGTAAGATGCTCAACTATCTATCCTGGGGAATTCTCAGGAAGGGGTCCCATCTGGGGATCGAGAAATGATGATGACATGTGTCAGATAGATGACGATGACGATTTATTTTCTTGTCGATCAATGAAATTTGGTTCTGTTTTAGCTTCTAATGATGCCAATAAGGTAAATAATGTACTTGATCTTCCTCCAAAGTTACGTCGTTTAAGGCCCAGAGTGATCTGACTTTTAGTGTGCTTACATCTTCACTTAAACAGAGTTTCAACCCAATGACTGAACCAAACGATGACTGGTCCTGCAAGTTTGATGAAAGTCCAGAACTGGGGAAGAGTGCAATTAACTTATTCTCTGGTCAAACACCTGATAACCCATCTAAGAGCCCTGGAGACTTTTCATTCCCAAGCGGACCTTCAGGAGCTGAGGATGATGATGAAGTTACTGAAACAAAAATTAGAGCATTTCTGGATGAAAAGGTGTCGGTCTCTTCCATAAAAAATTCTCTTCCTACCCCAAACCACTATCAGTATGCTAACATTATACTTTTTCAGGTCCTTATGATTCTCACTTGTTTCTTAATTCAATTTTAGGCTTTAGATCTGAAGAAGCTGCAAACGCCTCTATATGAACAGTTCTACAACTCATTGAATGCAGCCAGTCTTCCAAGTGCTGTTGGTACTGATAATAAGGAAAATCATTCAAATAACTTTAACTTACCTCCTAAAAGCCCGTCGCCTAGTAGGCTTCCTAGCAGAAGATATTCGGCTGCTGTTGATGTTTCTTACACTACTAGCACTGGAAGTCAATCAAAACGTGTATCTAATGTTGGCGGTTTAGGGAATCAAAACAGGCTGGATGCCCAATCACCTCAACTTGGTGAATGGAAAGAGCTCATTCTTAATTCTCAGCCAGAGCCAATGAGTCCAAGGTTTGTAAAGTGATTTGTAATGATTGCTTTAACTGTGTTTTCGAAATGAATGTGCTATTTTCTATTGCAGTTTGAGTCTGAGAGCTTAATTTCTTTGTGTTTTAGTGCAAGCTTCTCTGAGAGACAAAGAAAATGGAAAGAAGAACTTGCCGAAGAGCTTGAGAGGAAAAGAGGCAAGTTTTCTTTAACAGTTATGACAAACCATGCAAATGCCAATGCTTTGTAGCAGGGGCGGAGCCAGGAATTGGCCGAGGGGGGGGCAAGATTAGACGGGGGTTCGGGGGCAGCGCCCCCGAAAAAAAATTTTCGGGTCAGACAAGTAAAAAATGGGTCGGATCCATGAAATGCAATGTATTTTAGTTAACAAAAATGATAAAAGTAAATAATTAAACTTGGGATAATAGGAAGAAAGACCAAAAACAAAAAAATGGGAAAAGCCTAACGAATTAATTAAGATTGAAAAAATGTGAGAAAATTAGGAGAAAGAGAAAAACAAAACTGTTAAGAGAAAGAATAGCAAAGATGGAAGACAAAATTAATTGAAAATGTAGGTAGTAGGGTTCGAACATGGATCTAAAAGGAAACACCAAAGGCTTTAACTTCACCCCTTCTACCGCTGAACCACACCACTCACTGGTGTTAATTTTGAAGTTAATTATATATATACATATATATCAAAAATATGGTGGGGGCAAAAAAAAAAATTTTCCACTGCATTTCCGCCGCTGGGGGGGGCGAGTGCCCCCACCTGCCCCCCCTGGATCCGCCCCTGCTTTGTAGTTTGTACAATCTCAGATGGTCCCACTTTGTGTTGTTTGCTTTGTGGAAACATTTCTAACTACTTAATACTTCCCCTGGTCCCATAATGAATGTCACACTTACCTTTTTGGTTCCTCCCAAAATAGATGTTGCATTGCTAATTAAGGAAATAGTTATAGAGCAATTTTACCATTGTACCAGCAATGTATAAACAAGCAAAGCACATTCCTTAACAACATTGACAAGTCAAATGTGATATTTATTATGGGACGGAGGGAGTATATTGCTGTATGAACTAAGTTAGGCATGATTATGTAGCTTGCTCTTGCTGTCCAATGAAACTTTCAACAATTCTAAAGCATTTCATTTGACAAGGTGAACCCATGTGTTGAAGAACTTTCTAAGTTGTCTTGCATTTACTCAAGGTTGCTTTGTTTTTTTCCTTTTATTTTTTAAATCTTGAGAAAGCGTACGGTAACATTGAGCTTCTTGCCTAGTTACATGATATTGAAGAAAATCTTACCTGTGTTATTTTCTTCCTAGTATTTTGTAAGTACTTGTATATCTTGCTAAACATTCATTTATGTGAGAGTGTAGATTGCTATGTACTCCTTCCGTCCCGGATTAAATGTCACAGTTGACAAGTCAACAATTTTAAGCTCTCTTTTATGTTTCCTAGTTTGCCCCCAGTATTTCCATACAAAAACCAACACCTGTTCCAACGTCTCCGCCCACTCACGCTGTGTGCTTCATCAAATTTGTCTCCTTTGCAACATCAGGTGCACAAGTACAAAATCCCATTTGTAGCAAGTTTGTCTCCTGTGGATCATAATATATGCCGAGCCCAATCTTTTAAGGAGGTCAATTTAGGGAGATCAGCACATTTTGTATGCTATTTTTAGAAATGCGACATTTATTTTGGGACAAACTAAAATGGAAAGTGCGACGTTTATTCCCTCATCAGCTTCCAAAAGGGGGTCATTTCAATATGTAACCCTAACAATGGTATTATGAACCCTATTTCTTTTTACAGAGATTATGCGTCAGGCTGGAGTAGTGAAGACGCCATCTCCAAAAGACCGACCCATTTACCGTGAAAGAGATCTATCAAGGTTTGCTTTTCCAGGCAGATGATGGTACATTCCTAATGCACCTCAGAAAACATTTTCATGCCCATTCTGGAGTGTAAGGAAGGATATTATCTATGAAGGGCCCGTTTTTCGTTCAACAACAAGCGTACGAATGCCTGTATCCATTTCTATGAGAGTCCCTTGCGAGCGAGGAAGATTCGTGTTATTTGTTGAGCTGTTAATGTATGTATCTCTTTGTTGGTTTCTCTCTCTCTCTCTCTCTCTCTCTCTCTCTCTCTCTCTCTCTCTCTCTCTCTCTCTCTCTCTCTCTCTTTTATTTGTGGTGAAAAATTTACATACTAAATGAAGATAGTGGCTACTTAGGCGTATCGTGAGTGCTGAGGAAGGTGACCACCTCCCATTGTATTAAGTCCAAGTGGTCAACCTGGAAATATAAGAGAAATACTATTTGTATCTTATCTTCATATTCTTTTCTATTTGAACAAGCAATAATCACCAAAATTGAATAAAATTTGTGTAGAAAATGATGTAACACTAACATCTAGCCCAGTTTGGTTTGTAGTCGTGTTTCTTATTATTTTTTTATCTCATAAAATCTTTTTATTTAAAAGACGAAATTAAACATCATTTTGAGACGGAGAAAGTATCTTGGATTTTCATCTAAACCTCTCAACCTCTTTAGTTTGACTTCAGAAAAGGTTCTTTTTGCCTTTATTTTTCACCATCCAATATCGCCCTCAAGGATACAAAAGAAACACTAAGGAAAAAAAAAGGAGAGATTTTTACTCGTTGTATGCATTTTCCTTGATTGAAGCTTAAATTATTTCCACATTTCCCTCAAAGACGTATATTCAATGTTAGTTGTTATGAGATTCATTTTCCATCCTCCCTCATAATTTATACTCCATTTGTATTAAAATGAATGTATAATTTATTTTATTTTTTTAAAATTTGTTACTGATCAGTAACAAATTTAAGTTTTTTTAACATTTATTTTGATGCGAAAGGAGACATGAGTGCTCATAGTAGAATATAAAAAACGTTGTACACAAAAATATTTTTTTTACTACAGATCAAGGTTAAAAAGGTAAATTAATTATAAGTTAATCACTTTCTTAAAAGAAAAGAGGCCATGGACTCTTGGACCCTTAGATGACATAAAAAATACTCCCTCCGTCCCTTAAAACATTACCCCTTTTACTATTTTGGGCGTCCCAATTTAAAGTCCCACTTTCTTAAAAAGGAAATTTTTTAATACTTCTTTATTCATGGGACCCACTTGTCATACTCACAACACTTTTCAAATTTACTATTCTCTTCACTCATTCTCTCTCCTCCCACTCACAACACCTACTTTAATAACATTATTCCTTATTTTTCTTTCTCAACAGTAAAGGAGTAATGTTTTGTGAAACGGAGGGAGTACATATAAGCCCATGCGAGATGCATAATTTCATAGAAACTCACACTAACACATTATTCTTGTCCATTGTTTTTACACCCAAGGTATAAGACTAAAATCACTCTTATACCTAGGTATCAAAGTATTTTTTTTCAAATTTTTTCACATTTTCTTAAAAATAATAATAAAAAGTCTCATATTTTATCAAGCAATCCAATTCTATACACAAAGTGTTGTATATGACTCGATTGTGGGTAAGGAATCAGTAGGTTAGGCACACCAAAAGATGTCATCTTTAAGGTATTTAATTCGTCCCACTATGGTGTAATGGTCTCAACGAATTTCACCTCCAGGATACAAAACCTACGCACTCTTATTCAAAGTTACACTCCTTTGAATAATTATGGAACAATAATTGAAGCTTTTGATTGTTTGACTCGAAAGATAGGATTGATAAGAAGAAAAACTCAGGAAGTAATTAACTCAGTATGTTTCTATTTCTTTCGCAGTTCCAAGGAGTCCAGCCCTATTTATAGAGTTGGTGTTGTGGTCTTGAAAAGACACAACTTATCCGAACTGGTGCCTCATCTGCACGGGCGTGTCACTAAAGTTGCACGGCCGCTCCATGCTTTGCACGGGCGTGTCACCAAAATTGGCACGGCCGCTCCATGCTTGCACGGGCGTGCTCTACACCTTGCACGGCCGATCCGGGCGTGCCTCTCCGAACAGTCATACTCTTTAGCGAATGTCCATTCAAAGAGTTACAACCCTAAACAGATTTACTTCCTCCCGCCTAATACCAGATCCGGTATTAAGATTTAATTAATATTTAAATTAATTAAATTCTTTCTTTCTTATATATATATATATATATATATATATATATATATATATATATATAATACTCAAAACTTTAAGTCATACTTGACATTTTCCCATAATAGAGGAAAGCTCAAGCAAGCTTATAGGAACTCTTCAAACTTAGCTATTATATAACAAGTTTAGCTTCACAAGTTTTATTAGTAATTCCATGTGGGATAAAGAAGACACAAGAAAACAAGAAATGAAAAAACAAGACTTTATACCATGAATGAAAGGTTGCTTTACAAACTCAATATGGGAGATGACTAATTATTATATGTGAATACTACTACATATAACAATCCCCCACTTATTTACATATAATGACACTAAACAATTTCAGCTTCTTTACATAACGAATACTCATTAAGTGGACAAGCCTTAAACTTTATGGTTGAATGTGAAACCTTTAGGAAGACATATTCTCGTCATGTATGATTTCATGTTCCTTTTGATCTGGGCATCACCTTGTAGTTGGGCCTTGTGCTTAATCCTGGTTTTAACAAGTACTTTAGGAATTTTATCGGAGTAATCCATAAGAAGCGGCCTCTCACTTCTTTACTTGTATAGGTAGACTTATCGAGAATGTCCACAACGCAGTCTACGAAAGCTATAAGTCTATTAAGGATTTTGAATCCATCATAATTTTGTTGTGGTAATGAAAGTGCATAGGTCAGATATGAAACTTTCAAATAGTGACACCCCCACTATTTTTAAGTTATGCACTCGAAATGTATCAAAGTTTCCATTTCACCAATGTCTAATATTGAATTGCCTTTTAACTTTAAACATAAGGTGACAAATCTATGACTTGTACCTTAAGATAAAGTTGGTTTCAATTAAGACATTGTTTAGACCGATAATAGTCCCATATCTCTCATGACCTTTGTAATTTTATCCCCTGATAAAGATTTTGTTAGTGGATCAGCTAACATCTGATTTGTAGGAAGATACTCAAGTGTTATCTTTCCCTTTTTAACCATATCTCTAATATGATTATATCTCATAGCAATGTGTTTGCTATGATTTGATATTCTCTCATTCTTTGTATTGAATATGGCAGCTTGATTATCACAATACAAAGTTGTGGCTCCTTTCTTAGAATCAATAAATGGTATGGTTCTTAGAAATCTTCTAAAACATATTAAATCTTTACTAGCCATTGACATGGCTATGTACTCAGATTCCATAGAAGACAAAGCAACACATGTTTGTCTTTTTGAAGACCAAGCAACTATGGCTCCTCCAATAGTAAATAACCAACCACTCATTGATTTGGAGTTGGTTACATCTGATGCCCAATTTGCATCACTATAACATTCAAGTATATGTGAATTACACTTGTAATGTAAACCATAGTTTATTGTGAATTTTAAGTACCTTAGTACTCTTTTTAGTTTCGTCCAATGTTCTTCACTTGGATTACTTGTAAATCTACTATGTCAATTGCACATGCAAGATCAGGTATTGTATGATTAACCACATACATTATGCTACCAATTATCTTGGCATATTCTTCTTGATTTACGGCCTCGCCTTTATTTGGAACTAACTTCATATGAGGGTCAATAGGACTTTTACTTATTTTGCAATCAAAATAATTAAACTTCTTTAATATTTCCTCAATGTAATGAAATTGAGTTAATATGTAAGTTTTATCCTTTTTGATCACCTTAACCCCCAAAATGACATCTACTGGACCTAAGTCCTTCATGTCAAACACTTTCTTTAAATAGTTCTTTGTTTCATTAATACAATTAATATCAAAACCAAATATTAACAAGTCATCAACATATAAAGTTATAACAACTTTATAATTAAGAGTAACTTTAGTAAAAACACAACTTTCTACTTTACTACTATTAAAACCAAATTTTCAAATTTCTTGCTTAAACTTCTTGTACCATTGAATTGGTGCTTGTTTAAGTCCATATAGAGATTTCTTTAATTTACATACTTTATGTTCTTCTCCTTTAGAGATATAACCCTCGGGTTGTTGTATGTAAATCTCTTCATCTAAATCTCCATTTAAGAATGTTGTTTTAACATCCATTTGATGAACCTCTAGTCCATAGACGGATGTTATAGCAAACATAGTTCTAATTGATGTAAACTTAGTGACCGGTGAAAATGTTTCGAAATAGTCAATTTCTTCTTTTTGACTATAACCCTTGGCTACTAATCTTGCCTTGTACTTATCAATAGTACCATCAGTTTGAGTTTCTTTTTCAAAACCCACTTGCAGCCAATATGTTTAGTATTAGGAGGAGGATTGACTAGAGTCCATGTTTCATTATTAAGTATAGATTTGATTTCATCATCCATGGCTCTTTTCCACAAGTCTGAATCAGACATAGACAAAGATTCTTGAAAAGTTTTAGGATCCTCTTCTAACATATATGTAAACATGCCAGGACCAAGGTTCTTTTCAATTCTTTGTCTTTTGCTTCTCCTTAACTCAACTATTTCATCATTTTCATTGTTGTCCAAATTTTCATCATTAGCAATGGCATCACCATTATCATGTGAACTTGATGCATTTTCTACTTCAAGTTCTTTTGACAATTCATGGTTTATATCTACCTTGTCTACACTTTTTATGTTCAAATGTTCATAAAAAATAGCACGCGTAGCTTCAAACACACGATTGTCATTAATTCTCATAAATCTATATGCTTTGCTTATTGAAGAATAACCAATAAATATAGATTTCACAGCTTTTCTCCCAAGTTTATTTATTTTCAAAGTTGCATCTAAAACATATGCAACACAACCCCATACCTTTAAATGTGAAATATTAGGCTTACGCCCATTAAATAATTCGTATGGAGTTTTCATATGTTTATTCACAATTCTGTTACAAATGTAAACATAACTTAATAGTGCCTCTCCCCAATAGCTCATTGGTAATTTTTGAATTTATAATCATGGCACTAACCATCTCCATTAAGGATCGATTTTTCCTCTCGGCTACTCCATTTTGTGGTGGAGTATTAGGTGCTGAAGATTCCCTAACAATTCTATTTTGTTGACAAAATGAAATCATCTCGTTTGGGAAATATTCACCACCTCTATCCGATCTTAATCGTTTTATCCTTAGATTGGTTTGATTTTCAACTTCGGCTTTGAAAATTTAAATTTGTCAAAAGCTTCATCTTTTGTTCTAAGTAAATACACATATGCAAACTTAGAAAAATCATCAATGAACGTAATAAAATAACGTTTTCCACCTCTTGTCAAAATATCTTTGTTGTCACAAATATCGGTATGAATTAACTCAAGTAACCTAGTTGATCTTACTACACTTTTAAAAGATGTTTTAGTCAACTTAGATTGAGCGCAACATTCACAATTATTCATAGAATAAATAGTCGAAGATTTAGAAATATACTCATATTTAATCATACGACTCATTGCATTCATACCAATATGTCCTAATCTAGAATGCCAAAAATCATGCTTTTCAACATTAAAATTAGAATCAACAAAGTAAGAAGAACTGGTAATTTTATTATCAATGCTCAATAAATACATTTGGTCTTTAATGTAGCCCTTTCCAACAAACGTCCCATTTTTAGTGATATTCACTTGTTGGGCGCGAAAGGTTATCTTAAAGTCATTTTCGTCCAATTTAGGGACGGATACAAGATTCTTATGATACACATTTTTCAAAGTAAGAGTCTTTCCCGAAGTGAGGGGGAGAATAATGGTCCCTATGCCCAAGACCTCGCTTGTAGAAGCATTTCCCATATAAACAACTTTCGGCTCTTTTACTTCTTCATATGTTTTGAATAAGCTTCGATTTGGAGTTACATGACATGTAGCCCCTGAATCAATCCACCAATCTGAGTCGAGATTGTTGACTAGAAAGATTTCGAAAAGCATGCTAATGAAGTTGCTCTCAACTACATTTGCTTGTTCATCTTTCTGTTGCCCTTTGCGGTAATAGCAATTCTTAGCCAAATGGTTTGTTTTTCCACAAACATAGCAAGAACTCTTCTGCTTTTTCTTAGCTTTACCCTTTTCATCATTTTTAAAGTTGTTTTTCCGTTTGAATTTTCCTTGGTTTCCCTTGAAAGTTCCGGCAACATTTTTATTTTCCACATAGTTTACACCATCAATCTTCTCAGAAATTGAGCCATCACGTTTGAGACTTTCAGTCTCAATTTGGATGCCTTGAAGAAGTTCATCTAAAGAGATGCCCTTCTTCTTATGCTTCAATTTCTTTTGGTAATCTTTCCAAGAAGGTGGAAGTTTACCAATGATGGTTGAAACTTGGAATGTCTCAGAAATGGGTTCACCCGCATCGGCACATTCGATGGCTATGTCATTGAGTTCATTAACTTGATCAATGACAGGCCTCGAGTCTACCATCTTGTATTCAACAAATTTATTGACCAAAAAATATTTATTACCATCATCTTCATTGACGTACCTTCGTTTGATTGCAAACCAAACATCAGCGGCGATCTTGTGTATTTGGAACACGTTGAACAACGTGTTGTTCAATGCTTGCAGAATGGTGAATCGGCAAACGAAGTCATCCGATTTCCATTTCTTCACTTTTTCAGCAGCCTCGGTTTTCTGTGCCTCGGTTGCTTTATCACTTTAATTTTCCTTTGGACAAGGATCACATAGCACATAGAATACATTTGCAATGGTGAGAAGGTATTCCATCTTCAAGCTCCAATGCTTGTAGTTCAACCCATTTAGCCTCTCTAACTTATCTGCTTCAGGTAATTGTCCCTTCATCAAGACTGACTCCATCTATACGAAATTTAAATGCCTTAAAACTGTTGTATATGACTCGATTGTGGGTAAGGAATCAGTAGGTTAGGCACACCAAAAGATGTCATCTTTAAGATATTTAATTCGTTCCACTATGGTGTAATGGTCTCAACGAATTTCACCTTCAGGATACAAAACCTACGCACTCTTATTCAAAGTTACACTCCTTTGAATAATTATGGAACAATAATCGAAGCTTTTGATTGTTTGACTAGAAAGATAGGATTGATAAGAAGAAAGACTCAGGAAGTAATTAACTCAGTATGTTTCTATTTCTTTCTCAGTTCCAAGGAGTCTAGCCCTATTTATAGAGTTGGTGTTGTGGTCTTGAAAAGACACAACTTATTCGAACTGGTGCCTCAGCTGCACGGGCATGTCACCAAAGTTGCACGACCGCTCCATGCTTTGCACAGGCGTGTCACCAAAATTGGCACGGTCGCTCCATGCTTGCACGGGCGTGCTCTACGCCTTGCACGACCGATCCGGGCGTGCCTCTCCGAACAGTCATACTCTTTAGCGAATGTCCATTCAAAGAGTTACAACGCTAAACATTTAAACTGATTTACTTCCTCCCGCCTAATACCAGATCCGGTATTAAGATTTAATTAATATTTAAATTAATTAATTAATTAATTTCTTAAATATATATATATATATATATATATATATATATATATATATATATAATACTCAAAACTTTAAGCCATACTTGACATTTTTCCATAATAGAGGGAAGCTCAAGCAAGCTTATAGGAACTCTTCAAACTTAGCTATTATATAACAAGTTTAGCTTTACAAGTTTTATTAGTAATTTCATGTGGGATAAAGAAGACACAAGAAAACAAGAAATGAAAAAACAAGACTTTATACCATGAATGAAAGGTTGCTTTACGAACTCAATATGAAAGATGACTAATTATTATATGTGAATACTACTACATATAACACAAAGGTGTAAGGCTAAATTACTCTTATATCTAGGTATAAGAGTTTGTTTTCAATTTTTTTCACCTTTTCTTAAAAATAATAAAAAGTTTCATATTTTATTAAGCATTCCGCTTTTATGCACATAGGTATAAGATTAAAATTACTCTTATACTTAGGTATAATAGTATTTTTTTTTTTCACATTTTCGTAAAATTAATCTTCGTATTCTTCAATTCATCTTCAATTAGGGCTCTGATTCTACCAGAACTACTTTCTTCTTTATTGCCTTCGGTCAGAATTTTCATTTGGGTATGCTTATCCGCCTGTCTCTAATTTGTTCATTTATTTATCTCATCAGTCAGGATTTAGAGGGAATTTGATCTTTCCCTAATGCAGTAAGTAGTAGTTGAAAAAGAGATTCAAAATTGAGAGGAAGAGAATGAACGTAGAAGAAAGGAAGGGAGAAAAATATTGCGCACGAGAAAATTCTATTTTGCCGTATGAAAGAAATAATGTACGATATTTTTCTTAGCATTGGGTTTTATGAAATTTTGATATCTACTTTAAGTAATGTGTGTGATTTTGAATATCGTATGAACTTTTATGAAAAATGATTTGGAATGATGGGCCTCATCAAATTATTCCTTCTTAAAAGTAAAGCCAAAAAATAAAGAAACTATTTTTTGACAAAAATGAATGATTGATGTATATATATTGCATGTTATGGTTATGGTTATGGAAGGAACAAGTATTTGATTAGGTCACCATATAAGATGTTTTTATCCAAAGCTGCCCCTATGTTTTTTTCCCTTTGGATATGCATGCATGATGGAATTTGTGTCACCCTTTCATAATCAAAGAAAAAGATTCATTAAAATCCTTTAAAATTCATTTTGTCCCCTTGGAGGCATATTCAATGGAAATCTATATGTTTGTTGCTGAGGTCAAATATGTTGGATTTTCAATTCAACTTTTTGAATAACATTGCATGGTTTGTATGGAGTACAAGTAAGAAAAAACATAAAGTTGGTTGGTATGGTCAACTACCACTACCTACTTTACTTTATGATATCGACCAACTTTTTATTTTTTTCTTAACTTTTGTGAAAAATTAATTTTTTTCAAAATGTTATAAAAAACTAGTTTTCAAACAGTTCATCACTCTTATTAATTAGATTTAATGCTTTAAAACTAGTTTTTTTTTATGCTACAAAAAAACTAATTTTTTGCAAGATTTTGACTTTTTTTCTTCTAAATCATCAATATATCAACATCATTTAACCTCATATCTAATTAATCACTACTCATTTAAACTATTCACTCCTACATTGCACATAGTATAAGGCTCCGTTTGTTTCACCGTAAAACATTTTTTAGAAAATGTTTTTCGTAAAATAACTCGTTTTACGCCGTTTGGCTGAGGCCCCAGAAAATATTTTCCGGAAAATAACTCGTTTTCCGCTGTTTGGTTGTTTTCCGAAAAATGGAGAAAATGTTTTCCGAAAAACATTTTACGCCCTTCCTAAGTAAAACGACTTACTGACCTTGTCCTAAGTAAAACATTTTCCGAAAAATGGTGCCCCTCATATACAATTCATATTTCACAAGGTACAACATAACAATAATAATAAAAAAAAATTAAAAAAATCACCCCTACCCCTGCTACCCCACCCCCACCCACCGCCCTACCCCCAATCCCCCCCCCCAAATTTTTTTTTGTAACCGCCCCACCCACCCCCTGCCTACCCCACCCACCCACCCACCCCCACACCCCCACCCAAAATTTTTTTTTAACCGCCCCACCCACCACCCCCCAATTTTTTTTATTTTTTTTTAACCGCCCCACCCACCCCCTGCCTACCCCCACCCCACCACCCTCCCAATTTTATTTTTTTTGTAACCGCCCCACCCACCCCCCCCCTGCCTACCCCACCCCCACCCCAATGTTTTATTAATTTTTTTTTTTAATAAAACATTTTACGCCCTTCCGAAAAATATTTTTCTTACCAAACACCCGAAAATATTTTACACCCTTCCTCCGTAAAATATTTTACGCTCTACCTCCGTAAAACATTTTACATGAAAACATTTTACAGGAAAATATTTTCCGGAAAACGTTTTCCGAAAAATGTTTTACGTCGAAACAAACGGAGCCTTAACCGATAGTCATTGCTCCCCGTCCTACCCGAAAACATATAAACTTAGTCTCGCACAAGAATTAAGGAAAATATACTCCCTCCGTCCCAATAGAAGGTTCCTATTTTGTCATTTTGGGTGTCCCGTTAAAAGCTTCCACTTTTCTTTTTTGGCAAATGAATCTTTACTATTCCCTCCACTCATTATCTCTCCTACATTATTTTAATACTCACAACACTATTATAATTTACTATTTCCTCCACTCATTCTCTCTCCTATTTTCAAATTACACTCACAACATTTTTACTTCCCCCTCATTTTCTTAATTTGCGTGCAACCCAAAAATTGGACAGCTACTATGGGGACGGAGAGAGTATAGTGTAATAACTGTTGTGAATAAGAAAAGTGAGATAAAAGAGAGAAAGTGAGGTAGGATATGGTAGTGGATAGCTATTGTAAATATGACAAGTGAATCCCATAAATAAAGAAATGTTAAAAAATTTTCCATTTTGAGTGTGTAACTTTTTAAATGGGACATATAAAATGAAAATTTGTGTGTTTTTGAATTGGACGGATGGAGTATGTGGTTGTGGCTATGAAGTCGATCGATATTGGTATAGAATAAATTAAATCATACTACATCCGTCTCATCCGAAAAAAGAATAAAATGGTTATTGCATAGAAATTAATAATGTTGTATAGTAAAGTACGTGTTATCAGTATAAAAAGTGAGATATAAGAGAAAATATGTGATAAAAAATAGTTAGTGAATAGTTATTGTAATTATAATCAGAGGATCTCAAAATTAAAAAGTATTAAAAAAATTCCATTTTAAAGAGTGTAGATTTTTAAATAAAACATCAAAAATAAAATTGGAAAAATTCCTTTTTAACCACAAAGTCCAGATCTTATTCCATCAAAACCCAGTCCAAATAAAAAAAGACTGACTCCTTTGTTATTCCAAATTAAAATCCCTTTAAACCCCATTATACCATGAACGGCCAAAATGAAGTTTTCTTGCCGTTAACTTCCGTGGGATAAGTTTTAATAAAATATAATTTAATTGTTTTTTTCTCCAAATTGGATAGCAACGACAACATGATACTCTTCTTCCAAAATCAACATGATACTCTTCTTCCAAAATCAAACCCAAAATTGATTTCAAAATCAAACGCCTAGGTGAGTTCCCAAAGTCAAAATCAAACCCAGTCTTGAAACCCCAAATTGATTCCAGTCGAACCAAGAGATGAAGAGGTTGGAGAATTTGGGTTAGGACTTGAATGGATGCCATTTGACTTTTTAAACCCCAATGGAGTTGTGCTTCGGAGGGACTGCAGGTGGAGGAAGAGGGAAGGGGGAGCCGAGGTTGGGGCGGAAGAGAGAGGCGACAGTGAGATTTAGAGAAAGGGAAAGAAACAGTGACATTGATGGCGGTAGTTGTGGTGGGTTGAAGGTTGTGCTTGGAAGACGGAGAATAAGTTGAAGACGACGTAAGTGTCCCCCCAAGCTTCATTCCAACCCTGTTTCATTCTTGTGATTGCTACTTCCTCAGTCCCCAAAAATGAATGACCAATAATTGGTCATTCATTTATTTTGGGACGGAGGTAGTACAAACTAAGTGATAAACTTTCTTGCGGCTAAGGCTAAAATGTGATAACAGATCTCCGTTCTGATCAAAGATCTTTCATATTTAAAAGTGACATATTAATTAAGTTTTTAATATGCATTTCTTCCTTTTCAATTGCTAAAACTTCATTACGAATAATACTATAAGACTAGGTGTTATTATTCTTACAATTTGTGTATGACTAATAATAGGTCAAATACCTGTTAATATAAGACCTCTTATTAGTGTTTTAACATTTTATTGTTATAGCTTTGTATATGATATTGACAGATCCTATAACAATTGCTATAGGACCAATTAAAAGGGTTATAGCTTTGTATATGATGTTGCCAGGTCCTATATCAGTTGCTATAGGACCATTCAAAGTTCTTATTGCTTTGTATATGATGTTGGCAGTTCATATACCAATTGCTATATGACCATTCAAATGTCTTATTGCTTTGTACTCCCTCCGTCCCATTAGTATTAGCACAAACACTGTTTGCGCGGGAATTAAGAAATATGATATTTTAATAAAATGTTGTGAGTGTAAAAGAATGAGTGGAGAGAGAATGAGTGGAGGGTGTAATAAATTATAATGGTGTTGTGAGTATTAAAATAATGTAGGAGAGAGAATGAGTGGGGTTGGGTGAATATTTTATTAATATAAAGTTTCCTTTTTGGGAGTGTGCGGATATTAGCGGGACGCCCAAAAAGGAAAGTGTGCTAATATTAGCGGGACGGAGGGAGTATATGATATTGACAGGTCTTATACCAATTGCTATAGGACCATTCAAAGGTCTTATATCTTTGTATATGATATTGACAGATCCTATAACAATTGCTATAGGACCAATTAAAGGGGTTATAACTTTATATATGATGTTGCCAGGTCCTATATCAGTTGCTATAGGACCATTCAAAGTTCTTATTGCTTTGTAAATGATGTTGGCAGGTCCTATACCAATTGCTATAGGACCAATTAAAGGGCTTATAGTTTTGTATATGATGTTGACAGATCCTATACCCATTGCTATAGGAACAATTAAAAGGCTTATAGCTTTGTATATAATGTTGCCAGGTCCTATACCAATTGCTATAGGACCAATTAAAGGGCTTATAGCTTTGTATATGATGTTGCCAGGTCCTATACATATCATATATCATTTGTCAAAGAATCTATTACAGGTCTTATAACAAGGGGTAAATGACCTGTTATTATTGGTCTTATGCCATTTATACAGGTCCATTGATGTTTGTGTTAAAACAAAGCTATAAAATAAATTTTATACATGTTTTAAAGGATTGATACAGGTCCTATAGCATTTGATACATGTCCTATATCATTTGATATAAGACCTCAATTTAAAATTATGATACATGTTTTAAAGGATTGGTACAGATCCTATATCATTTGATATAGGACACAAGTTCTAACCGATGATACATGTCCTATACCAATATTCTCAGTAGGTTATAAGACCTAAAAATAGGCCATTTAACATATTCTCAAACAAAAAAAATAATACAACATATAGAACAAGTCTTATACCAAGAGGTAAAAAACATGTTATTAGTCTTTCACCACAACCACAAACACATAAAATAAATTAAAACTTTAGAAGACCTTGTAATTGCAAGTAAAACAAAAATAGGTTAACCATTCAACAACTAGTGCATTGTTTAACAATTTAACATTTAACAAATATTCTAAGTACAATGTTTTAACATCAACAATAATTTTCCAAATCAATCCAACAAACTAAAATGTTAAGCGATTAACGATAAGCACAATTTGGACTTTCTCATATGTCATGAATCATCTTTGCCCAAAATAACGATACGGCTTCATCTTCATATGTCTTGCTCACTGTTGCTTTATCAAACATCTCTTCCGCTTTCATTAGAACAATTATTCCACATTTTGAATTTCATCTCTTTAATTTGTTTCCTTTCTCTAAATCACCATAATACCTAGACAAAAAAGTAAGTCGAATAACAAAATGTTGTTCAATACCCGATGGATTAAAGAACTATAATAAGTCCTTTAACACATTGACAAACACCAAAAATTCAAACAACTAGTTCAAATGACAAAAAGTCAATTGAACAGATCCTATACCAAGGGGTAAAAGACCTGTAATAGATCATTTACCACATTGACAAACACCAAAACATCAAATAAATAGTTCTTATAACAAAAGACCACTTGAACAGGTCTTATACCAAGGGATAAAAGACCTTTAATCGAGTCCACTTACCACATTCACAAACATCTAAAATTCAAATAAATAGTTCATATGACAAAACCTCACTTAAACATGTCATATACCAAGGGGTAAAAGACATGTAAAAGTGCATTTACAACATTGATAAACCCCAAAAATTAAAGAACCAGTTCATAATATTAAAAATTCTAACTTGAACAAGTCCTATACCAAAGGGTAAAAGATATTTACAACCCCTAGAAATTCAAACAAACATTTCATATTAAAAATCTCACTTGAAGAAGCACCATACCAAGAGGTTAAAGACACATGTAAAATGGCCTTTACCACATTGACAAACCCCAAAAATTCAAACAAATAGTTCATATTACAAAATCTCACATGAACATGTCCTATATCAAGGGGTAAAACACCTGTAAAATTACTTTTACAACATAGACAAATCCCCAAAATTAAAAATAACAATTATTATGACAAAATCTCACTTGAACATGTCCTATACCAAGTAGTAAAAGACCTGTAAAAATGTCTTTATAACATTGGCAAACCTCAAACATTTAAACAACCAGTTCATATGACAAAAGGTCTTTTCAATAGGTCTATGCCAAGGGGTAAAAGACCTGCTAAAGTGCCTTACAACATTAACAAACCCCAAAATTCAAACAACCAATTCATTTGACAAAATCCAACTTGAACAGGTCCTATAACAAGGGGTAAAAGACATGTAACAGTGCCTTTACAACATTGATAAACCCCAAAAGATTCAACAAATAATTTAAAAATTAATTTAACGTCTTATACATGTTTTTGAAATAAACAAATTCAACTAAAATACTATAACAACAACAAAATCTGTTGTTAATTCATGAAAAGATGAAAAAACGAGAGTCATACAAAAAAAAATTAAAAAAAATAGATCTGATACCTATAATTTTTTGATTGACCAGAGCTTCAATGGTGGTTGACAATGCCTTCAAATAGACCCGAATCAGAGCTTCAATTGCATCGATTAGGGTTTCAATTGCGTTGATTAGGGTTTAATTTGGTTTGAGAGACGATTAAAAATCGAGTTACATGCACATCAATTAAAAAAAAAAAAACAGTCTGATACCTAAAAGTTTCCGATGAATCCGATCTTTGACGAGAAACAGCCCTTCTTTATCTCTGAAAACTCCATGAACGGAAGCGATCAGAAGCCCGATCGAGAATCCAACCAGCGAATTCTTGCCGTCAATGGAGCGAGAGAGGAGATGCGAGAGAGTTTTTGAAAAAAAAAATCTTTTTTTTTGGAATGTGCGGTAACGGCGGTGTTAACAAACCGTTTGTGTCCGTGATGTGTGGGTTTTAGTGGGATTTCAATCTCAAATGGATTAAAATGGCTTATTTATTTGAACTATGGGTTTTTGGGTCTCTAACTCAATAAAATTTTGTTTAAGTCAGTTCGATATTATCTACTACTCTCGCATGGATGGGACGGAGGGAGTACTTGTTACTACGTGGCTATGAGGTCGGTCGATATTGTCCGCGGGACGGAGGAGTACTTATTACTACGTGGCTATGAGGTCGGTCGATATTGTCCACTCATGATCTGACTATCTAGTGGTCCCTATTAGTGGAGTCTATTGACCGACGTAACAGATTCTTCATCATTATTTATTTTAAATTACTCGATTCTATGTACTCCCTTCGTTTCACCTTTATCTTGAGATTTACACGCTTTTTAAAAAAAATTTTAAAAGTGGATAGAAAATTTGAAAAGAAAAAAATATAAAAGTTAAATGTGTGGTAGGGAATATGAGAGATAATGTAAAAGTTAAAAATATTTAATAGGAGAGAGAATAAGTGGAATAAATAGTAAGTTAATAATTGATTTTTTTGTAAATATGTTAATTTTTTTATAAGGGTATAATGAATGGTTTTTTTGTAAATATATGGAGATGATAAGGATATAAATATATGGAAAATTTTCCATTTAAGGAAGAAAACTTTGAAGTGAGACGATCCAAAAGAAAAAGGTGAAACCTTGAGATTGAGATGGAACGGAGGGAGTATTATTTGGTCATTAAATGCATTGTGTAGAAAATCACATGTGACTGGGATAAGGCTCAATCATTGTGCTTATGGTTGTTAGATTCCAAATATTTAGGAAGTCACCCTATTCAAAAAATTAATCTTAAATAAACTAATAATAATAGCTGTTGAAAAAATAGTGAATTAGGCTCCGTTTATTTC
Source organism: Adenophora triphylla var. japonica (assembly GCA_022495995.1). Taxonomy (NCBI): domain Eukaryota; kingdom Viridiplantae; phylum Streptophyta; class Magnoliopsida; order Asterales; family Campanulaceae; genus Adenophora; species Adenophora triphylla. Next base: position 127,145 of record JAFEMH010004331.1, read on the forward strand.
GACGTAAAATATTTTTTGAAAAACGTTTTTCAGAAAATATTTTTTCGTAAAATGTTTTATGAAGTAGGGCGTAAAATGTTTTACGAAGGAAGGGTGTAAAATATTTTCGGCTGTTTGGTAAGGAAAATATTTTTCGGAAGGGCGTAAAATATTTATTTAGACTTTTTATCATCGATTTTTTTTGCAAAAAGTAATATAAAAAAAGATAGAAAAAACTAAACAAATGAAAGTATATAAAAGAAAAAAGGGACGGACTACCCTTTAATTTTTATATTTTTTCATTAACTAAAAAAATAATATTTTAGACTTTTTTTATTACTGATTTTTTTTTTTACAAAAAGTAATATAAAAGAGATAGAAAAAACAAAACAAATTAAAGTATATAAAAAATAGAGGGACGGACTACCCTTTAATTTTTTTATTTTTTTTTACTATGAAATAATATTTTAGACTTTTTTTTATTGCTGATTTTTTAGATTTAAATCATTTACTCCATACCCCAAATTCTAATTCGTCTACCTAAATAGCATATATACCCTATATATCCTAAACCTTAAATCTAATTCATATACTTTATACACTAAACCCTAAACTCTAATTCATCTACCTTAACCATATACCCTATATACCTATATAGTATTTCCTAAATTTTAAATCTAAACCATACTACATACCCTAAATCTATTTCATCTACTTTAACTCATTTATACCCTATTCCCCAAACCATATACTCATACCCTAAACCCTAATTTATCTACTTTAATCTCATATATATCATATACCCTAAATCCTAAATCTAAATCATATACTTCATACCCTAGCTCAATCCATCTACCTTAATCTCATATGCCCTATTCCCTAAATCTTAAATCTAAATCATATATTTCAAACCCTAAACCCTAATTTATCTACATGAATCTCACATATACCCTATACCCTAATATTTAAATCTAAAACATATACTATATACCATAAATCATAATTCATGTACATTAATCTCATATATACCCTATACTCTATACCTTAAACATCTAATCACAATCATATACTCCATACCCTAAAACATAATTCATCTAAATTAACCATATACCCTATACTCTAACCCCCCCTCCCCCCGAATCATATACCTAAATCTCATATATACCACTAAATCGAACAACTTAATCTTATATATATACCCTGAACATACCAAAAGTGCCGAGTTGGGCCAAGCAAGTAAAGCCCAATTACATCCAGCTTTGATTATCACATTCTCAATAGGGCTGGCCCAGTCAGAGCAAGGCCCAAAGTCCATCTCAAGCGTCAGTCGACTAAGCCCACGGTCCGATCTAATAGGTCCTGACCTAACTTAGTCCGACCTCATGATCCATATTACAATTCGGGTACGAACCATGCTCTACCCGACAGTCAGATCGACCATTCCACGAGTGGCGACCTCGACCTAACTCAACAAGTGACGACTTAACACTTGCCGGCTTATTTGGTTGAACAATCCTCATAACCACATCCCTATAAATCAGGGACCGTTATAAACATGTTCCCACGTCCAAGTAACTGCCGCTATAATCTCGGAGGACATGTCGCCTCCCCAAAAATACATCACTCTTGCCTATAAATACTTCATCACTACCAAACGGTAAAAGGTAACTGCCATTTTGTATTCTGAGTTCATTATTCAATACATTTTGAGCTATATACAAGCCGTTATCTTACTCACGCCCGAGCGTCTTCGCCGGAGACACATCCGGCTAGTCGTGGGTTCTGTTTTCAGGTCAAGAAGCCAGGTGATCAGTCCTGCCACGTGGAGGAAGATTGATAAGCACATTTCCTGCAGCATCAGTTTGGTTCCATTGCCGGGAAACGTGCTTTTAAACTTGACCTCGAAACCTTTCTTAACCTACAACAATGGTGACTCCAGACGGGCATGTAGAAGATGTTTCTGAAGAGTTCAACGAAGTGAACAACAACAACAATACAAATGTTGGAAATGCAGATTTGCCTCCTCCTCCCCCTCCTCAACGACATCATGCTAGGGCGACACGCTCTAACAGTGTGGCTGATGGCGAGGGATTGCCGACGCAAGGAGAGAAAAGCGTCCTATGGAAGGACAGGAGCTCCACCTCACCCAAAACGCATAACCGGGCATGCGAATATGGGAAGCGGGCAGTCCCTCCACTAATCCCATGAGCAAGAAAGAAATGATGTTGGAGCGAGCCCGGATTACGGCCGACTTGATAGCCATGGAGGAGGCAGAACAGGCCGACATACGCTCTGAGAGAGTGGCACCTGCTCAGGTTTCTAATGGGCAACAAGCCAGGAGTGCTAGGCCAAACGAAGGTGTGGGACAGAACGGCGAGGACAGAATAGTACGTCGAGCTCCTACTATAGTTCATGTTCCGAGTAACGATTTAAGGGCTAGCCTCAATGTAAACGAGAGAGCGTGAGGCTCAATCTGATTTGAGGACTCGCTAACGGCCAATAAACAGACATGTTTCCCAGCCAGAACACAGAGATCGTGGTCCCATAGGGACAGGAATGGGCATAGGTCGCCTGTGAGAGGGAAAGGCGCAGTCGCCACATGGAGATAACAGCGCAGGTCGCCGTCTGCCGCCGAGAGGCGCAGTCGCCTCAAAGAAGTAATGTACATAGATCTCCAATAAGATCGAAAGAACCAATTCTCACAGGACAGAAGGAGTAGGCAGGTGACTCCCCGTAAGTGAGGGCCGAGGTCCACAATGCGCTCCCCTCCCGGGAGATGAAAGACCCGATGCCAGAGAATGGTTGTTGATGAAAAAGAAATTTGAGCAATGGGAGGAGGAGAAGAAAAAGGATGCTGGAAAGGTTGAACGAATTGATTTTGCTCTTCGACCTTTATCCAAAGAAATCGTGAGATAGTCGACCTCCTCCTACTTTCATTGCCTCTTCGGAGAAGTACTGGGTCGACAAATGCCAGGAGCCACATAGCACATCTGGAAGCCACTATGTGTTTTGTCGCCAATGAGGATGACAACATGTGCAAAGCTCTCCTAAGCACACTTACTTTGGCGGCTTTTAACTTGGTTCAATGGTTTGGCTGGCGATAGTATCACCACTTGGGCATGCTTCGTAACAAAATTCTTAGACCGCTTCGACCGCAGAGCTCGGAAGATAACCGTCATCGATCTCGAATAACTTGGTGCAGTGGTAAGAATGAAAGCTCGATGAGCTATTTCACCAAGTTCAAAGAGATGGTTGATAAGATAGAGGAAGACCTCACTCGATAGGGAAGTCATTAATCAGCTTCCAGAAACGGCATTTCCTCGGCAGACATGGATTACGAGCTCACAGTTCGTACAGTAACAACTCGACAGGAGTTGTTTGAGAAGGTATACAACGTCGCTCTTGCTGAGGAGAGGAAAGAAAAGAAGAATGGTAAGAGCCCCAAGGTTGAAGTCGCTGATGATAAAAAGGACTCCAACAAGAATGGGGGGAACAATAAAAATGGAAAGAATGTGACTAGGGCAATGCAGAAGGTGCCCGAAGCTTTCACTCCCCTTACGGTGAGTCGAACTGAGATTATGAATGCCGTCGAGCTAGCTCCTCCTGTCCCAATGAATCCAGGCAACAAGTTTAGAAGGGACAACAGCAAGTACTGCGACTACCACAAAGACACTGGTCATCTCACGGAAGATTGCTTGGGATTAAAGCGTATCATCCAGAGAATGGTCGACTGTGGAAGACTCAGCTTATGTGAAGAGACCTCAAGCTGGAGGAGGTGAGCAGCCACAGTGGGCAACAAGGACCTAGACACTAGATCGAACCTGGGGGTCATCACTGAACAAGCGAGCAACACGGCCATCAAGCACAAGATATTCCAGCTCAATAAGGCCCCACATGTGCCTCCAAGGAGAGAAGTAAGAGATGAAGCGATCAGCTTCTACCCCCATGAATTGGCAACTAATATGGCGGCTAGGGAGCAAGTTCTCGTCATCCCAGGTCTCATTGATGGATGTACGACGAGCAGACTCTTAGTCGACACGGGGGCCTGCAAGGATATTTTGTTTTACAAAACTTTCAAGGAGATGGGTCTTAATGAAGAACAGTTGGAGAGATATGATGGCAGGTTGGAGGGCTTCACCAACCATCGAGTTGATGCTAAAGGCCAGATAGCGCTCGACGTTGACCTAGGCCAGCACCCCCTCAGGGTTGTTTCGAAGGTACAATTTATCGTAATTGATGTAAATAGTGACTATGCCGCCATCCTTGGAATTCCTGGACAGGTCGCTCTTGGAATGGTAGCATCAATTCCTCACCGAGTAAAGTTTCCCACACCTCGGGCCGGAGTGGGTTGCGTACAAGGCACGGCTCGTGCTTATCCGGATCATGTTCTAAGAGAAAGAAAGAAAAGGGAGCTAGAGATTGAGACCGCCGATGGTTACTTGAAGCCGTCCCGCCGGCCACCAAAACTACCCGACTGTCAACAATCACCGACGTGGTAGAATCGACCTATCGCTCAAATGACGAGGTCATGCTTGAGACGACACGTCACTCTAACACCACTGAGGTCGATTCAGATGTAGTTATGGTCGATCAAGTCGTCATAGTAACCTATGCCTCCACTCGACAATAACTCTGGGGCCACCACCACTACCCAATGAGGTCAGCCGACAAGCTTCGATGATATGATAATGAGGAGGCTCCACACTGGGAGCCGAGGAAAGACAAAAGGTCGTGGAAATCATAGTGGAGACTCTACAATTCGAGCAGATGGACCAATTAGAAGTCAGACGAGCCGGAGTCAATCATCACCAACTCTTTCTACCCCGACCAAAAAATTCGATTGGGAAACAACCTGTCACCGAAGAAAGGCTGGAGATTATCAAGCTACTCAAGGAGAGTAATGATGTCTTTGCTTGGAGGGTAGAAGACATGAGGGGAATCAAGGAAGAGGTCGCTGTTCACAGACTGGAAGTCAACCCGACCATAAAGCCTAGACCCCAAAAGTTGAGAAGTTTTGCTCGCGACAAGGAAGAGGCTATCAAAGCAGAGGTACAAAAACTTTTGAGTGCAGGTATAATCAAAGTGGCCACTCATACAAAGTGGTTGGCCAACGTGGTCATGGTGAAGAAATCGAATGGCAAGTGGCGGATGTGTGTCGACTTCACTACTCTCAATCTAGCTTGCCCGAAGGATAGCTATCCCCTTCCTAGAATTGACAAGCTTGTTGATTCCATTGCCGGGTCACTCTACTCTCGCCTTTCTGGATGCTTACTCGGGATACCACCGCATAAAGATGCACGAGGATGACATAGTGAAAACGGCATTTCAGTACCGGGAGGCATCTACCGCTACAATATGATGCCTTTTGGATTGAAGAATGCAGAGCGACCTATCGAGGATGGTAAACAAAGTCTTTGCCTCGCGAGATTGGGTCGAAATATGGAGGCATACGTTGACGACATGGTCATTAAAACTAAGGCCGGAGTCACGTGGTCGACCTAAAGGAGACATTCGCCAATTTACGAGCAAACGACATGAAGCTCAACCCCAAAGAAATGTGTGTTTGGAGTGGCAAACTGGGCAAGTTCTTGGGATTCATGGTATCTCAAAGGGGCATAGAAGCTAATCCAGAGAAGATAAAGGCTTTAGTCGACATGAAGGCTCCCACCAATATCAAAGAGATGCAACGACTTAACGGAAGGGTAGCAGCTCTTGGTCGCTTCATATCAAAGTCAGCAGAGCGGTCTCTCCCCTTCTTCAAAGCATTGAGGGGGACGAAAAGTTTTGAATGGACGACCGAATGTCATTCGTCGTTCCAACAAGCCTAAAGAATTACCTCGCTTACTCCACCCCCGCTAAGTAGCCCGACCACCGGGAGAGACTTTGTTTGTATATCTATCTCGTGGGAGACAAGTCGGTTGCAAAGAAAGTGTTGATTAGAGAGGATGAGGGGCCTCGTAAGCCTCGTACTATATCAGCAAAGCTTTATCAAATGTGGAAAGTAGGTATTACAACGCCGAGAAGGTCGCCTATGCTCTAGTCGTGGCTTCAAGGAAGGTCGCGAGCTTATTTTCTAGCTCATCCAATCGTGGTTCTTACTAATGCGCCTTTGAGAAAGATATTGCACAAGCCTGAGAGTTCGTGTCGATCGCTCAATTGGTCAATTGCCCTCACCGAATTTGACATTGACTATCGACCTCGAAAGGCGTTGAAGGCTCAAGCTCTAGCTGACTTCTTGGTCGAGCTTACGTTCACCAAGGAAGACAACGAGCAACGAGTTCCTAAAGAAAAAGCTAAGGGGAAAGAACCAGAGTCCCAGATCGTCATTAGCCTACCCGACGATTGTTGGAAGGTCTATTCAGACGGGTCAGCGACCAAGAATAGCAGCTGAGCTGGAATAGTGTTGATTGAGCCGAACCGGACCGTATATGAGGAATCACTAAGGTTCAAGTTTGATGCTTCCAAATAACCAAAGCCGAATACGAGGCCTTGATTGGGCAATTAGTATGCCAAGTGCTTCTGAGCAACTAAGATCATGGCTTATCGTGACTCACAATTGATAGTCAACCAGGTCGAGGCGAGTACGAAGTGCTTAGTTCTACTCTCATCAAATACTGCGACCTGGTGAAGGAGCTAATAAAGGACTTAGAATTCTCGGGAGATTCAAAGGATTGGAAGAGAGGATAACGAGCCGGCCGATCTCCTTTCGAAACCGGCTACTTCGTATGAGCCACATGGCGAGCCCATCTCCTTCCTCGAAAATCCAAATTTATGAGAGGGTAAAAATTCGGTGCATAGATGATCCCTCAAGAAATGGGGCTCAGGAGAAGTGTTGGATCGAGGAAATGAAAGCATACATAGAAAATGGAGAGCTGCCAGATGACGAGAAGAAGGCTCGAGCTATCAAAAAGAAAGCTCCAAGGTATGTCATTCAAGGAGGCGACCTATTCAGAAGATCTTATACTCGACCATTACTAAATTGCATCCACCCTCAAGAGGTCGCCCTGTTGATACATGAGGTACATAGTGGAATCTGTGGTGGACACCCGGGGGCCAGGACTCTTGCTGACAAGTTAATCACTTTGGGATACTACTGGCCACACATGAGCCGACACTCACAACTTTGTTCAAAGAATGTGATCAATGCCAAAAGTTTGCCAACCTTCCCCATGTGCCTACAACAGAGCGTGCACTCTGTGATCGCAGCTTGGCCATTTGACATGTGGGGCGTCGACCTGATTGGACCCTTCCCTCCCGCCCGAGGAAACTGCAAGTATGTGATAGTGGCCATAGACTACTTCACCAAATGGGTTGAGGCCAAACCGCTAGCTCGCATCACGCAGGAGAATGCTATCAACTTTATCCACGACTTCATTTGGTGTCGATTTGGTTTTCCTCGTGCTATAGTGTCCGACAATGGTCTACAGCTTCTCCTGCACTTTCGAAGCGTAGATGAAGCGAGTTGGAATCAAACATTGGAAATCTTCTGTCGCCTATCCTCAAGGAAATGGGCAAGTCGAAGCAAAGAAATAAACTTGTTCTATCTTCACTCAAGACTCGGGCTCGTAGGTCGACGAAACAATTGGTTGGACGAACTCCCTTGCTCTTTGGGCGCTTCGTACAACCACTTTCGGGGCCTACGGGGGAAACCCCTTTTGCTCTCACATATGGGTCAGAGGCCATGGCACCTGCTGAACTCAGATTCCCTACTGCTAGAGTTACCTTCTTTGATCAAGAACAGAACGACGCCAACAGGTTGATCGACTTGGACCTGATCGACGAGAAGCGAGAAACAGCTTACCTCCGAATGGTCAATTACAAGCAGCGAACTAAGAGCTATCACGACAAGAGGATCAAGGCAAGGTCTTTTCAAGTTGGAGACTATGTACTGAGAAAGATTGAGGCAACGGGTAGAAGGACCCAGCAGAACAAGCTATCTCCTAACTGGGAAGGTCCCTATGTAGTCACTCGAGTCGTCAAGGAAGGAACCTACATGATAGCTCATCCTGGAGGTGACGAGTTGAAACATCCTTGGCATGCTACTCACCTCATCAAATACTACTTCTAGTTTTCAATTTCAAAGTTCAAGTTTGTGTTAAAGCTAGTTTCGAGTTGATGTAAGCATGATTCCTACTTCAATGAAAAGAGCAATTTATTCGATCAAACATAGTGTTACATTAATATCAACAAGCTCGACTCTTAGTCAGCTTCGTTCTAACAAGCTCGATTCTTAATCAGCTTTGTTTATTTAACAAGTCCGACTCTTAGTCGACTTTGTTCTAATGAGCTCGACTCTTAGTCAGTTCATCTTAACTCGACTCTTAGTCAGTTCATCTTAGCTCGACTCTTAGTCAGCTTCACCCTAATAGGCTCGACTCTTAGTCAGCTTCGTTCTAACAAGCTCGATTCTAAATCAGCTTTGTTCACTTAACAAGTCCGACTCTTAGTCGACTTCGTTTCAACTAACTCGATTCTTAATCAGTTCAAATGGTATGAACAGGTTCGACTTATGATCAATCTCGTTCACAAAAAAGTTAATCAAGTCTGAGGTCGACTAAACCAACAAGATCAAGTCGCCTCTAGGCTCAAATTGACTCATTTATATTATCTACATCTAGCTCGACATACAATATGGAATGAAAAACATACAACATTCTGAAAACAAAAGTCAGCTATGATAGAGAAGTCTCCCAAAACGGGCTAAGACTTGGACAAAATTAACTTACAAAAATATTTTGCCTCCCAAAAAACTGGGCCAAGGCATTCGAATAATGTTAAAGCAAAAAACAAAAATATTGTTTGGAACTTGTTCATTACAAATCCAACTAAACAATTCAGGAGTCCTGGCCGACATCAGCTTGGTCGTCAGTAGCAGCTCGACCCTCTTCCTCTCCTTGTTGCTGAGGGTCTAAAGGTTTACCCGACTCTGAATAAACTTGTTCATCTACTGTCTCCATGGCTTCAGCATCGTCAAGTTCCGCCAAGACCACATCAAAATTTCTATCAAGGACAGGGGGAGCTTCCCACTTCTCACAATGATCTTCTTCATCTTCCTGGGCAATAAAGGCCAAGTCGTTCTCAAGATAGGGAACAAGCGAATGACCTTGGCGAGCTGCCATGTCGTACTGAGACTCAGAAAACCAACGAGCTAATTGCTCGATGGTAACTGTAGCTGAGGGATCCACCAGTGCTCGACGGGCCATGTGCCTTTTCCCAACCTCGAGAAAGTCTTGTGCCCTAGCCACGATGGCATCATAATACTCATCCCCTGCCTTGAACTTCTCAATCGCAGCTTCAGAGGCCTCCTTAGTAGTTGTCTCGATGGCAGCCTTGTGGTCTTTCTGGCTCTTCTCTCTCTCAAGTCGATGCTGTTCATGCAACTCGAGCAAGAAGGCATCCTTCTCCTTTAAAAGTTTGTTAATAGTGGCGCCCGCCTTGGCCTTCCCCAGTTCTTTCTTCTCAGCCATCCCTCTCAGCCTCCACTTCCTTGAGTTTGGACTCTGCAGCCTCCAGGTCGGACAAAGCCTTGGTCTTCACCGCTTCGTTGGCTTCATACGAATTGTCCAAGTCATTATACTTCTCTTTCCATTCCGCAAGCTCTTGAGCCTTTTTGGAATAATCACGAAGGGCTTGTCTCTCCCTCTCAATGGAGGCCCTCCAAGAGCTCTTGGCTTGCTCAATCATTGTAAGATTCTGCATTCCAAAGGAAACAAGTAAGTGTTAGTTCGAGGTTCAAGTGGATCGAGTAAAGGAGCAGACGACTAAAATAAAAGAGAAAGTGAGAAGTTACCTCGCAATGAGCCAGCCCAGACCGAGCTGAGAACTCCTCGGGTGTCATGCCCTTATCAGCCAAGTGAGCTAGCGTACCCACATCCACCGCTCTTCTCACAATCACCTGGCCCAAGTTCATGTCTGGGTAGCTGCGACTCAGGCAATTTACTCCTTCAAGAGAGGGAACATCACTCACCTCTCGCATCCTTTCTTCAATAGTTTCTTGGTTGGGATAGGAAGAAGCCGGAGGAGGTGGAAACAATGGCTTGATGAGACAAAGCATTCCCTTGTCGATCGCAACCTCTTAGTCCTCGTAGGCCGATCATCAACTTCGCTCCATGGCGTCGTCATCAATGTTTACGACATCCAAGGGACTAGTTCCCGCCCGACATCGAAGGTCCCTACATTGACATCGCAGTTGGGTCGGAGCTCACGTCGCCCGCCGGATCTGCTGGATTCATTACCTTCCTCGCCACGCTCAAGGTATGACCGTCGCCAAAGAAAGGATCTTCTTCATCTACCCTTCCATTGGCACCATCCCAATATTGTCTTTTTGGAAGCCGACCGGTCCTTAACGCGGCTTCCTCTCGCCCGCGAGCACGAGCATTGGCCTTCCCATGGTCCTTCCTCGCTTTCTTCTTATCGAAACCCCAACAATACGCACCATATTAGCTTCTTGTTCGGGAGTTAAAACTACACGACATCAAAGAAATCAAGTGTTAGCTCGGCAATTCAAAACAGCTTCTACGAGTAAACCATTGACGAGATAATTGATACAACTCAAAGCAGTTTTATGTACGAATTGAACAATTCTACATACGAGCAGGCAATTTGATAGAGTTGCAATTCGAAATAGTTCTATGTACGAGCTAACTAAGTTCTACATACGAGCAGACAACGGACGATCTAAGAGTTGCATACATATACAAGATAACAATAGACGAGTAAATGATTGCGAACAAGATCTTACCACCGCATGCTCCCGTTATCCTTGCAATAGTTTTCTGTCTTCTTGCAACGCTGGCACAAATTTCCAAACCTCCCCAGAGAATGAGTAACCCAGTCGGGATATATTTGTCCTCTCAACACAGGGACAAGGGGCTCTACCACTCCATCTCCAGACATCATCCCACTCGGACGAAGTTATACTTGGTGGTGATCGACTCTCCGGCTAACGGGTCTTCTCTCGACTAAGCGACACAAAGCCCTATACAAGTTAAGATGCCGTGCCTGGCTCCCAATAGTTCCCCTCATCTACGGCTTCGTATCATCATTGGGCAATGGGAATTCCCATCCTAATCTACTCTCTACCACAACAACATGCGAGTTCCAAACCACTATGCTTACTTGGGAGATTGGTGAAGAGCTTGGGAGATTTAGGCTTTAGAGGGGGTACGATGCTCGTGTCCTCTCCACTATACTTTATGCTTTGAAAAATTCTTTGAACACTCTCATACAAGGTTCATATCCTAAGAATCTGCACACCATAGCAAAGCATACAAGGACCCTACAAGTATTGGCTCCGAGCTGAAGGGGGAGAGCATTAGCACATTCTAAAAACTCATTTATGAAGGGATCAAGAGGTAACCTGAGGCCAGCTACAAATTGACCATAGAAGAAGGCTACCCTAGTGGCATCCTTAGTAAATGACGACCTAAACAACTTCATAAACTCCCTCTGGGTATAAATGGTCACCCTATAATCTTCCTTACTTACCTCACAGAAATCCCAAATCATACTATACCTAGAGGGCAGGTTCTTCTTTCCACGTAATGGCCCTTGGGGGACATAACCCCTCTCATTCTTTCCTGGCATGGCTGTATCATCGAATGCATCAACAATTCTGGGACCAGAGGAAGTAGATGCTGTAGCTCCGCCTTGAGTTGCCATATCTGTACAAGAAGAAGGAGAAACAGGAGTCGTGCCTATGAATAATTTCGCCGACCTATTTAAGGGCGACCTAGACTCCCCTGGAAAACCTATTCTATTCCTAAGGAAGGAGGGCTTTTGGACGTCCCTAACATAAAACAAGGTGATATGGTCAAGCAATTCATGGAATAGATGAAAAGCGACAACATTTGAGTTGTCAATCACCACATTTTCAATTTCCCCTACAATAGGCAGCCCTATCTCAGTGTAATTCAACCCCTAACTAGTCAAAATGGAGGCACACTCATCCAGGGACATCACTCTCCACTCACCGTTCACATTCTTGCATGCCCTACGGTTAACAGTACAGTAACCATACCACGCTCCTGGTTCGCAACTAAAGGTCCTAGCCATGGCGGAAACGGAGAACAGTGCGTAAATTAAAACCCTAAAGCAAGGATACGAGGGAAATACCTTAATTAATTGCAGAAGGTAGTTCCGTTGCTGGAGCCGAGAGTTAGATTTAAATCTTGCTGCAATCCCTTGATTATCGCCGGAGAAGAAGAAGTTTTAGGACGGTAAAAGTTCTAAACGAAGAGGGATTTTTCTATTTATATTTTCCTAAATTTGGAAAGGGAAAGGAAAATCAAAATTAATTTTCCAAAATTAAAGACTGAAGCGGTTTTCGAGAAGGAGTTCCAAACGTCAGAATTATAATCATTACGAAAATCGGCGCTCCTTCATCTCCAACCGTTCATCACCAACGATCAGGATGTTGCCACGTCATCATGGTCGACCTACTTCAAAGACTAGCATCGACCTGCGAGTAAAGCAATTTTCATCAAAGAAATCTTCTTAACTTCCAAGTCGACGAAGTCAACTCGAAAGTTGGGGGCCACTGAACATACCAAAAGTGCCGAGTTGGGCCAAGCAAGTAAAGCCCAATTACATCCAGCTTTGATTATCACATTCTCAATAGGGCTGGCCCAGTCAGAGCAAGGCCCAAAGTCCATCTCAAGCGTCAGTCGACTAAGCCCACGGTCCGATCTAATAGGTCCTGACCTAACTTAGTCCGTCCTCATGATCCATATTACAATTCGGGTACGAACCATGCTCTACCCGACAATGTGTCGACCATTCCACGAGCGGCGACCTCGACCTAACTCAACAAGTGACGACTTAACACTTGCCGGCTTATTTGGTTGAACAATCCTCATAACCACATCCCTATAAATCGTGGACCGTTATAAACATGTTCCCACGTCCAAGTAACCGCCGCTATAATCTCTGAGGACATGTCGCTCCCCAAAAATACATCACTCTTGCCTATAAATACTTCATCACTACCAAACGGTAAAAGGTAACTCCGCCATTTTGTATTCTCGAGTTCATTATTCAATACATTTTGAGCTATATACAACCGTTATCTTACTCACGCCCGAGCGTCTTCGCCGGAGACACATCCGGCTAGTCGTGGGTTCTCTGCTGTGTCAAGAAGCCAGGTGATCACCCCGCCACGTGGAGGAAGATTGATAAGCACATTTCCTGCAAAGATCGCTTGGGTTCCATTGCCGGAAACGTGCTTTTAAACTTGACCTCGAAACCTTTCTTAACCTACAACAACGGTGACTCACGGGCATGTAGAAGATGTTTCTGAAGAGCTCAACGAAGTGAACAACAACAACAATACAAACGTTGGAAATGCAGATTTGCCTCCTCCTCCCCCTCCTCAACGACATCATGCTAGGGCGACACGCTCTAACAGCCAGGCCGACGGCAAAGGGATTGCCGATGCAAGGAGAGAAAAGCGTCCTATGGAAGGACAGTGGAGCTCCACCTCACCCAAAACGCATAACCGGGCATGCGAATATGGGAAGCAGGCAGTCCCTCCACTAATCCCATGAGCAAGAAAGAAATGATGTTGGAGCGAGCCCGCATTCGGCCGACTTGATAGCCATGGAGGAGGCGTAACAGTGCCGACATACGCCCGAGAGAGCGGCACTCGCCGTGTTTCTAATGGGCAACAAGCCAGGAGTGCTAGGCCAAACGAAGGTGTGGGACAGAACGGCGAGGACAGAATAGTACGTCGAGCTCCTACTATAGTTCATGTTCCGAGTAACGATTTAAGGGCTAGCCTCAACAGAAACAGAGAGCAGGAGGCTCAATCTCGATTTGAGGACTGCCAATGCCAATAGAAATGTATATGTTTCCCCAAAGAAGAACACAGAGATCGTGGTCCCATAGGGACAGGAATGGGCATAGGTCGCCCGTGAGAGGGAAAGGCGCAGTCGCCACATGGAGATAACAGCGCAGTCGCCGTCACGCCGAGAGGCGCAGTCGCCTCAAAGAAGTAATGCATAGATCTCCAATAAGATCGTAAAGAACCAATTCTCACAGGGATGAAGGAGTAGGCAGGTGACTCCCCCGAAGTGAGGGCCAGAGGTCCACGTCTTCCCCCTCCAGAGATGAAAGACCCGATGCCGTAGAATGGTTGTTGATGAAAAGAAATTTGAGCAATGGGAGGAGGAGAAGAAAAGGATGCCGGAAAGGTTGAACGAATTGATTTTGCTCTTCGACCTTTATCCAAAGAAATCAGAGATAGTCGACCTCCTCCTACTTTCAGTGTTGCCTCTTCTCGGGAGAAGTACTGGGTCGACAAATGCCAGAGCCACATAGCACATCCGGAAGCCACTATGTGTTTTGTCGCCACGAGGATGACAACATGTGCAAAGCTCTCCTAAGCACACTTACCGGGGCGGCCTTAACTTGGTTCAATGGTTTGGCCGCCGATAGTATCACCACTGGGCATGCTTCGTAACAAAATTCTTAGACCGCTTCGACCGCAGGAGCTCGGAAGATAACCGTCATCGATCCGAATAACTTGGTGCAGGATAAGAATGAAAGCTCGATGATCTATTTCACCAAGTTCAAAGAGGTGCTTGATAAGATAGAGGAGGACCTCACTGATAAGGAAGTCATTAAATGCTTCCGAAACGGTATTTCCTCGGCAGACATGGATTACGAGCTCACGCAGACAAGAACAACTCGACAGAGTTGTTTGAGAAGGTATACAACGTCGCTTCACGAGGAGAGGAAAGAAAAGAAGAATGGTAAGAGCCCCAAGGTTGAAGTCGCTGATGATAAAAAGGACTCCAACAAGAATGGGGGGAACAATAAAAATGGAAAGAACAGAACTAGGGCAACAGAGAAGGTGCCCGAAGCTTTCACTCCCCTCACGGTGAGTCGAACTGAGATTTTGAATGCTGTCGAGCTAGCTCCTCCTGTCCCAATGAATCCAGGCAACAAGTTTAGAAGGGACAACAGCAAGTACTGCGACTACCACAAAGACACTGGTCATCTCACGGAAGATTGCTTGGGATTAAAGCGTATCATCCAGAATGGTCGACTGTGGAAGACTCGAAGCTTATGTGAAGAGACCTCAAACCGGAGGAGGTGAGCAGCCACAGGGCAACAAGGACCTAGACAACCTAGACTCGAACTCCGGGGGTCATCATCGAACAAGCGAGCAACACGGCCATCAAGCACAAGATATTCCAGCTCAATAAGGCCCCACATGTGCCTCCAAGGAGAGAAGTAAGAGATGAAGCGATCAGCTTCTACCCCCATGAATTGGCAACTAATATGGCGGCTAGGGAGCAAGTTCTCGTCATCCCAGGTCTCATTGATGGATGTACGACGAGCGTACTCTTAGTCGACACGGGGCCTCGCAAGGATATTTTGTTTTACAAAACTTTCAAGGAGACGGGTCTTAATGAAGAACAACTGGAGAGATATGATGGCAGGTTGGAGGGCTTCACCAACCATCGAGTTGATGCTAAAGGCCGATAGCGCTCGACGTTGACCTAGGCCAAGACTCCCTCAGTGGTTGTTTCGAAGGTATAATTTATCGTAATTGATGTAAATAGTGACTATGCCGCCATCCTTGGAATTCCCGGACAGTCGCTCTTGGAATGGTAGCATCAATTCCTCACCCGAGTAAAGTTTCCCACACCGCTGGAGCTGGGTTGCATAAGGCACAACTCGCGTGCTTATCCGGATCATGTTCTAAGAGAAAGAAAGAAAAGGGAGCTAGAGATTGAGACCGCTGATGGTTACTTGAAGCCGTCCCCGATACCAAAACTACCCGATCGTCAACAATCACCGACGTGGTAGAGTCGACCTATCGCTCAAATGACGAGGTCATGCTTGAGTCGACACGTCACTCTAACACCACCGAGGTCGATTCGCATGTAGTTATGGTCGATCAAGTCGTCGCCATAGGCAACCTATGCCTCCACTCGACAATAACTCTGGGGCCACCACCACTACCAGCGAGGTTGCCGACAAGCTTCGATGATATGATAGCCGAGGAGGCTCCACACTGGGAGCCGAGGAAAGACAAAAGGTCGTGAAATCATAGTGGAGACTCTACGCTCGTAGATGGACCGTAATTAGAAGTCAGAGACGAGCCGAGTCAATCATCACCAACTCTTCCTACCCCGACCAAAAAATTCAGATTGGGAAACAACTGTCAGCTGAAGAAAGGCTGGAGATTATCAAGCTACTCAAGGAGAGTAATGATGTCTTTTGTTTGTATTGTTAAAATTCTAGAGCCTAGAAAATTTTCTTTTGGTCTCCCTCTTTGAAATTCTAGTTGGTGATATCGTTCAATCATACGTTCAAATTTATTTTAATCCTTTTTTATTGTGCTTATTATGTAAGATTTTTTCAAATAATCTTAAAACTAAATATCCTATTGAGAATGAATTGCATATTGAGGAAATCTCGTGGCATGGTTGCTACGACGGAGAGATGAAAAGAGATGGGAAAAGAAGGAAATTTTCATCACGCTCTTGGTGATTGTCACCATGCCGAGATGGTGTTATGTCTCTTCTAGAGGCCAATTCAGGATGAGGAGGTGGTCGGTGACATGGAGGGCTCCTTGGTCGAGGAGGGCTTCTAGGACGATGAGGGCTCCTAGGACGAGGAGGGGTATTACGACGAGGAGGGGTTTTATGCGTTGCATGACTGAGCCTTGCTCTTAGGTCAGCAAAATTAACCTCCTGCTCCCTTTGTTGGTTCAAGTGACTTCTCAAATCAACCTTATTTCTTATGTTGCCATTCTCATGTGCCTTATGACGAGGAGGGACATATTTGGGGTTTTGTTTGGATCTACCAGAGATGCCATGGTGAGGGGAATGTTGGCCACGAGGAAGATTTTCTCTATTTCGCTAACTACCACGCCTGTCAACCTGACTCTGCCCTCCAAGGGAATTTCCAGTCTTCGTAGGCCTCATGAATTCATCTAGAGAATGTTCAGGATCTAATTGTAGCAAGACATTTTGCGTTTTATAAATGCGTTGCAAAGTTTCCATCTGTTAATGCAGTAGAGTTTTGTGATCAACCTGTGTGGGGAAGCCCCAGTTCCTCTCTGGGCAGCATTCCTCGTCGTCTGGCTACCCGTAGGCCTTCCTCGACGCCGACGATGAGGAGGGTTCGTCTGCACTATGTCGGTTATCGGCTGTCCCATAGAACGCAGATTCATTCCTATGGGCAGCTGTCCGTCAGTCAGCGGCGGTGGAGGAGGCAATTCCCCATTAATGAGAGGAAAAGCAGTCATTGTGTTGTCATGAGTCTCTTCCACAAGAACGTTATCGTGTTTATATAGAAGTAATACTAGCAATATGTTCGTCTTACATTAGGATTAGGAGAGCGGAATGAGCTATTCAATGGGTATTTCGAATCACTTTTCGGCAATGGAACCAAACTGATGATGCCAAAAACGTTCGTATCAGTCCAAATTCAGCGACAGGTTGTATCCTGAAACCGGATGATTGAATAGCCTGAAAAAGATGAAAAAACACGTAAACTAAGTCGGAGCTTCACCGGCGAAGGCCCTCCAGCGTGAGAGCAAATATATTTGTTTAGAGAGAGAAATCAATTGAGAATAGTTTTAGAGTCAAAAGATGTGTTACCAAAATAATGTTTATGACTTGTATTTATAGCAATATCATTGTAGAATCCATGTTGAATAGGAATGCGTGTGAGATAAAGTTATAATCCTATGAGTATTATAATTGTATGAATTATATTTGGGCCCAATCCATTGGCCTTTTGTCCGATCACAGACTCATGTTCGTACCTCGATTTATACCGTTCAATATATATATATATATATATATATATATATACTCCCTCCGTCCCACAATTTTACGCACTTTTTGTGCCGGCGCGGGAATTAAGGTAAAAGGTGATAAAGGTAATGTGTTGTGAGTGTAAAAGTAAAATAGGAGAGAGAATGAGTGGAGAGAATAGTAAATTTGAAAAGTGTTTTGAGTAGAGAGAAGTGTGTCTCATTTCCGTTTTGAAAAAGTGCAAATTATTGTGAGACGCCAAAAAAAAATCTTTTTACGAATTATTGTGGAAATGAGGAGGGAGGGAGTATATATTATGATTCTGCTATGCTACAGATCAGTGCGTACGAATTGTATCAAAAATATACCACTGTTTCCATGCGTATAAGCATATCCTATACTCCCTCCGTCTTAATATTTTATACACTTTTAGTTTTTTACGGGAATTAAAGAGGAAGTATTATATTGAAAGTGTTGTGAGTGTGAAAATAAAATAGGAAATAGAATGAGTGGAGAGAATAGTAAATTATAATGGTGATGTGAATATTAAAATAATGTAGGAGAGAGAATGAGTGGAGGGAATAGTAAAGATTCCTTTTCATTTTAGGAAAGTTATACTCCCTTCGTCCCACTTCACTTGACACTTATTTTCATTTTGGGCCGTCCCAGCTCACTTGACACTTCCCAAAATAGCCTACTTTTTATAATTTTATATTCACTCTATTCTCTCCACTCATTCTCTCTCTTCATTTTCCACCACTCAATTTATTCAACCAACACTACTATTTACCCCACTCATTCTCTCTCTTCATTTTCTACCACACTTTTTTTTTTATTTTATTCTTTTTTCTTAGTTCCCGTGCCCACCTCAAGGGTGTCAAGTGAGGTGGGACGGAGGGAGTATATTATTGTGGGACGCCCAAAAAAAAAGTTTACTCCCTCCGTCCCATAGAACATTACCCCTTTTGCTATTTTGGGCGTCCCTCTTTAAAGTCCCACTTTCCTAAAAAGGAAATCTTAAATCACTATTCTCTCCACTCATTCTCTCTCCTACATTATTTTAATACTCACAACACCATTATAATTTACTATTCTCTCCACTCATTCTCTCTCCTCCCACTCACAACATCTACTTTAATAACATTATTCCTTATTTTCCGTTCTCAATAGTAAACGGACAATGTTTTATGGGACGGAGGGAGTATATATTATCATGGGACGGAGGGAGTATATATAAATATATACTCCCTCCGTTCCGCTACAAATTGCACACTTTTTTTATTGGACGTTCCATTACAAATTGCACACTTCCTAAAATGGCAAAGAATTTTTACTATTTTCTCTACTCATTCTCTCTCCTACATTATTTTAATACTCACAACACCATTATAATTTACTATTCACTCCACTCATTCTCTCTCCTATTTTACTTTTACACTCACAATATTTATATCATTATTTTTTTTAAATCCCCGCGCAAACAGTAACTGTGCAGTTTCAAGCTGGACGGAGGGAGAATATGATCTACTCCCTCCGTCCCTAAATATTTGTCCCATTTGACTTTTCAAACATTTTAATTTAGTGATTTTGAAGCTTTAATTTTGGTTATTTTTACGAACGCTTTGAAAATTATTGATAATATACTCCGCCGTTATGTAATACTCCGTTCCTAAATGTTACAAGTTTTGAAAATTTAGTGATTTTGAAGCTTTAATTTTGGAAATGAGACTAATTTTTTGGGATAAAGAAAAAGAGGAAATGGGACAAACATTTAGGGACGGAGAGAGTATTTAACAAGGATGTTTTTTTTAATGGTTTTTTTTTTTTTTTTTTTTTTTTATCAACGATAGTTAAATGCCAATTAGGCTACATTATCAACAATGAAGTGGGTGTGGATCTTTGAATGATAGAAACAAGAGAATAAAAAGCATGCATGAGTGGATGATGAAAGATGTTTGTGATTGGATAAAATTAGGTGGACATTTCTTTTATCATATTGGGACAAAAAAGAAAAGCTATAATTGAAGAAAAATAAAATAAAAGGCCAGGTAGTAGCCATATGTTTTTAGTCCACTATTATATCTTTTTTTTTTTTTTTTTTTTTTTTTTTTTTTTCGATATCCAGTGCTCACCCTTGGACTAATCCCTGACCACTGCGACCGGCCTCAAGATACCACGGAGGTAAATCGCGGATGTGCGCATGCACCCGTGAAGACTCTTATACCTGCAGCCTGCCAAGGAGCCCTCCTACAAGGCAATTGCATCACTATTACATCACCAAATGGCCGCTCCACCGCTTCCCGCCAAAGTGGCACTTACATCACTCTTACAACACCATTTTGCCGCCCAAACTGCCTCGCCAAGATTTGAACTCCCCACACCGAGACAGCCAAGAATGCCGTTTCCTTAATCGCACTGGACGCTGTCCTGAAACTCCAAGCGCCCCGAAACCCTGTAAAATTAAATCACAAGATTTCAAGTAATCGAACTCGTGACCTCCCCGAAGGGAAGCCACTATAATACCATCAGGCCAGGAGACCTTTGGTGTCCACTATTATATCAGTTAGGTGGTACCAATATGTTTTCAAATCTATCAGAAAATCACAAATTTTGTCTCAAATTAATGATTGCGTTTGCACATTATTAAGGGACCCAGCAAATATGCTTTTTGAAAATGGACAACTTAGATTAACTTTTATTAAAGGAATATTCTTTATTCAAGAGGGACCTAAAATATCTTTAAAGGAATATTCTTTATTCAAGAGGGACCTAAAATATCTTACTCCCTCTATCCCAGATCAAAAAACTAATTTTTTCTTTTGATCCGTTTTAGATCAAGAGTCTCATTTCATAAATAGAAATATGTAAACAGTGTTTCGAATATTTATACCCTCATAATATTTATATATTTACAAAAAAAATCATTCATTATACCCTTATAATTTTAACATATTTACAAAAAAATCAATCATTAACTTACTATTATTCCCACTCGTTCTCTCTCCTACAAAACAATCATTCATTAACTTATTATTTCTCCCACTCATTCTCTCTTTTATTAAATATTTTTAACTTTTACATTCTCTTTCCTCTAATCTTTTACCCACTTTCAATTTTTTATTCATTTTTTTAAAATTTTCTTAAAAATCGTGAAATACTTCCCTAGAACCCTTGGTTTGGTCTGAGACGGAGGGAGTATATTAGTTCTTCATCAAATATAAGTTTAGTTCAAATTAGGTGAGTAATGAATATTAAGTATAATTACTTGATTAAAAAGGTATTTTATCAGTCCAAATCTATTGGTTCGGATATTCTTGGTGACTTGAATAACCTGAAAAAGATTAACAGACACGTAAACTAGACCGGGGCTTCACCGGCAAAGGCCCTTCAGCGTGAGATTAAGTATTAGTGTTTATGATAGCAAATCAATTAACAATAGTTCAGAATCAAAGAATTCGTTACGAGAATTATGAGATTTATGTCATGTATTTATAGTGGTATGAGGCGGTTTTCTGTCTCGGAAAGAAAGTTTAGGAGAGAATTAAGAAGTTGAATTTTATTCAGATTCTAATTCCAAGGTTTTCATAATTGCTAGGATTCGAATTGTGACAAGCAGACGTAAGTCGGACAAGTCATCCTTGAGTCCCAATCATTAACTGACTTGGTGCTTGCTTCTTTACTATATGAGTCGATCAAAGGTAGAGAGACCCACTCCCTTTGTCATCTTGAGATATGACTTAGATGAGTTTAAATGTGAGAGATATAATCTTGATCGACATATAAGACATGCTTTGACCTTGGTCGACGACTCAGACATGTGTCCGTGATCGACATAACTGCATGTCGAGATTCTACTTTGCCCCGATCGACATAATGTTATGTCAAGCCGTGTTGACGAGCATAGGTAGAGAGGCTCACTCCACGTGTTAGGAGTTGTGTATATTTTTATTTGGGGTTAGGTCCATTAAGCTTGCTCATAATCAAGCCTAATGGGTTATGTTCAATTTTACTGTTCAAAAAATAATAAGAAATTGTTGTGAGAAAGCATTATTAATTTTTCTTTGACCAAATTCTCAAAATCTAATTTTTTTGAAAAACAAAAGGCTTGAAAGAGCCAAATTCTCAACATTTTTTTCCCACTGAGCATGGGAAAGTAAACAAAAAGATAACATAGTGGACGTTATATGGAGAAGCATTTATGTAATTGTTCCCTTTTCCCATACATGCATGGCTCAAACTCGTCCTTATCTACATCTGAGTAACATCTTCATTACTTCTCTTCCTCTTCTAGGATCTCTCCTTTTCATATTACTCTCAATTGTAATTCAAAAAAAAATAAAAAAATTTATACCATTTTATATAATTTTTCCATCGAAAATAATATTCTCACTTTTTTTTTTTTTTATCAACGCAAAAGTAATTTAAACAATAAATTTAGATATTATTCTAATGATAGTATAAAACTTGTTTTGATATCGTAAACACTATCATGCATCAACTTATTTTAGATGTTTATTAGGATAATTAAATTATCTTAAATTATTATTTAAAATACTTTCATGTTGACAAAATAAAAATTAGAATCTCATTTCAAGACGAAGAGAATATCACAAATGATCCAACTGTTTAGTTTACATCTGATAAAATGGAATGGAGTACTGATAAAATGGAATGGAGTACTGATGAGTTCATAAAAATTGTAAGGAATGGGCTATTATCACTACAATAAATACTTATCCACTACATCTCATTTATTTTTGGTAAATTGATCATTTACTTGACATTATTGCCCTTTTAAAAAGAGACCATTTATAGTTTTATACTACAAAACTTCTTTCCGCTACATATATTATTATTCATTAAAGTTATACATTTTATTGTTATTTTTTTCTCAATCTCCAAAATAATTATTTTTTAAAAGAAATACTCTCTCCGTCCCTAAATATTTGTCTCATTTGACTTTTCAAACATTTTAATTTAGTATTTTTGACTTTTCAAACATTTTAATTTAGTGATTTTGAAGCTTTAATTTTGATTATTTTTACGAACGCTTTGAAAATTATTGATAATATACACCACCGTTATGTAATACTCCGTCCCTAAATGTTACAAGTTTTGAAAATTTAGTAATTTTGAAGCTTTAATTTTGGAAATGAGACTAACTTTTTGGGACAAAGAAAAAGGGGAAATGGGACAAACATTTAGGGACGGAGGGAGTAATTATTTAGTTTTGGTAAGATAAATAAATTATTAAAATATACTATAATGTGAATAATAAAGTGTTGACTAAAACAAATTAATATTTTTAATCTTATTAC
The DNA here is from genome assembly GCA_022495995.1 of Adenophora triphylla var. japonica. Lineage (NCBI taxonomy): Eukaryota > Viridiplantae > Streptophyta > Magnoliopsida > Asterales > Campanulaceae > Adenophora > Adenophora triphylla. The sequence continues at coordinate 150,216 of JAFEMH010004331.1, forward strand.
TTTAAATGAGAGATATTAAATGTCATTATTCACCTTATTTTATGCCTATTTTCTTCCTCTTTTTTTTTGTTTCAATTAAATAGTTTAAGAAATAGAAAAAAATTAAGACAAAGTGGTGAATAGTTATCGACTTTTAGACAATGAATTTTGCTATTAAAATATTAAATTTGAGAGAAAAAATTATTGATTACCAGATTTATCACATATTTAAAAATGTCAAATAAATGTCATATTTTTTTTCAAAACAAAAATTTGTTGAAAATGAATGTTTTTATTTAGATAGAAAGAAAAAAACAATGTCGCTAATGCTATTGAAGTATAAAACTTGTGTTGTAAATTCATTAATGAATATTTTTTATATTGATAACATCAAATATTTATACGTTAGAAATATAAAATTATGTACTGGTATTTATAACTATTTAACATAGTGGTGAATTCATTAAGAAATTTTTTTTCTCATAATAGATTAAAAATTAAAATAATATATTGGAAAATTTATAACTATTATAAGTAATTTTAATATGCATTAAATATTTATGATCTTCTTCTTCCGTGTAAAAAAATAAAGAACCATGACGGGTTTTTTATGATTTGATTTTTTCGATATGAACAAAAAAGATATTATATATATATATATTATAATTAATTAAATTTGTTTTTAGCAAATGTAGTGAATAAGTAAAAATTTGTAGTGTAAATAATCATAAATATTTCATTACTTAACTCCTTAAATTATGGAAGAATATTTATGTGTATTTATAAAAATTAGAGTTGGTCTTATGAAAAACGCGTTTTTTCTGTCACTTAGGAAAAACGTGTTTTTCAAAAGCGGGCATTATTATTCAAAACAAACGGTGACATTTTCGTAATTACTGATTTCCCCGTTTATGCCAGTGTCTGTTTAACAAACTGCCAGTGTGATAAAGTGCCAGTGTATGTATCACAAAATGCTAGTGAAAAAAGTGCCAGTACCAATTTAACAAAGTGTCAGTGTAAACTGGCACTGGCACTTTGTTAAACTGGCACTGGCACTTTTACACGGACACTTTTATATACATGAACTGGTACTCTTCACACTGGCACTCTGTTACACTAACACTGGCACTTTGTTACACTAATATTTTTGCTGGCTCTCAAAAACACAAGCACTAGCATTCAAAAAAACATGGACTGGCATTCAAAATCACGTACACTGGCACTCAAATACACATACACTGGCACTCAAAAAATACTGATAATCATTTTTGCTGACATTCAAAAAAACATGGACTGGCATTCCATAAAACATGGACTGGCACTCAATAAAACAAACACTGGCATTAATATACACTAGAACTGGCACATCAAAGCAATGTTTTATTCTGTACCACAGATTGTACTGGCATTCCACAAAACATAAACTGGCATTTGAAAACTAGAGCACTGGCATTCAAAAACCAGAGCACTGGCATTCAAAAACCAACGAAACAAATTAGAAACAAATTTCTTGAATTGAGGACGGTGAAGAAATTGTTGCTGAGGACGGTACCAGAAACACCAAACAAACACAAATTAGAATATTTGTTCATGGTAAATGTTTCTGAATTGCTTGAATTGAGATTCGGTAACCCAACGAAACAAATTCCAGTGACGATCAAGGTACGGCCGGTGGGGATTTGGATGGAAATTGAAGGGGAGGGATTTGGGCCGGAGAAGACGGAGGTTGCTTGGCCGGAGTAGGAGGGCGTCGGCTTAGGGCTAGAATAGGGCCGGAGAAGATGGTGGAGAAGGTCAGTTGTTGTTGGCGATTGAAGGAGAGTTGGAGGTCGCCGGTTGGTTTCTGGGATCAGAGAGGGGATTGGTGTTGCCGGAGAAGGAGAAGACGGTGAGGGCGATTGCAATTGGGGAAATTGGAGAGGTCGCCGGTAATGGATTTGGTGAGGGAGATCGGTGAGGACGAAGAAGACGCAGAACTTCCCCTTTGCGTATAGAGAGAGAGAGGAGAGAGAGAGAGAGAGAGGTTATTATATGTGTGTGTAACTGTGTGTTGCGATAAAACACGTTTTTTGTTAAGTTAATAAAAAACGCGTTTTTTATAAGTTTTTGGCTAAAAATTATAGTGGATAATCAATTGGCAAGAGCCCCACCCAAATTGTAAATCATTGAATTAATAGCACATGTTGTGATACATAAATAATAGTATCACAAATTTATTTGGAATATTTTAAGTGTATGTTTGGATATCTCAATTCTATAGTTTGAAATTGGAATTGGGGCCTTTAAAATCAATTTTATTGTTTGGGAATATAACTAAAATTTAAAATTGAAATTATGTTGAAATTCTAAATCACTCAATTTTACAAAATTAATTTCATCTTAAATCCTAATAATTTAAATTCTAAATTTTGATCAATTAATAACAACTCACATTCTTTTTACCACCACCTCAACAATTTTCAACCACCACCATTTGTGCCACCTCCCGCCGTGCCAACACCTCCGGCAACCGCCGCCACCACAGCCTTCTCCGGCAACCGCAACCGCCGCCTACAATCATCATTGCCGCTGCCAACACCTCCGGCAACCGCCGCCACCGCCAACACCTCCGGTAACCACCGTCGCCGCCTACAGCCACCTCCAGCCGCCGCTAACACCTCCGGCCACTCTCCGCCACCACTGACGCTTCAGGAAATTAGCGCCTCCAACTACCTCCGCCGGCTGCCACCTACCGCCGCCGTTAACCACCGCCACTATATACTATTTATTTTAAAAAATATAATTTTTTTATACTTTTGTTGTTAGCAAGGTTTGAACCCTTGTTATTTATAATAACTAACAACCATATACCACTAGACTAAACTAAATACATGACTTATTATTGAACTTTTATTTTAAGTATAATGTATAATTACAATTGAATTTCACATATTATTCAAACAACGAAAATGCTATGATTTTGAAAGCAAATTTTAAGATATTTAAATTCTAAAAAATTTGAATAGTTATTGAATTCAAAATCAATGCATCCAAACGGACCCTAATTTGTTATACGTTTTTTTATGCTTCTTCACTAAAGTTTACGCGTATTGAATGTTAAAGTTACCGAATCTTAAGCAAATATTTACTCCATTTAGACCAATTAATATTTGAATGCATTTAGGAAAAATTCTAGAGGACCCATATCCAGATTTTATTCCTTTTAAATAAAGAAAACTTTTTTAAAATTTCAAATAAAGAGTTATTCTCATATTCAAATTTTTCAGACACCCCTCACCTCCCTACTCTCTCTTCTCATTTTTATCTCTTCCTTCTCTCTCTAAAACAACACACACACACACACACATTCACAGTTCTTTTTATCTCCCGAACCGTCTCCGGCAACGATTGCTGGCAACGGCAACCGACGATGACCGCCTCCCACCTCTCTCTGCCATCTCTCTCACTTGCTCTGCCACATCTCTCAACTCCGGTGTCTTTTTCTACCTAGATCTGAGTCAGATCCAACAAAATTACAGGCTTTAGCTCCATTTTTGGCACCTTGTCTTCTCTTCTCCAGCCTAGTACTCCTGGATCTATGAAATTTTTCGGCGCCTTATCTTCTCTACTCAACCTTATATGTTGTTCCTTCGATACTATTTGTAATTTCTGATTCTGTCATGACCTTTACCTTTTACTCCTCTTTGACGTCGTTTCCACCTCCGACGCCCTCATCCTTGTCAACCACCAATTTTTCCTCTCTCTTACTTCACTGCGTCTGCTCTTTTAGATTTGCAACCTCTTCTTCATCTCCTCAAATTCTGTTTCAACCTTGGCAGTGTATTTGATCGAGTATGAACAGAAATAGTGTATACTCAATAATGACATTCACGTTCATGACAGATTGGGATGAAATATATTAAGTTTTGGTTTTGATGATTCATAGATTTTTAGTTTTGTTACGTGATCAGCAGAGACCATTTTATTTTTCTCATAATTTTGATTTTTTGTTAAAAAATTATTTTATAAGTCAATTATAAGAGGCGAAAAAGTCTTATAAGTTACTTATAAGTAATGAAATAGTTTTATAAGTCATTTATAATTAATATATAAGAGTTTAATGTATAAATTAAGAGATTAATTCGTTGTTACTATTGAATTTTTTGAATTTTTTTTGTTGAAAAATTGTTTTATAAGTCAATTAAAAAGAGACAAAAAAGTCTTATAAGTTACTTATAAGAGATAAAATATTTTTTAAAGTCAGTTATAATTAAGCAATAAAAGTTGTTATGTGTAAATTATTAGATTAAAACGTCATTGTTATTGAAATATTTGATTTTTTTGTTTAAAAAAATTGTCTTATATAGTCAATTATCAGAGACGAAATAGTTATAAAAGGCAAGTTGATATTATAATTCAGATATAAGAGTTTTAATGTGTAAATTATGAGATTAATTCGTTGTCAATATTAAAAAATTTAATTTTTTTGATTGAAAAAATTGTCTTATAAGTCAATTATAAGAGACAAATTAGTCTTTTATAAGTCACTTATAAGTGTTGTAATGTGTAAATTATAAGACCAATTCGTAATTATTGAAATTTTGATATTTTTTGGTTGAAAAAATTTGTCTAATAACTGAATTATAAAAGATGAAGTAGTGTTATAAGTCAGTTATAAAAGACGAATTAGTTATAATAGGCAAGTTGATCTTATAATTCAGATATAAGAGTTTTAATGTTTAAATTATAAGATTAATTCATTTTTATTATTGAAATTTTTGATATTTTTTTTTTTTTTGTAAAAATTGTCTTATAAGTCAATATAAGAGACAAATTAATTTTATAAGTCATTTATAAGAGATGAAATAGTTTTATAAGTCAGTTAGAGTTATAAGAGAGCGAGGGTGTCTATGAAATTTTAGATCTAATGTGTTCTGGATTGAATTTAAATCTCGACATATGGGTATTAGAGGGAGTGGCCCATGCAATTTTTTAATATGTGCAAAAAAATTTACATGTCACGTATTATGAAAAGAGGATTATTGTATTCACAGTTACAATGAGTTTTGGCCAATTGATATTGCAATGGTCCATCCTAATAATATATAAGCCGTTGTTCAATCATTTGTGCTTTAAGGGTTTGTATATAAAGTGGTGCATAAAGATTTTATTTTTTCTGTCAACTATGGTAAATTGAGATCGAAATACACAGAATTGATGAACACCAAGACATCTTACTCATTCAATTGAACTGAGTTGAAGAGAAATCTTTACTCACAATTACACATAGTAGGAATGGAGGAATATCTCTAACTAGCATGTCACTACAACTACCTTTTATCAGTGTTCTAAAAGACCCAGCCTAAGGGTGCCTAGGCCCCTCTCCAACGCCTAGTTCTAAGCCCCGACTAATCCCCGCCTAGGCGCTAGGCCCGGCTCCGCCGCCTAGCATCCGCATAGCGCGTTTTATAACCTTGCCTTTTATACTATAACTATTTACAATTTAACCCATCACTAATCTAACTATTTACATTTGTGCCACAAGTTGGTTATACGGAGTATAATTTAATTCCAAATCACATCGTTCCCATGTGTCTTTGTTATGTTCAAACAATTCATCAAACCATGTTTCAGCTCATGAAAGCCTTGAACCACACTACTCCCTCCGTCCCAGCGAAAGAGCCATTTATTTCCTTTTTGGGCGTCCCATTTAAAAAGCCACTTTCCCAAAAAGAAAACTTTAAATCACTATTCTCTCCACTCATTCTCTCTCCTACTTTACTTTTACACTCACAACATTATCTTTCTTACATCACCTCCCACTCATTCTCTCTCTTATTTAATTTTTCATACTCACAACATTTAAACTTTTTCTCTTTCCTACATCACATTTCTTATTTTGCGTGTCGGACAAATTTACCGACTCTTTCGCTGGGACGGAGGGAGTATTTACTTTGGCTACGGTAGCTTTAACTGCCCCTCACTTGTGGGTGGAAAAATGTTTGAAACCCCCAACTTGTTACTTTACGCATAGGGCATTGAAGAATTTCCCCAATAACTTTGTAAAAATACTAGCAAGTTGAACACGAGTTGAAATATAGGTTGGAATAAGCAATTCAGACTGAACTTTCTCACGAACAAAGTGGCAGTCTAATTCGATATGTTTAGTGCGAGCATGATAAACAGGGTTTGAGGCTATGACAATTGCAGCAACACTGTCACAAAACACATCAACTGGGAGAAGAGCTTGAATACTAAGATCAAAAAGCAGGGATTGAAGCCACAAAATTTCACAACTAGTTGTAGTAAGAGCACGGTATTCAGCCTCAGCAAATGAACGAGCCACCATAGTATGCTTTTTAGATTGCCAAGACAATTAAGAGATGCCAAGGAACATACAAAAACCAATGACTGATTTTCGATCATTGGGATCCCAAGGTGAAGATTGAATAATCTGCATGTGATTGAGTATAGCCCAAATGAAGGAGAGCAGAAGTGGGTTTAGCAAACCACAAGACTGCTTTGATCCATAAAGACTCTTGGCTCACTTGCAGACCAAACCATACCCTTTGGAATGAGAGTACCCTTGGGGAAGATCCATATACACCTCCTCTTCTAAATCCCCATGAAAAAATGCATCATTTACACTAATTGATAAATTGACCAACCTTTAACTGCAGCAAGTGACAGTAAACCTCTAACAGTCACTGTCTTTACAACAGGGGAAAAAGTTTCTTGGTAATCTATGCCCACATCTGAGTGTGTATCCCTTGGCCTCTAGCCTTGCCTTGAACCTCTCAATAGAGGCATCTGAGTGATACTTAACTTTATAAGCACACTTACAACCCAACATGTAATGGGTTAAATGACCAAGTATTATTAGATTCCAATGCTTTGATTTTTCACAGCTTGAGAATAGGTTCTAGGTTTATAAATACTAGCCAGAGCATTGATAAAATGGACAGAAGAAGGAGAACACTAATGATAATAAATGAATTTGTGAATATCATATTTAGAGACATTAGAGACCAAATAGCCATTGAGTCTAGCAGGAGGATGTCTGATTCGGGTAGATACTAGAGGGGACAAGCGAAGGAGTATGATCTACAGAAGGAGAAGAATGAGAATTTATAGGAGAAGGAGAATGAGTAGCAGAAAGAGAATCAGGTGAGGGTGTATGAATGATTGGAACTGAAATGGGATCATCAATAGGCCATGTCATATCACTTTGAGAAGCATGAGAACAAAAAAATTGGTGGAGAAAGGAAAACAATTTTCATGAAATATAACATGTCTGGATACAAAGATCTGTTTGGATTCAAGATTATAAAGAATGTATCCCTTTTGATCAAAGGGATAACCAAGAAAGAGAGGCTTGATTGCTCTAGGAGCAAATTTGTCCAAAGGATGTGTGGAGGCAAAACAAAGACATCCAAAGGTTTTAAGGTGATCATAAGATGGAATGGTGGTATAAAGGTGTTCAAAAGGAGTCTTGAACTTGGTGGCATTAGTTGGGATTATATTCAAAAGAAAGTAACAGTTTATAAGCAATAACCCCAAAATACAATTGGCAAAAAAGCTTGGAACCTCAAGGCCCTAGAAATATTCAAGAGACTTTGATGTTTTCTTTCAACCACTTCGTTTTGTTGTGGAGTATCAACACAGGAACTAAAGTGTAGAGTGCCAAGATTAGCAAGAAAGAGCCTGACATGATTGTTGAAAATTCAGTTCCATGATTTGTTCTAACAGATTTAATGACTGTGTTAAAATGAGTGTGGACATAGAAAGACTTGAGAAGATCAAAAACATGATACTTATTGGGCATGAGATATGTCCAAACATTCCTAGAATAGTCATCAGCCAAAGTGAGGAAGTATTTACACCCATTCATGGTAGGAACCCTATAAGGGCCCCACAAATCAAAATGAACAAGTTAGAAAGGAGAAATAGATTTTATAGAACTAATGGGGAAATGAATATTGTGTTGTTCAGCAAGGGGACAAACAGTACAAGTACAAGGAACATTATTGCTATTACAACGATTTCTTGAAGAAACTTTGGACAACACACAAGGGATTTTAGACATAACATCAAAAGAACAGTGACCAAGTCTTTTGTGCCAAATGACAGAATCAGGGTGAGTATAAAGCTGGGCAGAAAGAGAATTCACAAAAAAGTAAAGAATAACATTCACATGGAGAAAATACAATCCAATAATCCATTATCCATTTCCCCAGTGGCAATGACCTTCATCTATTTTAGATCCTGAAAAGAGCATAAAGATTTATTAAATGAAACACTGTAATCACTGTGAGAGAGGAGTTTAGAAATGAATAAAATGTTGAAATGAAAAATAGGGACATAGAAGACATGACGTAAAGTCAAATCAGGAGTGATATGCACTGAACCAATCTTTGTTACAATGATATTGTGACCATTTCGTAATGAAGATGAATGAGAGTCAGGAGATCTTCTATAAAATGCATTAAGGAAAGGGAATAACAGGTATGGTCAGTTGCTCCAGAATCCAAAACCCAAGAGTGAGCAGAATATAAGGAAGCAACAAGAGAATTATGAGTGTAATGAGAGAGAGTCACACCTGCCACGTGAGTTGTCATGACCTGATTGTGAATGTGATCCTCAGGAGAGTCCTTGTTCTTGATTAAGACCATAAGCTGATTGATCTGTTTCTGCAACATCTCAATGTCTGTTTGAGAAGATGGAGTAGAGGGCCCTTTTGATTGATCTAATGAATGCATTTGCATGATTTTAGAATTCCATGTATGTCCAGTTGAACTACCTGCATTGTATGACCTTGTAGAATCCGGAGATTTAACAGATCTACCTTTATGCATAGGGTGAGCAGGATGTCCATGATGTCCAATGGGAAAACCATTTAACTTGTAACATTCTGCCTTAGTGTGACCTTCCTTTGTACAATAGTTACAGAAAACCCATTCTTAATTGATGACTTTGTGAATGACTTAGGCTTATCCCCTAACAGATATGATGCAACAATTAAGTTGTCTGAGATTGAACCACTAGCATTGGAGAATTAGAGAATGCTGCTGCCATAAAAATAGACTCAGGAATGTATCCCTACCTAATTGACTCTTCTTGCTTTACCATGTAATAGGCCTCTCCTACAGTGGGGAGTGGCTTCATCCTTAATAAATGTCCTCTAATATGACCAAAACTTTCATGGAGTCTCATCAAGAACTACATAAGTTTCTTCCTCTGTTCCCTTTTTTCCTGTGCGTTATAATTAAACACCACATGTACAATTTTTACAATTGCATGAATTAACAACATCAAAAGCATTACTTTCATCCAAAAACCCTTTCATTTTGTGGTAATATGTTTCAACAAAAGTCTGTCTTTGTTCCAGAGAATGTAAATCCTTTTCTAACTGGATAACTCTTTGGCAATCAATGTTAGCAAATCTATGGCTCAATTCATTCTAGACAGTAGATGCAGAAGTTGCATAACGTAAACTCCCACTAATTGATTCACTAACGACATTGAATATCCATGAGATGATCATATCATTAGCCCTAGCCCACTGATTATATGTCATCGAGTTTTTGTCAGGTATAGTGAAGCTACCATCAATTAAACAAATTTTATTCTTAGCTGATAAGGAAATTTCCATCGATCTCTTCCATGCACTATAATTCTCACTACCAGAGAGCTTAATCGAAACGAGAATCAGACCTGTATGATCGTTGTTGTGTAGAAACAACGGGTGCATATTTGAATCCAGACCGATCTCCATTGTGGAAGAGCTCGATGAAGAACTTGAACTGAAATTCGTGTTCGCAGCACCAAAAGAAATTATACTCAAGCTGTTGAATACAAAGAAACATAATTAATCGAAGATAATCAGGCGATTTATTTCGAGCCCTAGTTTGAGCGGAAACACATAAAATTGAATGAATCAGGCCTACAAATTTTGAATCGCATGCTCTGATATCATGTCATCTATGGTAATTAAGATCGAAATACACATAATTGATGAACACCAGGATACCTCATTGATTCAATTGAATTGAGTTGAAGAGAAATCTTCACTCACAATTACGGGATTTTTTTATTTTTTTATTTTATTTTTTTTTTGCAAATTGCAAATTGCAATTTGAATACCTATATTTGTTTTACTGTTACAAATTTGGTTTTCAACGTTGAAAAAGTTCCAATCTGATTGTTAACATTGACATTTTATTGCAAATAGGTGTAAAATTAACGAAATACTAGTTTTTTGATAAAATTCAAGTCATGCGTCATGCACATGAATTTTTAAGAGTCATGAACGGACAAAAGTGACGGACTAGGCCCAACGTATAAAGCTCAACTATTCAGACATTACTGTCATCACATCCTTAGTGGGTCGGCCCAGTTATTACAAGGCCCAAGGCCCAGCAGCAAAGATCAGTCGACCTAGCTCATTGTCCGATCTCCTTGGTTTCGACCTAGCTTTGTCCGACATACGATCCGTATCTTATACAAGTATCATCCCGCCATATCAATCAGTCAGGTCGACCTAGACCCATGCATGCGACCTCGACCTACAAGGCGTACGTCGACCTACAGAGTCATAACGCGCCTACAATTCTTTCCATAACAGAATTCCTACAAGTCAGGAGTTATTTACGTACGTGATCTCATGCATGATCCTATATGTGATTCTAGGGTTTTCATACAATCCTACTACAATTATACTTCGTATTGAAGCCTATAAATACCTCACGACATCAACGGTTTAGAGGTAATTGCTATTTGTTATTCTGAATACATCTTGTTCATTATAATTTATAAGCTCTTATACACCATACTTACTCTCATGCCCGAGTGTCTAAGCCGGAAACCATTTCGGCTAGTCGTGGGTTCTTTGTTTCAGGTCAAAAGCTAGGAGATCAGTCCTGATTGCTGGACGTAGGCTGATCAATACGTTTTCTACAGCATCAGTTTGGTTCCATTGCTGGGAACAAAGCTTTTTTGACCTCGAAACTTTTCCCACACCACTGTAATGGCATCTGACGGTCATGTCTCGAATGCCTCTGATGATCCAAATCAAGAGAATGCTGGTAGAAACATGGACACCGGTGCTGGAAATCGTAATGCTAATCTACCTCTTCCTCCTCCTCCAGGGCGCCAAGCTAAAAGGGCGACCCGCTCCAATAGCGTTGCTGATGGCACTGGATTGCAAGATAATAGGAGCCAACAAAAGAGGCCTATCCCGCGCTAGAAGCGGAGCCGCAGCCAAAACGACTACTGGTAGGTCGAACAATTGCAGGCGACAATCCAGGTCCCTCAACTAATCACCTCAGTAGGAGAGAAATTTTGTTGGAGCGGGCTAAGTTGCTCCAGGGTTTGCTGGATGTTCATGACGAATTACTCGACATGCCTGAATCTCCTAAAGGTGATAGGAGATCACATCGACCTGCTCCATCTGTTACCTCTCACAGACGGGCTAATGGAGGAGCTAGACAGAATGGAGGCCCCAGGCCATCTGCTGAACAGCCGAGGATCGAGATGCCTCCTCCCTCTTACATTTCCATAGATCCCTCTGTCGACCTAAGAGAAAGGCTAAATCAACAGAGGGAGCAAGAGGCCAAGTCAGGATTGAGGAGACAGTAGGAAGCTGAAAGAAATAGGCGTAGGTCGCCGATCAGGTCAGTCAGGTCGCACTCCCACAAAGAAAGAAGGGGTAGAGAAGCGACTCCACCTAGGAGTGAAAGGCAGAGGGCCCACTCTAGAAGGGAGCCTCACTAGGAAGAAAGGCAGAGGTCCAATGACGTCTCCTATCAGAGGAACGACCAAGATTCCAGAGAGCTGCTGAATCTGAAAAGAAGGTTGGAAAAAATGGAAGCCGACAAAAAGGAGGATGATGGAAAGGGCGAACGAAACTACAACACTCTTCGACACTTGTCCAAAGAGTTGCTCGAGCTAAGGCCTCCCGTGGGTTTCAAGCTGCCTTCGTTAGACAAGTATTCAGGTGCGACCAACGCCCTGAAACATATGCAACACTTTGAGGCCACCATGTGTTTGGTCTCCTCCGAGGATGATGTGCTGTATAAGGCATTAACCAGCACCTTCACAGGTGCAGCACTGACTTGGTTCCGTGGATTGGCACCGGGTGTAGACACCCCATTCTGAACCAATAATTACTTGATTACACTACTCTTCATCTCTCTTTTGTGTTTTGATGAAAGCATATTAGTTTCGTCATGTTTTATTAAGTTTCTAACTAACCTCGTTAGTTTTGGACCTAACTGACTAACGGAATAACTAAAGATGACATAATAGTCAATTGACTAGTTGTCCCGCACGGAACAGGCGTGTCTTGCGCGAGACAACCCCTCTCCAGGATGTGCAGAATCACTTTCCTTCCCCGTTTCAAACTCTTTTCTTGATAAATCTTATCCAATCCGGGCATCCAATGATTTTAGAGTTCTGGAAGCTTCCTTGGGAGGAATCCAATCCACTTTGGTCTCCTAAAATCCCTATAAATACTTGATGACTTTCAGTATTTCAGAGGACGGTCGACAGACAATTTACTGGTTTCTCTCATTGAAATATTCCTGTAAATCACTCATAAACAAACACATAAAATTCGTTTATCAATCTTGTTGATTGACGAACATCGATACTCAAGCCTAAAATCAAGGCGAAGCTCTTTCCAAATTATTTCTCGACCGAGAAAACACTTAGAACCACGTTCTAAATCAAATACTCTCTAGATACAAGGTAAACTCCTATATTTTTACTTTTCTTCTTCTCAACCTCTCTAATTGCTTTTAGAGTAGTGTAATCCTATTAAAAGGGTTAGCCTAGAGTCCCTTCAATCCATGAAGTTGATTTCGAAGCATATAATCCGACATTCATAATTAAGAAATTAATTAGGGTTTGTTTGTTCTTATTTAAATATTGTTTTAATTGATAATCCCCCTTAAGCAAGACCGATCTTCGAATTGGATGGATGCGGTGCTCCTTGACCTTCCAAATCGATCACTTAAGCCCCGAACCCAAATCTTTCAAAAAGGTTTTTCTTATTGTTTTCCTAAATAAATAATAAGTGGCGACTCTTTTATTCATTAAAAATGGCAACGCTACAGTTTTGGCGACTCCGCTGGAGAATTTTAAAATTAAAGTGGCTTAGACTAGCTTCAATTAAGGGGAATTTTTTTTTTTAAAAAATCGTTTTCTTATCCAGTTTCAGGCTAGTCTCGCACGAGACAACCATTTGTCTCGCGCGAGACAAAGCCTTGGTAGTTTATTTTATTTAAGTAATTGATTATTATTTGAACTGCGTGAGATTGGGTTTTGATTAAAGTCCGGTTCATGGAGGATTAGGGAGTTGTAATTTAAATTAAATTATTTATTTATTTCTCTCTCTCCTTTATGTGGAACTACGACAGCCTGAGTCTTTCTAATTTGGGAGAAGCGTAGGCAACCACTTTATGCAGCCATTATCTATTTTCTTTTAGTTTTCAAAAAAAAAAAAACTCTCTATTCTTCTCTATCACCTAGATTGACTCTCACACACGCGCACATCATTATATAACTGTCATTGCACTACATGCCCTGATTAACCCGGGACCCACATTAAGGACGGATGACAGTAACCACCTAGTCGCCGGTCTCTCCGAAGTTGGATCATCCCACTCTGCGTCTTCAATCCACCTAGATTGTCATATCGCGGGGAGCCTAGCCTTCCAGCCCTGCATCAACCACATATCATGTAGATTTACTTTTAGGACACTCCGTGACCAGTCGGTTTGATCTTGGAGTCTTTGTAATCCCTTGTCAAGATCGTTTTGTACAATAAGCCATGGAAAATAAATCAACAAATGGTCGCTTCGGAATTGTCCCTTCGGAAATGTCCCTATGATTGTCCCTTCGGATTTGCCCCTAAAGAGAAAATTTTCTTACCAAATTTGTTGCACAAAACTCGATGTTACTTGAGATGACTTCGATCCCTAGGTCCTTAGGTTCGGATTTTGAACGTTAGAAAACCCCAAAACGGATTTTTCGTCCTACCAAAATTAGGATTAAAATCAGAAAAAATGTGACTTTCCATGGTATTGTCTCGCGCGAGACTACTTGTCCCGTGCGAGACAAGTGTTTTGTCTTTTCGTGTTTTGGCCAAAACCTTCAAGCCTTCATACACCCTATTCAGCTGACTTGTTGGGACTCGATCATGGTTTAACACAGTTGCTACACATCTAGGTTCAGCGTCGACGCTCGACACAATGTCTACTTCTCCTTCTATCACCGAGGCCAAAATCAAGGAAGCTAAGGCCGAACTCATCCAAGCCCTACTTAAGATTGATGAGCAAAATGCCCAAATGGCTGCCCTCATGCAAGAACTCCGCGAGATGAAAGCCGAGAAAGGAAGAAAAAAAAGAATAAAGAGGAATCCTACACCAAAAGAATAGGAAAACCAAGAAGCCAAGCAAGAAAGAGGAAGAATTCGATTCATCCTCTTCCTCATCCTCCTCCGATGATGAGGGATATATTTCCAAGAGTACTAAGACCAAAAAGGAAGGTAGTGATGGAACTACTAAGCTTGGTAACCATGTTACTAAGAACTACCTTGAGAAGAAACTTGCAACCCTTGACACTTCAAATGGGTCATTCATCCTATTTGACCCCGATACTCTTCAACAATCTATCACCAATTTTCTTCGCAAGTACAAGACACCCGATATTGCCAAGTTTAATGGCACTACTTGTCCTCGAGCTCATGTTGAGATCTACACTTTGGCCATGCTTCCGATGGGCGTTGATAACACAATCTTGGCTCAATGCTTTCCTCAAACTTTAGAGGGTGCTACAAGGGATTGGTACATGTCTCTTCCTACAACTACAAGGCTTGACTGGTGGTCTGCATGTTTAGTCTTCCAAAGGCAGTTTGAAGATAACTCCACTTACCGCCCTACTAGGAGGGATCTTGAACAAACCAAGCAACATGCAAATGAGTCTTTTGCTGAATTTGCTAGAAGATGGAGACTCAAACTTACTGAAATTGTCGAAAGACCTACTCTCAAAGAGCAAAACCACATCTTCCTCCAATGCCTTCATGATAAATTTCAAGAGAAGATCGCCGGTAATTACTTTCCCAGTTTCAATGAACTTCATGAGTCCGGCAAGTACTTTTCGCTACAACAAGCCCACCACGAGTAAGGATGCTTCAGTCAACGCTATAGCATTCAACCGCTCCAACACCGGCAAGTATTCTGCTGTTCCTCCTCCCGAAAAGAAAAAGAGGCACTATGACAAACTTGAAGGAATCACTCAAGAAGAACTCTTCGATGTGCTTGTCAAGAATGAAAAGGTCAAACCAAGGGAAGGTGGTCCTTCTACGGATATGGGTCCTAATCATGCTCATCACTTATTCTGAACCAATAATTACTTGATTACACTACTCTTCGTCTCTCTTTTGTGTTTTGATGAAAGCATATTAGTTTCGTCATGTTTCATTAAGTTTCTAACTAACCTCGTTAGTTTTGGACATAACTGACTAACGGAATAACTGAAGAGAACATAATAGTCAATTGGTAACCTCGGACGGCGCATCATCAAAAAGCAGATATTTTAAGAATTGGGTCAAGTCCTTGATTCCTCAGTATGAATTTATCCATGGTTCGAAAGCACTCAAACAACCTCAGCTATGTTAGTAACCTCGGGCGGTTCACTTCAACAACTTCATCAGCAAACCGGGTATCATCGAAATTGGGTCAAATCCTTGATTCTTCAGTACGATCTTACCTTTTCTTTCAAAATTGCTTTTCAAAAATAATTTTCAAAATACCTAAAGCAGCCTTTTAGTGTTTTAGAGTTGAACTACGTTTTGGTCTGATTCTCCGATAGAGATACGTAGGCAGCCGTGCGGTACGACCATCCCAATGTTCAGAATGATGTCTTTTCTATCGACGACATGACTTCTTCCATAAGTCTTGTCGCCGAGGGGCTCTGTAGACACCCCATTCTGAACCAATAATTACTTGATTACACTACTCTTCGTCTCACTTTTGTGTTTTGATGAAAGCATATTAGTTTCGTCATGTTTCGTTAAGTTTCTAACTAACCTCGTTAGTTTTGGACATAACTGACTAACAGAATAACTGAAGAAGACAGAATAGTCAATTGACTAGTTGTTCCGCAGAACAGGCGTGTCTCGCGCGAGACAACCCATCTGCAGGATGTGCAGAATCATTTCCTTTTCCGTTTCAAACTATTTTCTTGATAAATCTTATCCAATCCGGGCATCCAATGATTTTAGAGTTCTGGAAGCTTCCTTGGGAGGAATCCCAATTCACTTTGGTCTCCTAAAACCCTTATAAATACTTGATGACTTTCAGTATTTCGGAGGACGGTCGACAGACAATTTACTGATTTCTCTCCTTGAAAGATTCCTGTAAATCACTCATAAACAAACACCTAAAATTCGTTTATCAACCTTGTTGATTGACGAACATCGAGGCTCAAGACTAAAATCAAGGCGAAGCTCTGTCCAAATCATTTCTCGACTGAGAAAACACTTAGAACCACGTTCTAAATCAAATACTGTCTAGACACAAGGTAAACTCCTATATTTTTACTTTTATTCTTCTCAACCTCTCTAATTGCTTTTGGAGTAGTGTAATCATATCTAAAGGGTTAGCCTAGAGTCCCTTCAATCCATGGAGGTGATCTCGAAGCATACAACCCGACATTCCTAACTAAGAAATTAATTAGGGTTTGTTTGTTCTTATTTAAATATTGTTTTAATTGATAATCCCCCTTAAGCAAGACCGATCTTCGGATTGGGTGGATGCTGTGCTCCTTAACCTTCCAAATCGATCACTTAAGCCCCGAACCCAAATCTTTCAAAAAGATTTTTCTTATTGTTTTCCTAAATGAATAATAAGTTGCAACTCTGTTATTCATTAAAAATGGCAACGCTACACCGGGCTGCATTACCTCGTGAGAGTACATGAGGAAGAAGTTTCTGGATCGATTCTCCACGGCTGGGGACAGAAAGAAGACGGTCATCGACTTGAACAACCTAACTCAGGGCAAAACTGAAAGCTCCATGACTTATTATACAAGGTTTAAGGAGATGGTCGACCAAATAGAGGAGGACCTAACAGACAAGGAAGTTATAAATTGCTTCAGGAATGAGGTGTCCTCTCCTGATTTAGACTGCGAGCTCCAGGTTAGGAGAGTGACTACTAGGCAGGAATTGTTTGAAAGGGCCTACGATGTGGCCATTGCTGAGGAAAGAAAGGAGAAGAAGAACAAGAAGGGTTCGAAGCAATTTGATGCTGGAGAGTCTAACAAAGGGGGTCAGGTGAAGCAAGACAACAACAACAATAAGGGAAAGAATAGAACAAGGGCGACTGAGAGAGTGCCTGAGAGTTTCACCCCTTTAACTGTGAGTCGTACTGAAATCATGAATACTGTCGACCTGGGCCCACCTGCTCCGATGAACCCAGCAAACAAATTTAGAAGGGACAACGGCAAGTATTATGAGTTTCAAAAATATTCGGGTCATACCAGAGGAGTGCATGAGTCTTAAACGGATCATACAAAAATGGGTCGACACCGGAAAGCTGGATAGGTTTGTGAAGGGAGCTCGACCTAGCGGAGGCGAGCGAGCTGCAGGGGGTGTACCTGAGCCAAGGCAGCCTCGGTTGGATCTGGGGGTTATCACCGAACAAACTAGCAACACGGTCCTGAAACACAAAATTTTTCAGCTCACCAAAGCTCCATACGTGCCACCTAGGAGCTACATCAAAGAAGAGGTCATCAGTTTCTACCCTAACGAGCTAACTACCAACTTGGCTGCCAGGGAGCAAGTCCTTGTAATTCCGGGGTTGATAAATGGTTGTACGACGAGCAGAATACTGGTAGACACTGGGGCTTGTAAAGACATACTTTTTTACAGAACTTTCAAAGAGATGAGAATGACGAAGGAAAGATTGTCGCCCTACGATGGTCGGCTTGAAGGCTTCATCAATCATAGGGTGGACGCCAAGGGGCAGGTCGAGCTGGAGGTCGACATAGGACAGCACCCTTTCAGGGTCGTGGCTAAGGTAACTTTCATTGTTATAGATGTGATAAGTGATTATGCTGCTATCTTGGGTATTCCTGGTCAGGTAGCACTAGGAATGGTGGCCTCAATTCCCCATCAGCGGGTCAAGTTTCCTACCATGGCTGGAGTAGGCTGCGTTCTAAGTACAACCCGAGCTTATCTTGATCACGTCCTTCGAACAAGGAAGAAGAGGGAGCTAGAAATTGAAACACCCGAGGCAAGTTGGAAACTTTCAAAATCTGTCACCACAACATCAAGGCTATCTACTGTTAGTGTTATGCCCTAGGCCTACAGTTGATAGACTTATGTGTTGACATTATTTATTATTATATGAGAAGTTTATCATTTGATTATTATATGTTTTGCATGTTTGTTTATAATAATCTCCGTCCCTAACTATTATGTGAATAATTAGTATAAATGTTAATGGATAATCATATGATGATTATATGCATAGAGATGCACATTAAATTTATGGGTACTTGTTAGAGAACAAGTGACTGGACTTGACCCGTATGAGATTTATGTCATGGTCAAATGTCATAATTAAATCTCATATGGTCACTTCATCTAGTCCCTAGACCTGAGATTATCATGACCTTACATATGATGAAAGTCATGTTTGATTTTAGTCAAACGATATCTTAACACGATATTTATAAAGGCTAATTTTGACATGATCAGATTCATGATGGGAAGGATGATAAGTTAAGATGGAATTTGTCCCTCGAAAGAGAGATATTTTGCTTGGGCCCCTCGAAGAGTGATAATGATGAAAGTGTATGGCCATACCCCAATACGATTGGATTATCATTATACTCAGAATCTAGAAAGCATTGAACAAAGACAAGTTGACGAGGACCATGACTTGTGTTCAATATAACATCATGAGACAAAGGGATAAATGGAAGTGCACCATTGGAAACGTGAACTCTTACGTTATATTATTTGGGTAGACATAATGGCTTGCTAGAGTTCGCTTATGTCTTATGAGAGTCGATGTGATCGAACTCATTGCCAACATAATATAATCCTATTGGGTCACACACAACTAGAATGAATTTGATTATACCTATGGAAGAATGATTGAGAAAATTCCTCATCAGCCTTGTCTGGTCGTGCAACACAACTAGGCCATGTGCCTCGTGTGGTCGTGCAACACAACAGATCCTGAGGCGGTTACAGAGTCCTTTCCTAATTTGATTAGGAATCATATACTATACTAATGTAGTATAAATATGAATGACTGTCAACCCTAAAAGGTTAGCCGAAATTCTCAAAAGAAATTTACAACAATATTCTCAATATTATTCCAAGGTTTAAAGGATCTAGCAATCTTCAAGAAATTGTTCTTGGGTTCATTCAAAGGTGTGGATAACGAAAGAGGGTCTTCGCTCGTTCATCGATCAAGGCCTAGAGTTCAATCAATCTGAATAACGAAGTTTGTGATTCGAAATCACATTATTAAATCATTCGATAGCTCAAGAACGGAAAGCATTCAAGGTTAGTTATATCTATCTCATAAGTTTTCAATTTAATTGTATAGAACGGATCCTAGGCTCTTGGGTTTTGTGTTAATTAGATGATTAATTCCGCTGCGCATGGACCCATAAAACCCAACAGTGGTATCAGAGCCCCGTTCGTATCATTAAGTTTGAATTAACATGCTAGAAAAGTAATATAAATTGTTTATATGTTCTTTTGCATGTTTTGCATGCGATAGATTAATTGTTTTTGAAACAATATGCCTAAATTGTGTTCTAATGATATTGAATTAAATCTGTTAAAAGTTGTTTGCATGATTTAATTGCTCTGTGATTTAGAATTGATTGAATTCTGCAAATCTGCAAAACTGGTAATCGGGTGTCACGCGACACTACTTTCCAGTGTCACGCGACAGAGTTTGGCTGATGGCTTCTCTCAGTCGTGCAAGACTTTAGGACTCTGGGAGTCTCTGTCACGCGACAAAACAAGCCCAATCTGGGCAGAATCAATTTGTTGAACAATCTTGTTAATCTGTGAATGTGTTTACAATCTGATATATTTATGTATTAATCTGGATGCTATAAATTTATGGAAATCAATTTTATAGGGCTATGCTAGATTAATTCATTATTTATGCATGCTTAGTTAATTGAAATATGATTTTATTAATTGTTGCAATGCATGAATTATGTGTTCTTAAATGTTAAGAATTTTAGATGTTTAGTTGAAACAATATATTGCTATTTCCTGAATGTTTAGATTGAAACATTAAAATTTTGGTTTTATGATTGTTTATGAGAAACAAGTCATTTTACGCGAAGTTAAAAAGGAAATTGATCGTTTATTCAAAGTGTTGATTATGTTGCAAATCAGAGCTGATTTCTGATTGTGCATGTCTAGAAAAGTTCTGTCGAAGGAGAGATTTGGTACTTAAGTAGTCCTTGTGGCTCACCTATCTTCCTGGGAACTTACCTGGTGCACAGTTATGACTATCTTTGCTGATGTGCTTATAATCTACTTTAAAGAACCTTCATTTAACTTTTAAGTTCTTTATGCCAATTCATGATTAAAACACTTGAGACCATTCGGATAGTTTTGGGTGGGCTTGCCATCGCAAGGTACTTTGATTCTATTCGAATGCGAGCAAGATGAGGAAATGGTGGTTCCTATACGTTTAAAGTGAATGAACTTAATTGGGTTATCAAAATGGTTTTGGACCCAATGCATAAGATGGGATTAAAATATGCATAGACATATGATGTCTTGAATAAATCTCATAAAAGATCTAAGAGTCATATATGTGATATGATTGATGTTTCTACCTAATTAATTTAATTTTGAGCGGTTTGCCATAGCAAACTTGAAATTAAATTAAAGTTGGATCTTAGCCCATTAAATGTATATCATGCTTATTTGCATTGGAAGGTGTATAATTTAGTGGGAGCATTTTATATAAATGCATTATACTTCTCATATGATATGTTTACTTATATGTGTTCATATTTTATGTATATCTTTATGTAGAATAAATGGCATCAAACAATAATCACCTGTCACTGCAATCTCTCCTTGAGAAGGAGAAGTTGGAAGACATTGGTACAAACTATATGGATTGGATCCGTAGCGTGAGAATTGTTCTCAGGCAAGAGGAAAAACTGTACATTCTCGAGGAACCTATTCCACCTGAACCTGCTGCCAATGCTACTAGGGCAGTGAGGGATCAATATCTGAAGCATAAGCGTGATTCTACTGATGTTGGTTGCCTCATGCTCTCCGCCATGTGCAAGAACCTTCAGAAGGATCTTGAGCACTTAGGGACAATTGATCTGAACAATCGACTGATGGAAATGTTCCAAGTTCAAGCTAGGCAAGAAAGGTACAACACAGTTAAGGTCTTGACCTCATGCAAGATGAGTGAAGGACAAGCTGTTGGTCCTCATGCTCTTAAGTTGAAGGGCCACATTGAGCATCTTGAAAGGCTCGGTTTTCCAATTAGCCAAGAGTTGGCTACCGACATAATATTGAATTCATTGCCTAAAAGTTTTAGCAATTTCATAATGCACTTTAACATGGGTGGCATGAATAAAAATCTTTTCGAGTTAGTTCAAATGTTGAACACTGCGGAAACCAATATTTTCGAGAAGAAAACCGATCAAGTGCTAATGGTTAACAAGGGGAAGGGTTTCAAGGGTAAGGGAAAGGCAAAGGTTACTAATCCTAAGGCAAATGTTTCCAAACCAAAAGAGGCTGCCAAGCCTAAAGAGGCTAAGCCCAAGTCCCAAGAGGACGCAGTCTGCTTCCATTGCAATGAGATTGGACATTGGAGGAGAAACTGCACAAAATACAAGGAAGCACTGAAGAAGAGCAAAGGAGTTGCTTCGACTTCAGGTATCTTTGTTATAGATATATTCCTATCTACTTCTAGTTCTTGGGTATTGGATACTGGATGTGGAACTCACATTTGTTTAAATGTGCAGGGTCTAAAGAACAGAAGGATGCTTGAGGAAGGTGAAGTGGACCTACGTGTGGGGAATGGAGTAAGAGTTGCTGCATTAGCCGTAGAAACTTATGAAGTTACTTTACCTAGTGGACTAATACTTGTTTTGAACAATTGTTTTTACGTTCCAGCTTTAAGTAGGAATATTATTTCGATTTCATGTTTGGATAATGAAGGTTTTAATTTTCTTATATGTGATAAGAAATTTTCCATTTACAAGAGTGATATGCATTATTGTACTGCTGTTTCATTCAATGGCCTTTATATCCTTGATGTTGAAAATCGTGATAATGATGTCTATAACATTAACAAGAGATCTAAACCCAATGATGTAAATCACACTTACTTATGGCATTGTCGTCTTGGCCATATAAATGAGAAATGCATTTCTAAACTCCACAAAGATGGATTTTTAGACTCACATGATTTTGAATCTTATGAGACATGCAAATCTTGTTTACTTGGCAAGATGACCAAGGACCCATACCGATGTGTGTGGTCCTATGAGTAGCGATGCTAGGGGAGGATTTCGGTACTTCATAACATTCACTGATGATTATAGTAGATTTGGATATGTTTATCTAATGAAACATAAAAGTGAATCGTTTGAGATATTTCGAATATTTCAAAATGAGGTGCAAAACCAACTTGGCAAAACTATTAAAGTACTTTGATCCGATCGAGGTGGTGAATATTTGAGCCAAGAATTTGACAATCATCTTAAGAGTTGTGGAATCATTTCAGAACTCTCTCCACCCGAAACACCACAATGGAATGGTGTGTCTGAGAGGAGGAATAGAACTTTGTTGGACATGGTTCATTCTATGATGAGTCAAGTTGAGCTTCCTTTATCCTTTTGGGGACATGCACTAGAAACTGCTGCTTTCACCATAAACAGAGTTCCTACCAAATCGGTTCAAAAGACCCCATATGAGATGTGGCATGGAAGAAAAACTAGTTTGTCTTTCATGAAGATTTGGGGTTGCGATGCATATGTCAAGAAGTTAACTTCTGACAAGCTAGCACCTAAATCTGATAAAAGTGTTTTCGTGGGTTATCCTAAGGAAACCAAAGGATACTATTTCTACAATCGAAACGAGAACAAAGTGTTTGTTGCTCGAAATGGTACTTTCTTAGAAAAGGAGTTTTTTCGCAAAGGAACCAGTGGGAGTAAAATAGATCTCGAAGAAATTCGAGAACCCGAAAACAATATTGAACCAATGGTAGAGACTGAATCAAGTTCACAAGTAGTTGTGGAACCGGTTCAAGATGCACAAATCCTTCGCCGAAGTGGTAGGTCACGATCCGAACTCGAGAGATATGGATTTCTCGTTACAGAAAGTGATGAAGTGGTGTTAATCGAAAACGATGAACCTACTTGCTATCAAGAGGCGATGTCCGCTCCTGATTCGGAAAAATGTCAAGAAGCCATGAAGTCCGAGTTACAATCCATGGCTGATAATCAAGTTTGGAACTTGATTGATCCACCCGAAGGTGTAAAAACTATAGGGTGCAAATGGGTCTTCAAGAAGAAGACCGACATGGATGGGAAGGTGCACACCTATAAGGCTAGGCTTGTAGCTAAGGGATATAGGCAGATTCATGGCATCGACTATGATGAAACCTTTTCGCCTGTAGCTATGCTTAAGTCTATTAGAATTTTAATTGCCATAGCCGCATATTATGACTATGAGATATGGCAAATGGATGTCAAAACAGCTTTCCTTAATGGGAAGTTACTTGAGGATGTATACATGATACAACCTGAAGGTTTTGTCAGTCCAGAAAATTCTAACAAGGTGTGTAAGTTGCAGAAATCCATTTATGGATTGAAGCAAGCTTCTAGGAGTTGGAATCTACGTTTTGATGAAGCAATAAAGGAGTTTGGCTTTATCAAGAACAAATATGAACCTTGTGTATACAAGAAAATTAGTGGGAGCGTAGCACTATTTTTAGTGTTGTATGTCGACGATATCTTACTCATTGGAAATGACATTCCTGCACTACAGACTGTCAAGTCTTGGTTGGGAAAGTGCTTTTCGATGAAAGATATGGGCGAAGCTGCATATATCCTTGGTATCAAGATCTATAGAGATAGATCCAAGAGGATGATTGGTTTAAGTCAAAGTACTTACATTGACAAGGTTCTTAGAAGATTCCAAATGGAAAATTCTAAAAGAGGAAATTACCAATGTTGCATGGTGTATCTCTTAGCAAGACTCAAAGTCCTAAGACTAATGATGAGTGAAAGAGAATAAATGGTATTCCATATGCTTCGACAATTGGGTCTATCATGTATGCTATGTTATGTACTAGACCCGATGTCTCGTGTGCTCTAAGTATGACGAGTAGGTACCAATCGGATCCTGGCGAACCACATTGGATAGCAGTTAAGAATATCCTTAAGTACTTACGAAGAACTAAGGATGTATTCTTGGTCTTTGGAGGAATGGAAGAAGATCTTGTAGTTAAAGGCTACATAGATGCTAGCTTCCAAACCGACAAGGATGATTTCAGATCGCAGTCTGGATTTTTGTTTATGCTGAATGGAGGCACTGTGAGTTGGAAAAGTTCCAAGCAAAGTACCGTCACTGATTCTACAACCGAAGCTGAGTACATAGCGGCATCTGATGCAGCTAAGGAAGCCGTTTGGATCAAAAAGTTCATTAGTGATTTGGAAGTAGTTCCAAGCATCTGAGATCCTATTGAACTTTACTGTGACAACAATGGTGCCATTGCACAAGCAAAGGAACCAAGGTCACACCAAAGATCCAAACACATACTTCAACGTTTCCACATTATCCGAGAGATATGTGAAAGGGAAGACGTAAAGATATGCAGAGTAGACACTGATGACAACATGGCGGACCCATTAACTAAGACTCTCCCGCAAGCTAAGCATGATGGCCATGTTAGGTCCATGGGTATTCGATACATGGGAGATTGGGCCTAGTGCAAGTGGGAGACTGTTAGTGTTATGCCCTAGGCCTATAGTTGATAGACTTATGTGTTGACATTATTTATTATTATATGAGAATTTTATCATTTGATTATTATATGTTTTGCATGTTTGTTTATAATAATCTTCGTCCCTAACTATTATGTGAATAATTAGTATAAATGTTAATGGATAATCATATGATGATTATATGCATATAGATGCACATTAAATTTATGGGTACTTGTTAGAGAACAAGTGACTGGACTTGACCCGTATGAGATTTATGTCATGGTCAAATGTCATAATTAAATCTCATATGGTCACTTCATCTAGTCCCTAGATCTGAGATTATCATGACCTTACATATGATGAAAGTCATGTTTGATTTTAGTCAAACGATATCTTAACACGATATTTATAAAGGCTAATTTTGGCATGATCGAATTCATGATGGGAAGAATGATAAGTCAAGATGGAATTTGTCCCTCGAAAGAGAGATGTTTTGCTTGGGCCCCTCGAAGAGTGATAATGATGAAAGTGTATGGCCATACCCCAATTCGATTGGATTATCATTATACTCAGAATCGAGAAAGCATTGAACAAAGACAAGTTGACGAGGACCATGACTTGTGTTCAATATAACATCGTGAGACAAAGGGATAAATGGAAGTGCACCATTGGAAACGTGAACTCTTACGTTATATTATTTGGGTAGACATAATGGCTTGCTAGAGTCCGCTTATGTCTTATGAGAGTCGATGTGATCGAACTCATTGCCAACATAATATAATCCTATTGGGTCACACACAACTAGAATGAATTTGATTAAACCTATGGAAGAATGATTGAGAAAATTCCTCATCAACCTTGTCTGGTCATGCGACACAACTAGGCCATGTGCCTCATGTGGTCGTGCGACACAACAGGTCCTGAGGCGGTTACAGAGTCCTTTCCTAATTTGATTAGGAATCATATACTATACTAATGTAGTATAAATATGAACGACTGTCAACCCTAAAAGGTTAGCCGAAATTCTCAAAAGAAATTTATAACAATATTCTCAATATTATTCCAAGGTTTAAAGGATCTAGCAATCTTCAAAAAATTGTTCTTGGGTTCATTCAAAGGTGTGGATACCGAAAGAGGGTCTTCGCTCGTTCATCGATCAAGGCCTAGAGTTCAAGCAATCTGAAGAACGAAGTTTGTGATTCAAAATCACATTATTAAATCGTTCGATAGCTCAAGAACGGAAAGCGTTCAAGGTTGGTTATATCTATCTCATAAGTTTTTCAATTTAATTGTATAGAACGGATCCTAGGCTCTTGGGTTTTGTGTTAATTAGATGCTTAATTCCGCTGCACATGGACCCATAAAACCCAACATCTACAATCACATGTGTTGACGAGGCGACCTATCACTCACATGACCATGTCATGGTCAAGCCGACACGTCCCTCTCTAAACACTATGGTCGAAACAGATACAGTTATGGTCGACCAAGTCATCATAGGCGAGCTAAGCCTAGAGATCGACCAAAACTCGGGGGCCACCACTGGAGAGATTGCAGATGAATTAGACGATATGATTGTTGAAGAAGCTCCACACTTGGGGGCCGAGGAAAGACAAAGGGTTCGGGAAATCATCATTGAGACCCTGCAGTTTAGAGATGGTCCAAAGCTAGAGCCCGAGGACGAGCTAGAGGAAATAATAATCAATCCCTCCTACCCTGACCAAAAAATTCAAGTAGGAAGACAGATGTCACCTGAAGAGAGAGCAGAAATAGTCAAGTTGCTGAAAGAAAGCACAGATGTCTTTGCTTGGCGAGTAGAAGACATGAGGGGGATCAAGAAAGAGGTCGTCGTTCATAGGCTGGAAGTTAATCCGACCGTCAAACCTAAGGAGCAGAGGCTAAGGAGTTTTGCTCGTGATAAAGAAGAGAAAGTAAAACTGGAGGTAAACAAACTCTTAAGTGTAGGTATCATCAAGGAGGCCTCCCATACCACCTGGCTAGCAAACGTGGTGATGGTGAAAAAAGCCAATGGCAAGTGGCGTATATGTGTCGTCTTCACCAATCTCAACCTAGCTTGCCCGAAGGATAGCTACCCTCTTCCACGAATTGACAAGCTTGTGGATTCTATAGCTGGACACACTACTCTGAGTTTCTTCGACGCTTATTCGGGTTACCACCAGATAAAGATGCATGAGGACGACATAATGAAGAATGCCTTCCAAGCTGCTGGAGGTATATACTGCTACAACATGATGCCCTTCGGGCTGAAGAATGCCTGAGCTACCTACCAGAGGATGGTCAACAAGCTCTTTGCATCCCAAATTGGACAAAACATGGAGGCCTACGTCGACGATATGGTCATCAAAACAAAGACCGGACGTCACGTGGTCGACCTAAAGGAAACGTTCGCCAATTTACGGGTAAACGACATGAAGCTCAATCCGAGCAAGAGTGTATTTGAGGTAGCAGCAAGAAAATTTTCGGGTTTCATGGTCTCTCAAAGAGGTATTGAAGCCAATCCCGAAAAGATTAAGGATTTGGTCGACATGAAGGAGCCTACATGTATTAAAGAGATGAAGCGATTAAATGGTAGGGTGGCAGCCCTAGAATGCTTTATTGCCAAATCGGCGAAGAGGTCTCTCCCCTTCTTCAAATCTTTGAAGGGGACGAAAAGCTTTGAGTGGATGACCGAACGCTCATCGTCGTTCCAGCAGCTTAAGGAGTACCTTGCTTCTCCTCCATTACTGAGCAGCCCGATCATGGGGGAAACTTTGCTCGTATATCTATCGGTTGGCGACCATGATGTGGCAGCCGTGTTAGTTAGAGAAGAAAGGGGGCTTCAGAAGCCTGTTTAGTATGTGAGCAAGGCCCTATCAGGCGTAGATGGCTGATATTTCAATGCAGAAAAGGTGGCCTACGCCTTGGTCGTTGCATCCAGGAAGCTACGAGCGTATTTCTTGGCTCACCCTATTGTCATATTAACCAATGCTCCCTTGAGGAAGATTTTACACAAGCTAGAAAGTTCAGGCCGACTACTCAACTGGTCAATAGAGCTAACAGAGTTCGACATTGAGTATAGGCATCGAAAGGCGTTGAAAGCTCAACCTTTGGTAGACTTCTTGGTCGAGCTTACATTCACCAAGGAAGATAGCAAAGCAAGGGCCCCTAAGGAAAGTGCATAGGGAAAAGAGCCTGCTAGCTCGCCTACAGTAAGTTTGCCCGATGATTGCTGGAAAGTCCATTCAGACGGGTCTGCGACTGAAAGTGTTAGTGGGGCTGGAATTGTTTTGATCGAGCCAGAATCTGGAACGGTCTATGAAGAAGCCTTAAGGTTCAAGTTTGAGGCTTCCAACAACCAGGCGGAGTACGAGGCCCTGGTCGCTGCCATCGAGTATGCCAAATGTTTTGGGGCGACCAAAGTCATGGCTTATTGTGATTCTCAGTTAATCATAAATCAAGTCAGAGGGGAATATGAAGTGCTGAACCCTACCCTAGTCAAATACTGTGACCTAGTGAAGAAGCTTGTCGAGGACTTGGAATTTTGGGAGATACAAAGGGTAGGCCGAGATAATAACGAGCTGGCCGACCTACTCTCAAAATTGGCCACATCAGACGAACAATATAGAGAGCCGATCTCCTACCTAGAGCATCCAGCATACGAGAGGGTTTCAGATTCTATGCCTGGAAGACAACACTAGGGAATGGATTTACACTAAGTGCTGGATCGATGAGATGAAAGACTACATAGAAAAGGGCGAGTTACCTGCCGACGAGCAAAAAGCTCGAGCGATCAAGAAGAAAGCTCCGAGGTATGTCATACACGGAGATGCACTATTCAGAAGATCTTTCACAAAGCCGTTAATAAGGTGCGTTCACCCCGTTGAGGTTACTCAACTTATGCACGAGGTACATTGTGGGGTATGTAGTGGACACCCGGGGGCCAGAACTTTGACCGAAAAATTGATTAATTTGGGTTACTATTGGCCTCACTTGAGAGGAGATGCTCATGATTTTGTCCAGCAATGTGACAAATGCCAGAGATTTTCCGACCTCCCTTGGCTGCCTACCACCGAGCAAACTCCAGTGATCGCAGCTTGGCCTTTCAGCATGTGGGGAGTCGATTTGATTGGTCTCTTCCCACCCACCTGGGGAAACTGTAAGTACGTGATCGTAGCCATTGACTACTTCACCAAATGGATTGAAGCCAAGACTTTAGCCAAGATCACGGAGGAAAATAGCATCAACTTCATCCATGACTATATTTGGTGTCGTTTTGGGATTCCGCGAGCTATTGTGTTTGATAACGGGCTACAATTCTCCACAGCCTTCGAAACACAGATGAACAGAGTGGGCGTCAAACATTGGAAGTCGCTGGTCACATATCCTCAAGGTAACGGGCAAGCAGAAGCAGCGAACAAAATGGTCCTATCAGAACTTAAGATGGGCTTAGTTGGTCGATGAGGCAGCTGGTTGGACGAACTACCCATCACTCTTTGGGCAATCCGCACAACCACCCGAGGGCCTATAGGTGAAACCCCATTCGCCCTTATATTTGGATCAAAGGCCATGGCACCATCCGAGCTACAGGTTCCTACAGCAAGGGTAGTCTTCTTTGATCACAATCAGAACGACGTCAACAGATTGCTTGATTTGGATTTACTTGATGAAAAGCATGCTACAACTCAACTACGAATGGTCAACTACAAGCAGAAAACCAAGGGCTACCATGACAAGAAAGTCAAGAAGAGTTCGTTCAACATGGGAGACTATGTGCTGAGGAAGATCGAGGTAACGGGAAGGAAAGCAGAACATAACAAATTATCTCCTAACTGGGAAGGTCCTTACATCGTCACTCGAGTTATCAAAGAGGGAACATATATGATAGGTCATCCAGAGGGTGAAGATTTGAAACATCCATGGCATGCTATCCACCTTATTAAGTATTACTTTTAAGTTACAACATTCTGTTTTCTATGTAACTGATCTACTACATCAATAAGACGACAGTTCTATTCAAGCGAGTTGTATTACTTATATGCTTGAAAATCAGGTCTGACCCTTAGTCGACCACAAAACTATCTTCTAATAGGTCCGACTCTTAGTCGACCTCATTCTAACAGATTCGACTCTTAGTCAATCTCGTTCCTCTAACAGGTCTGACTCTTAGTCGACCTCGTTCTAATAGATTTGACTCTTAGTCAATCTCGTTCCTCTAACAGGTCCGACTCTTAGTCGATCTCGTTCTAACAGATTCGACTCTTAGTCAATCTCGTTCCTCTAACAGGTCCGACTGTTAGTCGACCTCATTCTAACAGATTCGACTCATAGTCAATATCGTTCCTCTAACAGGTTTGACTCTTAGTCGACCTCATTTTAACAGATTCGACTCATAGTCAATCTCATTCCTCTAACAGGTCCGACTCTTAGTCGACCTCTATCTAACAGATTCGACTCATAGTCAATCTCGTTCCTCTAACAGGTCCGACTCTTAGTCGTCCTCGTTCTAACAGATTCGACTCATAGTTAATCTCGTTCCTCTAACAGGTCCGACTCTTAGTCGACCTCGTTCTAACAGATTCGACTCATAGTCAATCTCGTTCCTCTAACAGGTCTGACTCTTAGTCGACCTCGTTCTAATAGATTCGACTCATAGTCAATCTCGTTCCTGTAACAGGTATGACTTTTATTCAACCTCGTTCTAACAGATTCGACTCTTAGTCAATCTCGTTCTTCTAACAGATTCGACTGAAAGTCCTAAACTGACCTCATTCTTAAACATGTCTGACTAAAGACTAATGTCAATCTCGTTCTCAAACAAACTCGACTAAAGTACTTAGTCGACTTCTTTCTTAAACTGGTTTGACCAAAAACTTGTGTCAGTTTCGTTCTTCATTCAATCTAGTTCGACAAACAAATACAAGTATGGATCAAGGCTAAGAGATTCAGAAAGGTCAACTAAGATTAAATAAAGCAAGTCCCCCAAAATGGGCTAGAACTTGCACAAACAAATATTATGAGTTAAGCTGCCTCCCAAACTGGGCCAAAGCAGTGACTACAAAGATAAGAAAAATTGTTTGATACTCGTTCAAATTACAGAAGAGGAAAAATCAATTATTGTCAGCTCGGGGTTCTTCCAGGTCTTGCTGCTGCTGTTGTTCGACCTGTTCAGCTTCAGTAAAGACTTGATCTTGGGTGATCTCAGCACCAGCATCCTCCTCCATTTCATCTGCCTCCTCAAGGTCTTTAAGCATTGTGTTGAAATTTACCTGATCGGTAGGAGGTGCGACCCAAGGCTCAGTTCCCATCTCTTCATCCTCTTGGGAAATGGTCGCCAGGTCGTTATCATTATAAGGCACCTGGGGATGACCGCTGTGGGCCAGCATGTCATACTGTTCCTCGGAAGCCCATTTGGCCAATTGTTGGAGGGAGATGTTGACAGAAGGATCCACGAGAATATGACGAGCCATGTGACATCGTCCAACATCATAAAATGAGAAGGCTTGGCCATGGGTGACATTAAAACATTCATCACTATCTTTATAAGCTTCCACTGCAGCCTCCGCAGCAGCCTTCACCTTGGATTGGGACTTTTTTTCCCATTGTGCTCGAGGTACACTATAGTCTTCATTCAGCCTGGTCAAGAATTCATCACGATCACGAAGCATCTTCTTGACCGTATCTAGCTCGGCCTTAATCCCCTCCTTCTCCAAACTAGTAGTCATGGTCTCCTCCCTTAGCATGCCCACCTCCTCCCTAGCAACACCGAGCTCGAACAGCGCCTCCTCTCTGGCCTTCACAATATCATCATGAACCAGCTTCAGAGAGTCATAGGCAGAGTTGACATCCACTAGCTCTTCCCTCAGCTCTGTAACCTCTGCAGATTTACGAGCATATTGGGCAATGGCGACCCTCTCCTGCTCTATGGCAGCCCTCCATCCACATTTGGATTGTTCGATAAAAGTAAGGGACTGCATCCACAGAAGGGAATTGGTTAGGTTCGAGAGGTAATCACAAATAAGAGCGATCAACGAATGTTGCGACTAAACTAGCAGAGAAAAATAGACGGAAAGACAAGTATTACCTCGCAGAGAGATAGACCGGACCTATCAGAATATTCTTCTGGGGATATTGGCGGCTATCACTATCGATCAAAGTGAGGGGAGGCACCTCACTGAGACTGGCCACTTCGGCCTGTACGAATTCTGTGCTAGTAGTTGGAGGGGTACGGGATGAAGGATGATCGGAGCTTGATACCTTCTGAGCTTTAACCCCTTCAGGCTCTTGATCGAGCATCGACCTCTTCCTAAGCCTGGATAGTGGGAGAGAGTCATCATCCTCTTTCTCCAAGTCGATGACGTCGATATCAGCAGCTTTTTGAGGGGCCTCTCCAGCAGGCTCAGGTATTGGACCGAAATCCGAGCTAAGTTTGGCCGAAGTATCGACCTCATCAACTTCCACCCCAGCTGCTTGAACTTGGGGGGAACCACTTTCTCGGGGATCAGCCGACCCAGTCTCCTCAATGGGGACCATCCCCACACCATCCTTGGGCAACAACTTGTTCCTCTCTACTGCCTCCTTCTCCCTGCTGGCCCGGGCGTTGTGTCACGACCCCAATATTAGGCACTAATTTAGCACTCGTTGAGCACGTGGGGTTCGGGTGGTAGTATCTCATTTTATGCTATTTATGCTTCTTGGTAATTTATATGTGCTTAATTATGTTTTGTTGAATTATGTGAAGTTAGGATGAAATTGAAGTAATTAAATTGATTTATGGTCTAAAAGGAATAAATGTGAAATGTTATAGTGAAATAATAATAATGGAAATATTTAATAAAAATGATTATATTGGTTGAGGTGCTTAGTTGTAAAGGTTGGTAATTAAGGATGTTAGTTAAATTTCTTTAGATCATGGAGGAGCTTAAATGTAAAGTCCAAGTTTATCCTTAGGAAATTAATCAAGAAACTTCATTCTTCCTCAGTACTATTTTCCTTCTTCTCCAAAAAGCCATGAAAGACCAAACCCTAGCTCCTTCCTTCTAAAAATTCTACAACCTTCAATACTTCTTCGTTTTCAAAACCGATTGCGGATTCTTGTTCGTGGTGACGAGGGGATCGTATAGAGCTGGTCAAATAAATATTCCATTTCGCACTATTTATGTAAGTTATTATGATTTTATTTCAAAATTGTTCATCCTATGATTATTGTTGTTATTGATATGATTTAAATGATTTTTGGTGTTTTTGGAACACTTTTATTTAGTAAGATTGATTTTGAAAAAGTGGAATTGAAATGAGTATGGGTTGGTTGTTGAAATAGCAAGAATAAGGGTTAATATTTATGTTATGGTGTTAATGGTCAAAAGGAAATGGTTGCATGGCATTATGACATGAAGTTTAGTAATATAATGATGTTGGTTGGTATTGTATTGTATTGGAAGGGGTATGGAATGGTTTGGGGTGGTATTGTTGATGTTTGGTACTGGTTTGGGTACCTTAAAACAGAGTAAAATTTGGTCTTTGGCAACTTGGGTTTTGGTTTCTGATGTTGGTTGCTGAATTCTGGTTTCTGGACAGAGGGCACGACTCGTGCTCTGTGGCACGAGTCGTGCACGAGTCGTCCCTTGGGGTTTTGCCTAAGTCGTGCCTATGTGGGGACGAGTGATTCTGGTGGGGTGTAAAAGGGGCACAAGTCGTGCCCTGGGGCACGAGTCGTGCCCTACCCCACAGCCTCTGAAGCTTTTTCCAAGGCCTAGAAACCTAATCTACCTAGGATATAAATGAACCCTCTTTAACTTAGATGAAAGTAGAACACTTTAGCTGTACAATGATGTTTTACTTGGTTAAAATGGAATTGTGGAAGGGGTTTAAATATTGTTCGGAAAATGCTTGGCAGCCTTGAATGGTAACTTAACCAAAGTGAATCCAACTTGGTAATTTGAACTTGGACCTTTATAGAGGTTATGTATTGTTGCACATTGATCATGTAGGATTGGTTTATGATGCATTGTAGCCTTACTTGAGTTCATATCCATGGTTTGTGATATAAATAGTGTATGAAATAGATGTTTCACTATGGTATTGATTTAAACATGAGTATGATTTACCATGTTGTTATTTTCTTATCCCTTTGGTGGATTTCTTTTCAAGTAACTATTATGTGCTTGAACATGTGTTAATCAGCTAATGTTTGGGGGTATAATGGAATACGATCACTTATGAGAAATTGTTCCATAAGGTTCTCGGATTACATTATATCTGTGACCTATCCCCCTCTGTGGCCACAGACTGGGGTTCAACTTCTATGAATATGTGCAGTCAGTTCATATGAATGTTGATGTCTTATATCTTCCCTAGAAAATGGGTTTTATAAGACGTGAATATGCACCAGCAGTTCACAAATGAGTGGAGTTTTACTCCTGCCGTTGTACAACTTATGATTCATACGGGAAAGGAAAACAAAGGTAACAGAAGGTGTTTACTATTTTACCAATGTGTGAGATGTACCTTGTTATGTGTTGCATCTTACTTGGCATATTTTTGCATTCATAATAGCTTATTGAGATTTATTCTCACCCTTCTCCCTTTAATATTTTAGATCGGCCTGAGATAGGAGGACCCGGCCAGTGAGGACGGGGAGGAGTTTGTACGCGTATTTTGGGTTGTTGGGTATGTATGTCTTAGATGGGATTATGGTTGTATTTTGGTATTACTCCTTTGTTGGAGTTTGTTTATAAAACAACTTTTGTAAAGATTTTATTTGGGAACTTTTGTAACTTAAAATGTTGTGTATCCTTTTAAGTATGGTGGTAAAGTTGGTTCATGTTTTGTTTCCTCCAAGTGGAGATGCTTCAAGTTAGTACTTGAAGAGTATTGTTAAAGTTTAGTTCTTTTCAGGTTAAGTCAAAAGTTTTTAAAATTTCCAGGTGGTCTTTCTTAGTTTGGGCCTCTCCAGCTCGGGACCCGTGTTAGGTTCCGGGTTGTGGTGCCCACAGTTGGTATCAGAGCCTCGTCTAGAGGTCAAGGGTAGATGTCTAGTTTAAGGGAAAGTGTGTGATAACGGACACATAATGTTTGATGCAGGAGTTTATTCTAATGGCTGGGAATGAGGATGATCAGCATCAGGCTCAGGGAAATGTTGGCAATGCCGGGGGTAATGACAATCCGAATGCTGAAATGATGAACATGTTCTGGGTCTTTTTTCAAAATATGGCAACACAAGGGCAAGCACAGCAGCATCAAGAGGGTAGACATGGGCATGGTTTGGAAAAGTACATCAAGATGGCACCTCCAAGCTTTAATGGAGACCCAGATCCGGTGAAGGCGGAGAGATGGCTTGAATCTATGAACAAGATCTTCGCAGCAATGGAGAGACCTGATGAGGAGAAAGTAAGGTGCGCTGTCTTCAAGTTAGAGGGACCGGCAGAGCATTGGTGGCACATAGTGAAGGACAGTTGGGATCGAGACCATACACCGCAAACGTGGGAGAACTTCACACGCAAGTTCCGGGATCACTTTATTCCGATGGTGACAAGAGACAAAAAGGAGGTTGAGTTTCTTAGATTGGAGCAAGGGACAATGACCGTAGCATAATACTCAGCAAAGTTTACGGAGCTAGCTCGCTATTGTCCACATTTTGTGCAGGAAGAGGAGAGACGGGTATACCGGTTCGTGAAAGGGTTAAGGATGGAGTTCCGGAAGCAATTATTGACACACGACTTCACGGATTTTCAAGCAGCAGTGAATAGAGCCTACAGAATAGAGAATGATATTGAGGAGCATAGAGGCAAGTCTGAAGGTGCAAGTGGAAGTAAGCAGAGATTCCAAGGTCAAGGTTAAAGATCGGGTTAGAATAGAGGGCAACCAAGGTCTTCAGCTTCGGGGTTAGCAAGAGGAGGAAATGTGGCAGCTCCGGTAGCTTGTCCTACTTCAAGTCAGTTTGGGATTGAATGTGGTTTTTGCAAAAGGATGGGTCATTCGAAAGATAAGTATTGGAGCAAGCAAGGGAAGTGTTTGAATTGTGGAGAAATGGGACACTACAAGAAAAATTGTCCTAAATTTCATCAGAGGCAAGCTTCGAGTACTGGTCAAGGGGGACAAAGAAGTGGAGTGAAAAGAGACAACGAGGGGAAACCAAAAGATAGAGTTCAGGGCCGAGTGTTTGCCTTGGGTAGAGGAGAAGTGGATCCTAATGCCGTCATTAGAGGTATTGTCCCTGTCTTAGGAATTAAGGCCCGCATTCTTATAGATCCCGGGTCTTCCCATTCGTTTGTAGCGTCTCATTTTGCATTCGCATTGCATAAACTAACTAAATTCATGCCTTATGTGCTTGAGGTTTCGACTCCTAAGGGTTAATATTTATGATATGGTGTTAATGGTCAAAAGGAAATGGTTGCATGGCATTATGACATGAAGTTTGGTAATATAATGATGTTGGTTGGTGTTGTATTGTATTGGAAGGGGTATGGAATGGTTTGGGGTGGTATTGTTGATGTTTGGTACTGGTTTGGGTACCTTAAAACAGAGTAAAATTTGGTCTTTGGCAACTTGGGTTTTGGTTTCTGATGTTGGTTGCTGAATTCTGGTTTCTAGAAAGAGGTCACGACTCGTGCTCTGTGGCATGAGTCGTGCACGAGTCGTCCCTTGGGGTTTTGCCTAAGTCGTGCCTATGTGGGGACGAGTGATTCTGGTGGGGTGTAAAAGGGGCACGAGTCGTGCCCTACCCTGCAGCATCTGAAGCTTTTTCCAAGGCCTAGAAACCTAATCTACCTAGGATATAAATGAACCCTCTTTAACTTAGATGAAAGTAGAACACTTTAGCTGTACAATGATGTTTTACTTGGTTAAAATGGAATTGTGAAAGGGGTTTAAATATTGTTCGAAAAATGCTTGGCAGCCTTGAATGGTAACTTAACCAAAGTGAATCCAACTTGGTAATTTGAACTTGGACCTTTATAGAGGTTATGTATTGTTGCACATTGATCGTGTAGGGTTGGTTTATGATGCATTGTAGCCTTACTTGAGTTCATATCCATGGTTTGTGATATAAATAGTGTATGAAATAGATGTTTCACTATGGTATTGATTTGAACATGAGTACGATTTACCATGTTGTTATTTTCTTATCCCTTTGGTGGATTTCTTTTCAAGTAACTATTATGTGCTTGAACATGTGTTAATCAGCTGATGTTTGGGGGTATAATGGAATAAGATCACTTATGAGAAATTGTTCCATAAGGTGCTCAGATTACATTATATCTATGACCTATCCCCCTCTGTGGCCACAAACTGGGGTTCAACTTCTATGAATATGTGCAGTCAGTTCATATGAATGTTGATGTCTTATATCTTCCCTAGAAAATGGGTTTTATAAGACGTGAATATGCACTAGCAGTTCATAAATGAG
The DNA here is from genome assembly GCA_022495995.1 of Adenophora triphylla var. japonica. Taxonomy (NCBI): domain Eukaryota; kingdom Viridiplantae; phylum Streptophyta; class Magnoliopsida; order Asterales; family Campanulaceae; genus Adenophora; species Adenophora triphylla. The sequence continues at coordinate 187,588 of JAFEMH010004331.1, forward strand.
TGGAGTTTTACTCCCGCCGTTGTACAACTTATGATTCAGACAGGAAAGGTAAACAAAGGTAACGGAAGGTGTTTACTGTTTTACCAATGTGTGAGATGTACCTTGTTATGTGTTGCATCTTACTTGGCATATTTTGCATTCATAATAGCTTATTCAGATTTATTCTCACCTTTCTCCCTTTAATATTTTTGCATTCAGGAGGAGCCGGTCAGTGAGGACGGGGAGGAGTTTGTACGCGTATTTTGGGTTGTTGGGTATGTATGTCTTAGATGGGATTATGGTTGTATTTTGGTATTACTCCTTTGTTGGAGTTTGTTTATAAAACAACTTTTGTAAAGATTTTATTTGCGAACTTTTGTAACTTAAAATGTTGTCTATCCTTTTAAGTATGGTTGTAAAGTTGGTTCATGTTTTGTTTCCTCCAAGTGGAGATGCTTCAAGTTAGTACTTGAAGAGTATTGTTAAAGTTTAGTTCTTTTCAGGCTAAGTCAAAAGTTTTTAAAATTTCCAGGTGGTCTTTCTTAGTTTGGGCCTCTCCAGCTTGGGACCCGTGTTAGGTTCCGGGTTGGGGTGCCCACACGTTAGCTGCACCGTGAGCCTTGGTGCTCTTCTTCTTTGACTGGTACTCAAAATACGCACCATGTTAGCTGCTTGATCGGCTATGAGAACTGCACAAGACAAGAGGCAAACAGTTAGTAAGAGATATGCGAGCCAAATATTGACGAGTAAAGAATTACGAGCAAAGAAATAAGAGGCAGGAAAAAACTTTACCACCAAGATTCTCTCATTGGGTCCTACAATGGTTGGCATCATTCTTACAAAAATGGCACTGGGCCTCAAATCTTTCTCTTTCATGGATTACCCAATCCGGGTACCTCAATCCCCTAACTATCAAGGCCAAGGGGGCTATATCCCCATTTCCACCCAATAGCATGCCAGCCTGGATGAAATTGTTTTTGTTCGACCCCAATAAGTCCCAGCTGATGGGTACCTTACCAACTATCAAGTTCAGCCTACGAGTTAGCTCTTTGCACCAATCAGGAGCCTAATACTCCTCCTCTTTCATTATTTGGGACTCAGCACTGGGCAGTGGAAATTCCCAGCCAGATCGACTCTCGACCAGTATCATGTGGGTATTCCAGCCCACTACCTTGTCGGGCAGGTTTATGAACAGCTTGGGGGCCTTGGCCTTAGCTGGAGTACTAATCTCTAGGGTCCTCTTATCTAATAAAACCTTGAAGAACTCCCTAAATAGCTTCATACAAGGCTCGTACCCAACGAACCTACATACCATTGCGAAACAAACAAGCACCCTACAAGTGTTAGCTCCCAGCTGCATAGGGACATCATCCATACACTCCAAGAACTCACAGATGAAGGAGTCTAGTGGGAGTCTCAACCCGACCTCGAATTGACCATAGTAGAAAGCTACCCTAGAGGGGTTTAGGGCCCAATATGTCCACTCCTGAGCTTTCCTCTGATTTTCAGTGAAATGGGTAAGATGGTATTCTTCCTTGTTTATCTTAAAGAAGCTGTAAAGAATCTCTAGTCTTGATTCAGAGCCTTTCTTCCCCACAACTGGCTTGGGGGCCACGTATCCTCTTTCGTTCTGACCTGGAACGGCTGTCAAGCAGAAAGCATCCACAATCCTGCCAGAGGAAGAGCTCGTAGAAGTCTGGGTCAACATATTTGTAGAGCAGGAAGAAACAGGGGAATCAGTCCTAATTACATACTCAAGCGATATACCTATGGGCGACCTAGATTCCCCTAAAAATCCTTGTCTATTTCTAAGGAAGGAAGGTTTATTAGGCCCCCTAACGTAGAACATGACTAAGTGGTCCAGTAGCTCGTGGAAGAGATGAAAGCAAACAACTCTTTGGTCGTCTACCTCCAAATCGCCCAGGTTTTCTCCTACAGGAAGATCTAGTTCGCTAAAACTTAAACCCCACCGGGTCAAGATGGAAACACACTCCTCCCTGGTCATCTCCTTCCATACCCCACCTATGAGCTTATATACCCTACGGTTAACAGTACAATACCCATACCAAACCCCTGGTTCGCAACTAAAGGTCCTAGCCATGGCGAAATTGAAAGGAAACTCAGATATTAAACCTAAAAGCGAAGAAATAGAGGGATATTGTAAGTATCAAAATCCGGATCGTTACAATCCGTTAACTCACACTTTCCAAGTTAACGAGACTTTCCAGGACTGCCCCGAGCATTCAAAAATTCAAAGTATATTCAACACACGTTTGAACACGTGAAAATATCACTTTTCCAGAAATACACAATTTTCGGGACTTTTCGAGACTGTTCTGACATTTAATCGGACAATTTTTAAAAAAATAGTCAAAACCCGACTCGACGGAACAAATTGGCTTTCTTAGTGACTAAGTTAGGACACTTGGCGCACATGCAAGGGCCCTCTAGTTAACATCAATCAAATTCAAGGCTGAAAAGACCAAAATACCCTCAAACTGAAGGAGTGGCCATCCGGCCTATTCTTCATGATTGCCCAGCAGTTTCAGCAATTTTTCCAAATACCCAAAAAGCCCTCAAAATCGAAGATCTGGCCGGACGACCTGTTCTTCAGTTTGATGGCCTATAAATACAGCCCCTTGCATTCAGTAAATGGTGAAGATATTTTACCCATCCTGCCCATTCACCTCTGTTCTAGATACCCACAACCCTCCGTAAGCCTCGAAAACACCTCGATTTGCGCGAAAATGGCATTTTTCAAGCCAAACACGAGCCAAACATAACCTAAACACCTTTCAAACACCGTTTTGTATCCAATATATGACCTCTCGAGCAAAAGAGTCAAAACATAGCCATTGGTAACACTCTCACTCTCAAACTCCGATTCATCTCTTTTTACGCGTCCTACACTATTTCTGATCAGATCAAAACCTTCAAAATGTAGACAAAACGCTTTCGACGGGTCTCGAAGTGATCCTCTCTCTATCACTTTTCTCTTTCGAGAAAAGTGATTTAGGGAAACGGAGATCTTGACCCGTTTTTACTTATTATGTCATTTACCGTCCGAATCGTTTGGTTCGTCGATCGTCATTTTCATCGCCCGAGCCGTTTGGTTCGTTGATCATTATTTACCGTCCGGATCGTTTGATCCGTTGATATTGTCATTTACATACCGCTCTTTACAGTCTGAACCGTTAGGTTCGTTGATCGCACCTTTTACCGTCCAGATCGTTCGATCCGTTGATACTGTCATTTACCTTCCAAACCGTTTGGTTTTTTTATCGTATTTACTTTAACGTGTGAGTCACAAACTGACTTGTCGATCGTCATTTCAATACCATCATTTTATCAATACCGTCATTTGCCTTGAAGACCTTTTCCTTCTTGTCATTTTATCAAAAAAGGGTAATGTTATAATGCCCGATTCAAAAAACCAAAGTTTGCCATGCAAAACTCCTTTTCAAACTCCTTTTCAAAAACCAAAGTTTTCCACACAAAAATCCTTTTCAAAATCAAAGTTTGTCATTCAAACTCGAAATTCAAGTTTGTCATTCAAACTCATTTTCAAAAGTAACACAAACACACACACACACACTGAAATTACCCGGATTCGCGCGAGCGAAGGCGGTTGTCTTTCGCGGGGGGTTGGTGTCTGAGACCTCGCTTCATGGGAAGGAAAAATGAGGAGTCGCCACGCGATTTTTGTATTTTGAACCCAAACGTTGAGAAACGGCTATTGAAAATGGTGTCGTTTTTATTGGTAGCAAAAACTTAGGAAAAGGCTTTGAAAATGGGGATCATTTTTATTGGCAGCAAAAACGAGTAAAAAGCTTTTAGTACCAGAGATTGTTAGGTTCGGAGGTCAAGTTACGTTTCGGGTAGAGTATTACGAGATCGCCCGAAACGCCTCGCATGACGAGTCTTTCTACCTTTCTCGAAATCGTGTGTCTGTGTGTGTGTGTGTCTTTTGAAATGGGGGCTTGAATGACAAGCTTAATCTTGGTTTGAATGTCAAACATTGATTAGGTGACTTTGTTTGTGAAATTGTCACGGCTTGAATCACAAGTGATATCCAAGGTGATAACAGCACCAACGATAGCACTTGGGATGGCACACACACACACTTCGAAAATAAAATAATTTTGTAAAAGAGTTTGCAGCGGAATAAAAACACCAAAATTGTTTTTCTCAAGTTATATAAATATAACTTGAGAGTGCCTCTTAGGCAAGACTTTATAATCACTATGAATGAAGTTACAAAGCCGAAAGTTCCCTATAGCTATATCTATTTTAAGCTCTATGGAACAAGAGATAAAGAACGGAATCCTATCCTAGCCTTCACACACCTTGACACCAAGGTAATCAAGTGCGAAATTACAAGGGAGAAAGGATTAAAAAGAACCAAACAAAGAACTCTATCTCTAAGCTTTTCGAAGGTGTGAATGTGATGAAATAATTGGCATATCTTCAAATAAACCTTCCAAGCTTATTTATAGTCTTCAATTACTTGAAGGCTACTCCAATAACAGCCTTGGGGCTGGTCTTGCACGTGGAGGAAGTATAGGGAGAGTGGGTTAATTTGTTTCCACAATTCTAGCTCCCACTTCCTATTTTGTAGCAACCGAGTTGTTTAATCCTCAAGCCATGCTTCCACGCCTTGTACTCCTTTGCTTTATCATCCTTGTACTTCTTCTATAACTCAAAGAACAACCTTTGACAAAGTCTCCATAAGAGTTGTTGTTGTTTGCCAAAGTTACGAATTAATACATAAAATGTATTAATTCTTTTCTTCCAATTTCCACACGTGTCTAGCTCCTTCTTTGATGCTATTGCACCCTGAAATATAACCATAAACCATAGACTATACAGACCATATTAGCACGTTAGTCCATTAAATAACAAACAAGAAATATACAACTATATAATTTTCAGTCCAGGAAATCATCTGCGATATCACCTGGACTTTTGGGAAATCATCTGCGATATCACCTGCAGATTACACTAACAATCTCCCCCTTAGTTGGATATTTCTTTCCAAACTCAATGTGCTGCTGTCCTGTAGGATTAGTCTATATACAAATGTACAGAGCATAGAACACAGAATAATATTTCCACAAAAAAATTAACTCCCCCTTAATCAAGGAGCTAATCCTAAACAATGATTTATCATAATAAACTAATTTATTTCAAACTTTAAAAAGTTTTCAAAATAAACTAAGTAACCATTAAAAACCATAACCATTGTAGCAAATATCATCCAAAAACTAGCAAAAAAAACAACCTAGCAGATTAAGTTATTAACAAACCAACTAAAGTGTTTTAGCAAAAATAAACAAAATAAAAGTAAATTGTTTAAAGAATCACCACCATCACCAAAATCAAAACATTGTTTGTAGGACCACCACAAAAACAGTCACCCATATGATAGTGGCAACATCAACCTTCGTGTTTGTCAACCTTCGGGTTCAGGCTTTCTTCTTCTTCAAACTCCTTTTCTTCCTCCCGATCTCCTTCCCTATCACTTCCACCATCACTTGGGCCAAGACTGGTGGTAGCACCTGCAGAGCACCAGCCTTCGAAGTTCCAGCAGCAGATCCTCCCCCTGTTTGGGAAGAAATTTCATCAATAAAAGCATCTGTTACTGCTTAAGCTTAGCACATCCCTCAGCAAGTTCTCCTATTGCACTTGATCAGTTTGTGCAGAAGTTGAGAACCGTAGTCTTTGGGATTGATGGTCCAGAGTTGCCCAAAAGATTTATCATGTTGTTCAATACTTGCGGCATCGGTTCTCGCAAAGTATGAGGGGCAACACCGGGAAGCACTTGGGGTATCACGTGGGATAGCACCGGGAGGAGCAGTGTTGTTTCATCGAATTTGTTCCAAGGAAGATCTTTTGTATACCTTTTACCCTTTTTCGGTTGTTGATCAATGGTATAATACTCGTGTTCAAGTGGTGAAAACATCGAGGCTTCAATGGGCAAGGATTGAAATACCAAAACTTTGAAGATTAGAGAAGGATAGGGGAAAAAGCTAATGTTCACTTCCTTTTTTCTACCCCATGAAGCTAAGTGTTTAAACACTAATCTTCCAAAGTTAATCCTTAAATTTTTACCCAATCTATACAACACATTCGCATGCTCCAATGTCACAATAGGTTCATTAGTTGTAGGAAGCCAATTGAAGATGCACAGTTTGTGTAGTACGTAGAGAGAAGATAATCTAGAAGCATGAAGTTTCTCTTTCAAAGGCCAAGACTGCAGTTTGTTGTGAGTGAGCAATTTTACCATTTCATCTCTATTGACCCTAATGCTCTCATCATCTACATTAGGGAGGCCTAAAACTTTGTTGATTAGGGGCTGGAGTAAAAGAATAGACTCTTCCCCTAACAAACACTTTTCCATATTTAGCAGACCCTTCATCATCCAAATGAGCATGTAAATTAAACACAGATGCATGATTATTAGCATTAATAAAATTCCTGTCCTTTAAAAACTGAACCACTCCTTCCTTTTCCAACTGACCCTCATCAATGTGCTTCTCTTTTAAAATTCTCTTACTCAGACTATTTAACCAAAGTTCCATATTTTCTTTCCTATAATATTCCAGAGTAAGAAAAGGTTTTGGAAAAGCTTTATCCTCTTCAGTTTGAGTAACCTCATCACCAGAATTATCACTAGAGGAATGTTTAGGAACAGAAGAGGGGGCAAGTGTTACCTCGTATGATATCCTCTTCTTGCTAGCACTTCTGGTAGCACTCACAGTTTTGCCCTTGGCCTTCTTTTTCTGATAATCAGAGAGAGTCTCCTCTTCATCACCATCTACCCAAGCATCAAATGAGTCCACAGAAGGCTCCTTTTCCTTGTTTGCTTCAAAGTTCTCGTCACTCACATGGGGTGAGGACACATCAATAGAGCTTTCTGAGACTTCAACTGGATCAAGAGAGGTATTTGAAGTTGCCTTGGACTTGATTGATCTAATGCGGTTGGAAGACCTCCTTTTTGCGATTTGGGAAGACAGCTTGGCAGTTGGGGCTTTCCTCTTCCTTTTTGGCTCGGTAGGGATGAGAGTCACCTTAGGAATGCCTTGATCAAACGAGGTAATGGGGCCAGAGGTAGGAACAATCGCCATTGTTGGTGGAGAAGAGCTTGGAGTGATCATTGGGGAAGTTTCCATGGCCACGCGAGATGCCACGGATGGAGCAATGCTAGGTGAGATGTCCATTTGGTCCGTGTGGGAAGGTTCGGTACTAGCTTTGGATGGAGATGCCATGGAGATATGAGGGAATTTTGGAACGTATTTTTGACCTAGAATTTTTGGGAGAGAAGAAGACGCTGGAAGGAGGGTTTTAGAGAGATGAGGGTAACGGTTAGAGAGAGGAACGGAGGAGGTTGAGTGAAAATAGGGAGGAAGAGATTTAATGGGGAACAAGATTTTAATTTGATTTGACATAATGAAACCTATCTAATCAATCCCTATTATCTCTCAAACTAATCCCTATCCACACAAACCGAATTAAACCCTAACCACTTCCTTTTTAAAACTCTTTTTAAATCAATACAACACGGTTGCAAAAAAAATAAAAAAGAAAGAATTTTTTTTTTTTAAGTAAAACGTAAAGAGAAATAAAAATAAGTAAAACAAATTTGTAACTAGGCCCAAGACAATATATGCACAAATTAAAATAAGTATGGGCTAGTTACTAATTTATGTTTACCAAAAATAAATGAAACTTGTTGAAGACGTTTTCAAAATCGTAAACTCTTTAATTAAAAAGACTTTCAGATTTTGAGAAATTAATCAACAATATTTCGAAAATAAGAAATTAAAAAAAAACTAATATAGCACACACTAATGTGTTAAGGCAATGATGGCAACACGTAGGATAACACATATGATATAAAACCCCTTGATAAATAATTTTCAGTTTCAAACATTTGAGGCATAATAAGCTTAGCCTTTTTAGACACTTCAGGCATAACAAGCTGAGCATTTTTCATGCACTTTAGGCATTATATGCCTATATATATTTTTTAAGTACATTGCTTGTTAAACACGTCTCAATACACTTCTTTAAACAAGAAAGCATCGTAGTAACGAGCTCCGTGCTTCAAGTTATATTTCAAGTGTAGAGACCAAGTGATCTATGCCTTTCAAGTAGGGTACACTGTAGTAGCGAACTCCATGTCCCTAATACTTAGCATAAATCACCTCATACCTTCTCATTGGCAAGAGTACATCGTTGCAGCGAACACCGTGCCCCGAGCTCGAGAGAAAAATATGAAAAAATGCCTTTGCCTTTTATTTATCAAAAGCATATGAAGGGGAATGATATCAGACGTGCTAACCTAAATAATAACCTACCATAACAAAAAGGTCAGCATGTGCCACAGTTAGAACTACTAACCAGATTAAACAAATAATAAAGCATTTTTTTTTTAAATAAATAAATAACCAAAGAAAAAATACACTAATATACAAGTGTTACCCTAAGTGATAACATCACCTGGGGTAGCACAGACGAACAGACTCAGAGATTACAAAGACCAAGAGATCTTTTCAAACTAGAAAATCTCTCGTGGTCTAAGGCCTTGGTAAAGATGTCAGCCAGTTGATACTTAGTATCAATATGATCAATGTTAATTAGGCCTTTATCTACCATATCTCTAAGAAAATGATGACGTATGTCAATGTGTTTGGTACGGGAATGTTGAACTGGGTTTTTTGAAATGTTGATAGCACTCGTGTTATCACAAGACATAGTCAAAGAATTACTCTCTAGGCCATAGTCATCTAACATATGTTTTAGCCAAATAAGTTGTGAACAACAACTACCAAATGCAACATACTCGGACTACCATGTGGAGAGAGAAACACAATTTTGTTTACGACTATACCATGAAACTAAATTGTTGCCCAAGTAAAAACACCCCCCACTAGTACTCCTCCTATCATCCATATCTCCCGCCCAATCCGAGTCACTAAAGCCAACCAAATTGATATTAGTATCTTTACTAAACCAAATCCCTAATTCACTTGTTCCTGAAACATATTTAATTATCTTTTTGACAGAATTAAGGTGAGAGACTTTAGGATTGGCTTGATAACGTGCACAAACACACACGCTGAACATGATATCAGGACGACTAGAAGTGAGATAGAGAAGGCTACCTATCATTGAACGATAAAGAGTAGGATCAACATCCTCACCTACTTGATCTCTACCAAGTTTGAGAGAAGAACACATGGGGATTTTTGAACTTTTTGCTCCTTTCAACCCAAACCTTTTTACTAGGCTCTTTGCATACTTGCTTTGTGAAATGAATATTCCTTCATTTGATTGTTTCACCTGCAAGCCTAGAAAGAATGTTAACTCTCCAATCATGCTCATTTCAAATGTTGATGTCATAGCTTCTACAAAATCTTTTAAACATGTTTGAGAAGTAGAGCCAAAAACTATGTCATCAACATAGATTTGAACAATGACTATTTCTTTGCCATGCCTTAGGATAAATAAGGTCCAATCTGCTTCACCTCTTGTAAATCCATATTCAAGTAAAAAAGAGGTTAAGCGACCATACCATGCACGTGGAGCTTGTTTCAAGCCATATAAGGCTTTATCAAGTCTATATACATGGTTTGGTAGATGAGGATATTCAAATCCTTTTGGTTGTTCAACAAAAACTTCTTCTTTTAAATAACCATTTAAAAAGGCAGCTTTAACATCCATTTGAAACAAAGTAATTTTTAGAAAACAAGCTATAGCCAAGAGGAGTCTTATAGATTCTATTCTAGCAACGGGAGCAAAGGTCTCATCAAAGTCAACACCTTCAATTTGGGTGTAACCTTGTGCTACGAGACGAGCTTTGTTCCTAACAATATTTCCTTGCTCATCTGATTTGTTTTTGAAAATCCATTTAGTACCAATAACATTTGTATTACTAGAACGTGGTACTAAACACCAAACTTCATTACGAGCAAATTGTTCAAGTTCCTCTTGCATGGCATGTATCCAAAAATTATCTTTTAAAGCTTCAGAAATATTTTTGGGTTCTAAAGAAGAAACAAAACAGGAATACTTTACCTTGTGGTATGTGGTGGACATACACACACACCTTGCCATTTCACGGTCACTAAAATGTCCTTTGTTCCTTGTTCGTACCCCTTCACTAGCTTCTCCAATAATTTGAGAGGAAGGATGGTCTCTTCTGATCCTAGCTGGTGGATCCCTTCTCAAATCTTCATGCACATGAGCATCATCATCTGACTATTCATCCTTTTCGATTCTTTGGATTGGTTTTGGGTGATACCGGAGATGCTATCCCTTCAAAGTGGCAACACTTGGGCCGGCACACAGGGTATCACTTACTTGATTTTGATTCTCCAGTTCTTCCAGCAATATTAATGGAGATTCCTGTACTCCATCACCTGTAACACTTGCTAAATCATCAAAAACAACGTTAATTGATTCCTGAATGATTTTTAACCTAAGGTTATAAACCCTATATGCTCGACTGTCCTGAGCATACCCAAGAAATATAGCCTTATCACTTTTAGAGTCAAATTTAGCTAAGTAATCCCGATCATTTAGAACATAACACACACACCCAAATGTATGAAAATAATGAACCTTTGGTATCCTACCATTCAAAATTTCATAAGGTGTCATTCTAGTACCAGGTCTTAGAAAAACTCTATTGGCCGTGTGACAAGCCGTGTTTATGGCCTCAAATTTCCCAAAATCTTTTGAAATTCTTTTTGAAAACAACATCACACGTGCCATCTCAAGTAAGGTCCTATTTTTCCTTTCACCACCCCATTTTGTTGAGGTGTTTTAGGAGCGTAAAACTCATGTTTAATTCCTTTTAATTCACAAAAAGTAAAGAACAATGAATTATCAAACTCCGTTCCATGATCGAACCTTATTCGCATGATAAGAGCATAAAACATGTTTTTGATTTTAGCATGTAAGACTTTAAACTTTTCAAAAGTTTCGATTTTTCTTTTAAAAAATATACCCAAGTAAATCTAGAAAAATCATCAACTATTACAAAAGTATATTTCTTACCTCCTAAACCTGTCTACCTCAACTGGACCCATTAAATCCATATGCATTAATTGAAAACAAGGCGTTGTCCCGTAATACTCCTCATTATGTTGGGTAGCACTATGGGTAGCACGTGTTTGTTTACCTTTTAAACAATCTTCACATATGATTTTTGTACTAATGTCCAGACTAGGTATACCTCTTATAGCTTCAAAGATTAATGAGTTTCACAATGTTACGAAAATGGACATGACCCAACTTTTGATGCCATAAGGTAGCATCATCAACCCTCACGTAATGACACACTTGTTTATCCTCAACAAGATAACAGCTTATTACTTGACCTAGTACCACCATAACATAGTTATTGGTACAATCAAAAACTTCACAAGTGTTTTTATTGAATTTTACTTCAAGGTTGTCATCACAAAGTTGGCTAATACTAATTAAATTAGTTACCACCCATCAACATGCAAAACATTTTTCAAAGCAGAAATCCAGGTACATTTAATACGCCTTTTCCTACTATATTACTCTTGCCACCACCACCATATGTTACACTACCACCTTGAATAGGTTCATATTCCTTTAAAAATATTTTTGTTCCAGTCATATGACGAGAACAACCACTATCAAAATACCATGAACCTTCAACATTAGTTTTTAAGGCAGTGCATACAACATCACATATCGATTAGACTTAGGTTTCCACGCTTTCCTACTTTGATAATTTTTCTTCGATCGACAGTGATATCCGACATGCTAGGTAGCACTTCGTGTATCACACAGAACTGGACTGTTTCTTTAAGAGAGTTTTGCAATCATTTTTCAAATGTCCAAGAGAGTAACAAGAGTTACATATTTTTACCTTGTCGAAGACTTATCGAAGATATTGGTTCAACATGATCTCTTTCTTTAACAAAAATTAACTTATCTTCGTATTAGACAAAGTAGATGTAATAGCATTTAAAGACTCTTGAAAACCCATACCTGCCTTGAGTGGTTTGGACAACCCAAGAATTGCATCTAACTTGGTAGAACTCGTATTGAGTTTCTTGAATGTTGTCTCGGCAAGAGTAAGTTTGCTCTTGACTTTGTCCAGCCTCCACATCCTTCTTTGTGAGTTGAACTTCCAATCTAGTCAAGCCATCGCTTATGTCTTGAACCTCTTTGGACAGAGAGATCACCTTCTTGTTCTCTTTCTTCCATTCATCCACCAATTCTTTGCAAAGGTTCTTAAGACCACAAATGAGTTCATCCTTGCCGAACTCCTTCTCATCTTGTGAACAACCCGCATCCATGTTAACAGAACCCACAAAACAAACAACATTTATCAAATTTAAATATGTATACCGTTGGATGATATCTCGTGTGCTATCCCATTTTGGATATCACCGGGTATCACCGACAGAATCCGAGTCACGCTTGTGACCATCATTGCCGTTTGATCCGAATCTTCGCATTGATTGGTCTCTTCATCCTCATTGTCACTGAGAGAAACCCATAGGTTCTTTCCCATCTTCCTTAGAGTGTTAGCACACTCATTTGAGTAATGACCCCATCCAGAGCAAGCATGACATTGGATTGATTCAAGGTATTTTGGGTCAGATCTGGATTGATCTGATGATGCTCTCCTTATGGGACCACCTTTCTGAGTAGATGGAAATGTCCTCTTGGGCATTGAATTGTACACCTTGTCTTGTTGCTCTTTAGCCTTTACCTGCACATTTTCTTTGTTAAATTTTCTCACCATTGAGTTATATTTCCTGGTAAGTAAGGCAACACTGGCATCTTCACCTAATTCCTCAAAAATTTCGTCATCCTCATTAGTTGAACCACTAGAGGATTGAACTTTTAAAGAAACACTCTTGCCTTTAGAAGCTTCACTTTGCTCAGCAAGGTTTGACTCAAAATTTTTTAAGATGCTCATTAAGGAATTGATGTTCATAGTAGAAAGATTGTGAGCCTCTTCTATAGATGAAACCTTAATGTTAAAACGCTCAGGGAGAGTTCTAATAGCCTTTGAAACCAATTGTTTGTTTGTAAAAGGTTCACCTAAAAGTTGACACTCATTAGCAATGTCAAACAATTTTTCAAAATAAGTGGAAATGGTATCACTTTCACCCATTCTCAACCTTTCAAATTTGCCAGTAAGACCTCTAAGTTTGTTTTCACGCACACTAGAATCACCTTCACAAAACCTTTGTAAAATATCCCAAGCTTCTTGAGCTGTGGAACTATTTTGAACAAGTTTAAAAATATGCATGTCAACCCACTCAAAGATAGCATTAAGAGCTTTCTCATTATAGTTAGCCAGGGTGATCTCTTCATTAGTCCACTCACCTTCAGGTTTAACCTGAACATCACCATCCTCATCAGGAGGTAATAGTGGACGAGAGTACCCATGAACTATAGATCGCCATGCTCGAAGATCAATTGATTTGATATGCGAGCGAAGGCGAATTTTCCAATATGCATAATTCGAACCATCTAAAACAGGAAGACGTTTTTGGTTTGGATTTGCAGGATCAAAAGCCATGATAAAAAGGACCAAACACTTAATATCGTCAAGTGAGAGGCTCTGATACCAATTGAAATTGTCACGGCTTGAATCACAAGTGATATCCAAGGTGATAACAGCACCAACGATAGCACTTGGGATGGCACACACACACTTCGAAAATAAAACAATTTTGTAAAAGAGTTTGCAGCGGAATAAAAACACCAAAATTGTTTTTCTCAAGTTATATAAATATAACTTGAGAGTGCCTCTTAGGCAAGACTTTATAATCACTATGAATGAAGTTACAAAGCCGAAAGTTCCCTATAGCTATATCTATTTTAAGCTCTATGGAACAAGAGATAAAGAACGGAATCCTATCCTAGCCTTCACACACCTTGACACCAAGGTAATCAAGTGCGAAATTACAAGGGAGAAAGGATTAAAAAGAACCAAACAAAGAACTCTATCTCTAAGCTTTTCGAAGGTGTGAATGTGATGAAATAATTGGCATATCTTCAAATAAACCTTCCAAGCTTATTTATAGTCTTCAATTACTTGAAGGCTACTCCAATAACAGCCTTGGGGCTGGTCTTGCACGTGGAGGAAGTATAGGGAGAGTGGGTTAATTTGTTTCCACAATTCTAGCTCCCACTTCCTATTTTGTAGCAACCGAGTTGTTTAATCCTCAAGCCATGCTTCCACGCCTTGTACTCCTTTGCTTTATCATCCTTGTACTTCTTCTATAACTCAGCAACAACCTTTGACAAAGTCTCCATAAGAGTTGTTGTTGTTTGCCAAAGTTACGAATTAATACATAAAATGTATTAATTCTTTTCTTCCAATTTCCACACGTGTCTAGCTCCTTCTTTGATGCTATTGCACCCTGAAATATAACCATAAACCATAGACTATACAGACCATATTAGCACGTTAGTCCATTAAATAACAAACAAGAAATATACAACTATATAATTTTCAGTCCAGGAAATCATCTGCGATATCACCTGGACTTTTGGGAAATCATCTGCGATATCACCTGCAGATTACACTAACAGTTTGAAAAGACAAGCGTTTGAATGACAAACGTCGATTTTGAGTTTGAAATGAGCGTTTGCGTGGCAAACGTCGATTTTGAGTTTGAAAAGGAGTTCGAAGGTCGAACTCCGGTTTTTTGAACCGGGCGAGTCATTGTTAACGATTTTTACGGGAAAAATGCGTATTAAATGATTTTGAGTGTCAAATGGCGGCTTTTAGTTTGAAGATGAGCATTTGGAGGCCAAACGTCATGTCGCGCGTTTTGAAAGAGAGTTCGACGGACGAACTCCGGTTTTGAACCGGGCATTACATTGTTAACGATTTTTACGGGAAAAATGCGTATTAAATGATATGCGATCAACGAATCGGGTTGCGACTCGGACTTTGAAAAGTAAATACTATCACGATCCAAACGGGTCAGACTTGTAAATGACAGTATTTAAAGTGCGGTGTCAACGGAATCAAACGATCCGGAATCGTAAATGACGATCAACGAGGCCAAACGGCTCGGATTTGTAAATGACGATCAACGAGGCCAAACGGCTCGGATTTGTAAATAACAGATATTAAATGACGATCAACGGATCGATCGATCCGGAATTGGTAAATGACGATAAAAGTAAACGGAACGGGGTCGGAACACCGTTTTAACCCGTGATTACTTCTCTTACGGAAAGAGAAGAGGATCGAGGGGCTAAAACGTATCGGACCCCGTTAGACGGAGGCGTCTACATTTCAGTAACGACGTTCGAAACGGTTGTAGCGCTGGCGCGTAAACCGAGACGGAACGAGAGATTTAGAGAGAGGGAGTTATACCTATGGCTAGGGTCGACTCCTTTGGCTCGGGAGGTGTGTACGGGACACGGAAAGTGATTCGAAAGGTTGTTTCGAAGTAGTAAGGTGCGTATTTGATCAAAATACGAAGGTTTCACGCGAATCGAGACGGAACGGAAGCTCGGAAGGGGTGGAAACCAGTTTGGGCCGAGAGGGTGGTGATTTTTTGGGGTAAAAAAGTCTCTCCTTTGGCTTTGACAGCCATTTCTATTTATAGGTGAAAAATGCAGTAGGAGTCCGGACGGACTTTGCCTGAATCCAGGGGGTTTTGTGGTATTTTGAGAATTTGAAGGACTTGCTGGCAATTTCAGAAAATGTGCACAGGGAGTCCGGCCGGACTTGGCTTGCAAATCAGGGGTATTTTGGTCTTTTGGCCTTGATTTGTGATTGAAGGGTGACTAGAGGGAGGTGGCATGGCTGCCACGTGCCCTCTGAGTCACCAGCCTTATGGGAATTCGTTCCCCGGTCCCGGTTTTGTCCGTTTTTTAAAATAACAGTCCGGAAAATGTCCGAAACGCCCCCGGAAAGTGCCGGAAAATGCATTTTTCAGGGAAAGCCATACTTTTACGTGAGATGACACGTGTTAAGTACGGTTCGACGTCGGGATGCACGGGGCAGTCCCGGGACGTCTCGTTGGCACAGCAACGGGGAGTTTAACGAGTTCCGGTTAACCTGGAGCGGGCCAGTTAACGAATTTCGGTTAAATTTCTGACGGATTTGGACGATCCGAATTTGGGTACTTACAGTTAGCCCCTCAGCGGCGTCTCCTCCGAAGGAGGTAGGGTCGTTGAAAAAGATAAGGATCCAAATCGGGATGCCTTACTTTGAAAGAGACCTGGGCGGTCAGCTGGCTGGACCCTTAGCGAAAAGGATTCCTACGTATCCCGAGCGGGAATCAAGCCGATCGTAGTTTGAAAGGGGGCAAGGGCCGCGCATGGGGACCTTGACCTGAGCGAGACATGTTAGGAGGCGTCTAAACCTAAATGAGACCATTCGCGAGGTACCTGTACCTGAACGGAGACTGTTAGGAGGCGTCTGAACCTGGGACTTCTGAAACCTTCGAGGGCGTGTGGCGCCTCAAACCGAAGTTGCGATGCTGACGAGGGCGTTCGTGCCTCAAACCGGAGTTGCGAGGATACATTTATCCTGTGAAGAAGGCGTTCGTGCCTTGGGTGCTGGGCTTATTGCTGTTGCCAGGTTTATCCTGCTGGGGATGAGCGTTCGGGCTTACCTTGATGGCCGAAGAGGGATTGTTGCAAGGCGTTCGTGCCTTGGGGTTCGGGCTTATTGCTGTTGCCGCTGAGGTGGAACGATTGGGCTTACGACTGGCGGCCGGGGAGATGAATGTTCACTTGCTGAAGTGAAAAGGTGTTCGGGCTTACGAGGATGGCCGAAAAGGGATTGTTGCAAGGCGTTCGTGCCTTGGGGTTCGGGCTTATTGCTGTTGCCGAGAAGACGAACAGCGAAGGTCTCGATAGGAGAGTGGAGGTCGGACCGCGAAGGTCGGGATTGACTGTTTGAGATGGGACCGTGAAAGGTCAAGATGGGGGATTGAAATCGGACCGTGAAAGGTTGCGATTGAGGATTGAGATCGAACCGTGAAAGGTCGCGATTTGAGACTTGAAATCGGACCGTGAAAGGTCGTGATTTGAGACTTGAAATCGGACCGTGAAAGGTCGCGATTGAGGATTGGAATCGGACCGTGAAAGGTCGCGATTAAGGATTGAGTGATGGTGAAAACCATTAGGAATTTTAACGTCTGGAGACGGGCGTTAGTGAGAACTAACTGGGAATTTATCCTCGGGGGATGGGGTGTTAGAAATGTCTAACTGGGGGAAATTTTACACTTTTGGGGGCCAAAAGTGGTAAAATTGAAACTGCATAAAGCTGAGGGGCCAAAGTGGCAAAAATTTTTTGGTGCAGTAAGAGTCCGGCCAGACTTTTACTGAATTTGACAAAGTCCTTTTCAGCGCCGAGGCCGAGAAAGGGAAGGTCATTTTCTTCCATAAATTTCGACGAGGGAGGAGAGAAAAGAGAGAAAAAATCCAACCCAAATTGCAAGGTTTGCTCGTATTTGTGAAGGAAATTTGCTATGGAAGGTGATTTGGGACCAATGGCTCGCCACGGAAGGACCGATGACGAAAGAACTCGATTGGTTCGGACCATTCGAACCATTGTGCATCCATTGAATCCGGCGGAGTTTTATCCGGCGAGGGATAGACACAACTCCAAGGATGGGATCAAAAGACAAGTAAGCTTCCTACAAATTCCATTAATTTTAAGAATGTGCATTCTTTAAATGTTAGAAATTTATTTAGGAATGAACTTAGGGATTTTGGTTCTCGAATTGGGGCTTTTGACTTTGCCATGAATTGTTGTCGAAATTGACTAGGGTGTAGTTCAATTGACACTATGGGTAGATGACATAAAAATTTTGGTTGCAAAATTCCATGTCTAGATGCATTTTCCAAAATTAAAGTAGCTTTAATTCGGGACGGAGTAAATTTTCGAAAAGTTCGAAAGAGATTTGAAAGTTCCGGATTCGACGGAGTTTTCGAAAGGTTTTGAAAGTTCCGAATTCGACGGAGTTTTCGAAAGATTTTGAAAGTTCCGGATTCGACGGAGTTTTCGAAATGTTTTTGAAAGTTCCGGATTCGACGGAGTTTTCGAAATGTTTTGAATATACGTAGGAAATGAATGAGAACCGTATCTGCATTGCATCCTTTTGACATGCGTTGGTGCATTCTGTTGACGTTGCTTCTGTGCTGTTTGTCTGCAGGGGACAGGGACGGTTAATACCCACAACCAGAAGAGTCGGGGTGCCTTTGAGGCGTTGCGAGCATTGTGGGATATTATCCCGAACGTGGCTCGAGAGGGAGAGAGGAGTCCGCGGCAGCTGGTGCTTGACTCCGGGCTGGTGGGTTCATCGAGCTTGTGGCCGCGATACCGATACGCCGAGGGCCAGGTCCATGTATGTTGCTCTGAGTGAGTATTGGTGGGATACGACCCACACTTTCCATTTCAGATGGGGGGAGGCGACGGTGACTCCCCCGGAGCAGTTGTCTGGGCTGCTGGGTTTTGATATCACTGATGCCAGGGGCTTAGGCATTCGGTACAGGCCGATGGAGAGGCATCTGGAGGCGGGTGTCGCCGCTTATCTGGCTGGGTCCTTGAGGATGACCGCGGAGCGCCTGGCTCGAGGGTTCCTTTGGTTTGCGCTGTCAGCGACTTTGTTCCCAACTTCTGACACGTCCTGTCACTTCCCTTTGCTCGGGTCGCTGATAGACTTGGATGCCGTGAGGGGGTTCGCTTGGGGGGAGGCTGGACTAGCCGAGCTCTATCATTCCCTAGACAGGTTCTCGCGGGGAGAGGAGCACTCCTTTAGCTGCTTCACACCTGTCTTGGATGTAATTTTACGTACTTTTTCTCTTCCTTGCCTCTTTTATGTACTCGTATGTATCTGCTTTGTAGCTGACATAACTTTCCATTCTCTTGGCAGGTCTGGTGCTATGAGGTGTTCGATCCCGCGGGATTGGGACATCAAGGAGCCGTACCGACCCTGTTCCCTGCCATGCTGGTTTGGCGTAAGAAAGCAAGAGGCGGTCTCTTCGAGAGTTGGCACTCGAGTGTCATACGAGGAAGTGTCTCGAACCGAACCGGGAGTTCTACGAGAGGATCCGGTTGACTTGGTGGAGTAGGTTCGATGCCGTCGCTGTTCGGGTGCTAGCGAGACTACACGGCGGCGGAAGCTCTGGTGGGACTTCACTGCGACGCCCGTATCTGGGGGAGAGGGTGACTCGTCAGTATAGGTCGGGGTCCCTTCCTTTGGTGCCGGTGGATCCTCCGATGTACATGCGGCATCCCCGGGAGATGCCGATGGATGAGCTGGAGGGGTACATGCAAGGCGTGTACTACACCGAGTACATCATAGCGGGGGCCGCCTATGATGTTTTCTTGAGGATGAGGCTGAGGAGCCCGCAGTGCGGCATAGAGAGGGCGAGGTCCCTGGAGGTCCTCGAGATTTTCCGGTCCCGTGAGCTAGGGCCGGCGTACGAGGGTGGATGGTTCGCGTAGGCGACTTGTGATTCCGCTCCGGGCGAGCCGAGACCACGATACGGGCGGACCCCAATGCTTCGGTGAGCACCTTTTTTTGATTTTCTGCATTTGATAGTGGTATTCTGCAAATGTTGCATACGTACTTCTGCTTGTCTTCTGATGACTTTCCTGGTTCGCAGGTGTCTGGCCGTACGTACAATGACGCCATGAGGCTGGTGGACGGGTGGTCCGCCTACGCTAGGAGACTCGTGGAGTTCATGCGGTGCAGTTCCCGAAGGAGCGTGGATGTCCGTGATCGGGGGCCGTCTAGGCCGAGAGATTCGCCTGCTCCCACAGCTGGTGGGGAGGACTTTACACAGGGGTTCGGCCAGTTCGCGGGCGGAACGGCTGGATTTGGAGCTCCTTCTTCTGTGCACTCAAGGCGCGAGAGGGGGGAGTCCTCGAGTTCGCGTATTCCGAGGAGGCCCTTCGCCTATTCCCGTCTGGAGGAATTTGGAGAGTTCCTGTTTGCGACGGATCCGGCAGTGGCGGAGCAGTACGTCGAGTGCACGGATGACGAGCAGGACTCAGAGTAGTCCTATTTTTACTGCTTTCTTTCTTTACTCCTTTGTTTAGACAAAATGCATGTATTTGTCAGGAACAAATTTGATTTGAACTGTATTTGCAAAAAGGCGCCCGTGGGGCGGAACCTGTACTTCGCATATTTATTCTATGATCACCTTCTGTTATTTTTGGCAAATAAGGAAGTAGGTTAATCAAAAATAAATAAAATGAGAAATGCACTAAAAATTAAACGGGTCAAAAATTAAGCATGTATGCACTAATTATTAATTATTTGCACTGTTGCACGAGCCCGGGGCGGAAGGGATGCGATATTGGTTGAATGAAACCATGGGCGGCACGCAGATTTCTTGAAGGTGAACGAGGGAGTTGTTTGGAAATGTTTCCAATTTAGGGGCACTGCAGAGTTGACCAAGTCAGCTGCGAGAGGGAGTCCGGCCGGACTTGGAGTGAATTTCCAGATTCTTTAAATTGCGGTTTCGGCTTTGCAATTGTTTAAGAAACCGCGTATAGTTTTTGATCATTACAGTGAATTCTCTCAAACTTCCAAGGTTCCCTTCATTTTCATGGCTCCCTTTCCCAAGTTACCGTCTCGGATGCAAGAGCAATATTTGGACAACTTTCGGTCGTGGGTACGGAACCACACGAGGCGAGAACAAAGGGTTTTCGAAGGCACATTACGGGATTAAATCTGTTTGGGCTTTGAAGGAGCTCATGCAGATTGGGATCTTTTGAGAGCCGCGTCTCGGTTACGGGACGTACGGAGGAATGTGTACGGCTTTTCGTACAACGAAGTCACTCCTACGTTTGAAGATTTCCGGGCCATTACGGGAGGACCTCGAGACGGAATACCTAGTTCTTCCGTATCTTGGTGGCATGGCCACTGTTGAGAAGCTAGTGTCTTTGTTTGGTATCTCGGTACTGGAGAAGCATACGGGATGCGATACAGGATACCGATTACATTGACATTTCTGGGACCCGAAAGATTTGCCGGAGCCGAGGAGCGTCTTTTCGTGGGATGCATTTGCTCTGTGCGCGATGGCTACTCTGTTCACATTCACGTCTCTGGGTGTGTGCCATCACAGTGTCTTGGACTCAGTGAGGCGATCTTGCGGAGTGGGGAGACATCGTGCCGCTGGTCTTGGGCGAGACGTTCTGGGCATAGGTCGGATGGCGGCCGTAGCCGATACATGTGGGGAGGGAGTCCCGCTATGCTTACCATGTGGTTGAGGGAGAGGCTGCAATGATGCCGGAGGTGCCAATGTCTTGTGACGCTTGGTCTTTCTCGCGACGTCCTTCTGGTGATAGGGGCGATCGAGCCGAGCCGGAGCTGCTGGATGGCCGAACTCCGCACGCATCACTTGCGATGGTGGGTTCCCCATTGGAAGTTACTGAGACTTGTAGGACCGCTCGGGAGAGGTCTGTTGGTTGTCGAGTGCCGGGGGTCTCGAGACGTCTTTCTATATTCCATCATTGGTTCTGCGGCAGTCGGGCTGGAGCAGGTGCCACTGACTGATCTCGAGTTATCTGCTACCTTTGAGGTGGGATCTCTGCGGATGGAAGATCCTTCGACGCTATTGCTGATCACCGGTGGTGGCAATACGCGTCCTTTCTGCCCGGGGTTCTCTTTCACCGGAGAGAGGGCACTGTTACTGTCGACGCAGATATCGGCGGTACGAAGAGTGTATAGGGGAGACACGGATGGTTATCTTGTGGAGACGGAGTGAGCCGTTGAGTGCGATCACTGGACAAGCTTGACCTTGAGGAGGACCGAAGCAAGGGCTAACCACAGGAATCGTACTGGCGATGCCATGGCTGATTACGAGACGAATGCTGATCGGGAGGCCAATCAAAGCACTGCTATGATGGCTCGAAGCGAGGCGACTCGAGACGAGCTAGAGAAAGGGCTGCGTTGACGGCCGAGAGGGTTGACGGAGGCGTCGGGAAGAGTCCACGAGCCGGGTAGAAGGCCTATCGGAATTTTTCTGTGAAAGTGAAGAACACTCGCCGGGGAAAAGGGAAGGGGAAGAAGGATGAAGGACCTAGTACAGAAACTAGGTTGACCTTCCCGTCCCGTAGTATCCACCCATTGTCATTGCAGACACATTAATTGATTAATGTTTTATTGTAGTTTTGCTAGCGTGTAGCGAGTCAAGAGTTGACCGTGCTTGAACTCATCAAAGAATGTTTTAACCGTTATGAATTTGTAGGTTAAATGAAAAGAGTTTTTCGAAACACAAGCAATTGATGCTTATTGTATTTTTTTGTTTTTTAGACCGAACCAATGATGGCTGCCTACGTTCCCCTTTTACAATTGGACTAAGGGGCTCAGGTCACCGTAGTTCGACACTTTAGGTGAATTTGAGAAAAACAAAGACAAAAGAAGTGCGACCCTATTTTTTACCTGGATCATTAGCGGGAATGTATCCAGTTGGGTATTACTCTTTTAGCACTTTAATTTACTAAGGGGGACGGTGTATGGGGAAGGAGAGTTGACTCGTGCTCTTCCTCAAATGAAGTATCTGCGGAGCTTGCTTCCGTTCACGGGGTTAACGAAAGGGTTTCCGTCCAAATCTGCTAGCTTCATGGCTCCTCCGGAGAAGATTCTTTGTACCACGAACGGTCCTATCCAGGTAGGCTCCCACTTTCCGAGGGGATTGGTCTGCGTAGGAGGCTTTTCCTTTAGCACCAAGTCGCCTTCTCTGATGTCTCGGATCTTGACTTTCTTGTCGAATGCTCGTACCATTCTGCTCTGGTAGGCTCGAGTATGTTCCATGGCTTTCAATCTGCGCTCGTCGAGTAGAGCAAGTTCGTCGTGACGGCTTTGTAGCCATTCGACTTCATTGATCCCGTTTCCCAAGAGGACTCGGAGGGATGGAATTTCCAATTCTACGGGCAACATCGCTTCCATTCCATAGGTAAGCGCGAACGGAGTCTCCCCTGTGGCGGTTCTGACTGATGTTCGGTATCCCCAGAGGGCTAAATGTAGCTTTTCGGGCCAGTCCCGACCTCTGGTGGTCATCTTTCTGATTATCATGGCGAGAGTCTTGTTGGCTGCCTCTACGGTACCATTGGTTTGTGGTCTGTAAGGAGAAGACTTGTGACGTGTGACTCTGAATTCGGTCAGAAGTTGGTCACAATCTCCTTCAAAGTGAGTCCCATTGTCGGATATGATCTCGTTGGGCACTCCGTATCGGCACATGATGTTCTCTCGGATGAACTCGGCCACCTTCCTAGAATTCAGTACCTTGTACGATCTGGCTTCTACCCATTTGGTGAAGTAGTCGACTGCGACTAAAATGAACTCGTGACCATTGCTCCCTGGAGGAGTGATCTTGCCGATGACGTCGATTCCCCATGTGGCGAAAGGCCATGGCGTAGTCATGCAATAGAGTTCATGTGGAGGAATGTGATTGAGGTTGGAGAACCGTTGACATTTGTCGCAGCTTCGGACGAACTGGATGCAGTCAGTTTCCATTGATATCCAGTAGTATCCCATACGGAGAATGATCTGTGTCAATGCTCGGGCGTTCATGTGCGGACCGCAGGTTCCGTTGTGAACTTCGTTCATTAGCTCGCTGGCTTTTTCTTTGTTTACACACCGAAGGAGTGGCCCTTGGTGGCGCTTCTTGTACAACATACCCCCCAGAATGACGAAGTGGGATGCCAGGCGTTTTAATGCCATCATGTTTTTGGCTTTGATCCCTTCTTTGTATTTTCCATCTTCATTTGTGAAGGAAGATTCTCCGCTTTGGAGGTACTGGTAAATCTGATTGTACCAGGGTTCGTCGATCGTTTCTTTTTCTTTTTCGATCTCACAGCAATAGGCGGGTGTTTCCCATCTGCCTATTCTGAGGGGTTTCTTGCTTTCCCATCGGGAATTTCAACAAGAGAGGCGAGGGTTGCCAGGGCATCTGCGAAGTGGTTCCTGTCTCTTGGCAAATAGTGAAAAGAGATGTCCTTGAACTGAGCAATGAGCTCTTCCATGTACGCGTGGTACTTCCTCTCGAAGGCCAGGAATCTACCGTCTTCCATTTGTTGGACACTTGATTGATGATCAATCTTGAGTCTCTATATACATCCGGCTACGAGATGTTGCGCTCGAGGCGGCTTCCAAACCTGCTGCACGAGCTTCGTATTCTTTGCATTGTTGGTTGCTTCAAAATTCGGCTTGATGGCTATGGGAGTATGCTCGTCCTTGGGATCGACAAGGAGCATTCCAATGCCATTCCCCTTCTTGTTGGCTGCCCCACCGAAGAAGAGTTGCCGGCGGTTTCATGCTGTCAAGTGAAAAGATTCCGTCGTCAGGAAATTGCCCTGGATCGGGACCCTTAGGTTCACTTTGCTTGGGAAATCGGCCGGTGATGCGCCATTACTCTACGCCCTTTGTTGATTTTCGACCATGTACTTGATGTCGAACTCAGCCAGGAAGAATGACCACTTGGCTAGCCGCATTGACAGGGATGGCTTGTCAAAGAGATATCGGACGGGGTCCACTTTGGAGACCAGGAGCACTGAATGCGACTGATGTACTGAAGTCTTCCCATGAAGCTCTTCACTTCTGTTAGGGTTTGAGGCGGCTTCATGTCGATGATGGCCTTGATTTTCTTGGGATCGGCTTCGATACCTCTTTCGGTGACCATGTACCCCAGTACCTTGCCGCGCTTGACGCCGAAGGTGCACTTTGCGGAGTTTAGCCTCATGGAGTGCTTTACGGAGTCTATGAAGAACTTCCTCAAATCTGTCATGTCTTTGCATGTCGATCCCTGGAGTGGATGATCATGTCGTCGACATATACTTCGATTTCTTTGTGAATCATGTCATGGAAGAGGGCATTGCGGCCCCGTGCAGTAACCCCGAGCGTTCTTACCGAACGGCATGACCGTGTAACGGTATGTCCCCCATGGAGTGGTGAAGGCGATCTTGGCTTGATCCTCCTCGGACATTTTGATCTGGTTGTATCCGGCGAATCCGATCCACGAAGGACTTTACTTCGAAATTTGTCGTGGTGTCGACCGGCATGTCGATGTTAGGCGGTGGGAAATCATCTTTAGGGCTGGCCTTGTTGAGATCCCGGAAATCCACACGGCATCGACCTTTCCGTTGGCCTTGGTGACCGTCACGATGTTGGAGAGCCAAGTCGGGTACTCAATCACTGCGATGAAACCAACTCGGAGCATTTTCTCAATTTCTTCTTTAACTTGCAAGGACCACTCGGCTTGATCTTGCGCGGCTTACATTTGACGAGGCTTGGATTCGGGATCCGGGGAATTCGTGCTCCACGATTGAGGATCGAGTCTGGCATGTCTGGTATGACCGGGCGAACACGTCAACTTATACTCCCGGAGGAGGTTTATCGAGGGCTTCTTTTTACGCATCGGTGAAGCGCCCACTTGTGTCTCTTTAGGCTCTTGCACCGACCCCAGTTCACTTTGGTCATAACCTCTTCTACTTAGGCCCGGTTGTCCTCTTGGTCAACTACACGCTCGAGAACTTCCTTAATGTATTGGTCATTTAATGTGTCTCGTCTTCTTTATCAATTGAATTATTAACGTCTTTTAAGTTGTTTGTTAACTTATCGGTTGTTAAAGTGGCAATGAGAGGATACTCAGAAAGGTCGGACTTTTCATTAGACAAGAACGGGGAATACATGGTTCTGACATTATAGTCCTCCTGGCGTAAGGCCGTTGGATGACTTGCAGGACTGGACTCGACAAGGGCTGACTCGGAGGGTTTGAGACCGGGTTTAGGGAGATGTGGAGTGCGGTCGGCTTGTCTTCCAATTCCGCCCGGCTTGCCCTTGGTCCAGGTGAAAGTTACCCAATTCTTCGGTGGCATTCTTTGGATGCTTGATAAGGGTGCGGGGATCGAGGAGGCTTGGCTTCTGCTGTCCCTATCATGGCGATCATGCCGTTGTCGAGCCCCAGTCGATCAAGTTTGGCAACTCCATGACTTCTTCCAGCAGACTGCAGAGAGCCGTGGTCCACCGAGAGCGTCTTCTATGAATTACGGTTCCTTCTACTTTGGACTTACTGTCTCGAATGTGGCCTCGGGTGGCGATCAGAACAATCTGCTTCCCATGGAGAGTACCTTGAGTTGCTCCTCCAAGTATGGGATTCCCTTGAATGTGTACTCGTGCTTTGGACGGTGGTGGCCGGTTGGTCTAGGTAGAGCTGTGATGTCGAGGAACGCTCCCCTTATCGATTAGCTTTGAGTCCTCCGAAATGCTTGAGGTCCCGTGCTAGCTGTTCCATTCTTCCTGTAGTCTCGTGCCCGACTATCCCTACTTTTTCTCATCTTCATCGGTTCCAGCTGTCGGTCCCTCAGGTTACTGCTGTCGGTTCCATTGTCGGTCCCCTCGTTCTGGCTGTCGGTTCTGCTGTCGGTCCCCTCGGTTCCCTGTCGGTTCCCTTGGTGAAGTAATGAGCGAGGTCAAAACCGTAAGGGCGGAGATTGGGTGTGCCGTCGGAGGTTCCCTTTTGCGGGCTGGGTTGCCGCTATGGTGCGGGCGAGCCTTTTATCTTCCTTGATGTCACGGCCGGTGTTGGCACGTAGCCAAGCCCCGAACCGTGGTGTGGTCCTTGACTTCAATAACTTGGTGTTGGCCTTGCGGCCTTTTGCCGAGCCCCGGCCCCCACGGGATGAAGTTCATGAGTTTCATCATCCTCATGGCGGGAGGGAATGCGGGTCGTGAGACTGCTGGAAGGTTCACGTTGCATATTTGGATCTTGGAGATCTCCAGAGTGAATCCAGTTAATGGCATGTCGTCACTATGCTTGATTTCTAATATCGGAATGTCGTTGGTGCTGGTCCCCTCGATGGTGACGCTGTCGCCGTAGACAGTGGTTAGCTCGTTGCCTTGCATGAACTTGAGGCACTGATGAAGGGTGGATGCCACACCATTGATTTGATGCAGCCAGGGACGCCCCAGAATGGCTGTGAAAGTGATTGGAATGTCCAATACTTGGAATTCGGTGGGGATCATCCTCTTGCCGAACCAGATGTTAAGAGTAGCAACCCCGAGAACTGCGTATACGGGAAGTAGAGTCGTAGGCCTTGGCAAAGTGTGGGTATTCGAAGGCTTCAGATGCAGTGGGCTTGATGTCAAGCGAAGTCCATCATCTTACGGGCAAGACATTCATTCCTAACCTCCGTCTACCAACACGCGGGAAGGCGAGCGCTCCGTCCAAACTGGATCAGCATGTAGAGCGGCTCATTGTGATCAGCCCCAAATTTTGGAAGGTCCAAATCTCGTGGAAGGTGATTATGTTGCCATAGTGGATGTTGCCGATCATCCTCAATCGACTTCATTCCGAGGTCATGCGCCCACTTGGACCATGGTACGGGCCAGACTCTTCCTCTAGCTTGAGCTTCATGAGGATACGAGGATGTAGTGTGGACTCAAAGTGGAAATGTCCG